>JALJCQ010000031.1:600000-1010836 GCA_023091665.1 Pythium myriotylum | reverse complement strand
TATTTCATCCACGATAACCTCGCAAAGCGAAGAGACCAACTATTTCCTCAACGGTCAGTCCTGGTCTGACACCAACTTGCAGCGATGCGAAGGTGTTTTCGATCTAGTCCTCAGAAGTCCATAGCACGCGCTAGGGTGGGGCCGTGCTCGAGGTCTCCCACGGACCGACGAGAAGACAACCCTTCGGTTCGAGTCTCTCTCTCTCTCTCTCTCTCTCTCTCTCTCTCTCTCTCTCTCTCTCTGTGTGTGTGTGTGTGTGTGTATGTGTGTGTGTGTGTATATGTGCAGGATGCGTACTCCTCGATGGAGCGTTGTGTTGTTTGGTCCGATTAATTGTCGAGTTCGCTCATGGACGTGACGTGGTGTTATGGTGTGTGGGATTGTGTTTCTGTGCGTCGAGAGCTGCGGGGTGTTTGTGTTCGTGTGTGTCGGGAAGAGAAGTTTTAGTGACCACGTGGCGCAATGGATAGCGCATCTGACTTCTAATCAGGGGGTTGTGGGTTCGAGTCCCATCGCGGTCGTTTCTGCTGAATCAGAGCGCCACCCGGCGGCCTGGCAGACATATCTTGTGTGGTATGTTGTGCTTGTGTTGCTGGACTGGGGTAGTCTGTGAGCAACTTTCCTCAACCACTCGGGGCGCGAGCGCGTCTCGCCACACGGCGTCCCATTTTGCTCGCGCGATTGACGGCACACACGCGCATATACATCCCATCTTCATGCTCAACCCCAATGCCTACGCCCACTCGCACTCCTATGCCCACTCCTACGCCTACAGCAGCTCTCGTGTCCACACCAATGCCTTACATTCGCGGCCTCGTATGACACAAGTACACAATGCTCTCCTCAATGCAAAACTCGGGCAGCAACGGGACAGTAATCCAGTGCACTGCAGTGCACTGGACTACACTGCAATACAAGCGAAGGGGAGGGAGAGGAAATGGAAGGAGATGCACTCGAGGCGAGAGAGAGACGACGCACAGAAGGCAAAGGTAATACAAGACAGAGGGGGCGAAGGCGAGGGAGACGGAGAAAGGGAGAGGGGATAGGAAGGAACTGGGGGCAAGGCACAGCATGAGAGGGAGAGGGAAAGACATCACAACGAAGAGAAGCGAAGGGCATAACGTGGCGTGGCACCAAAAACCGTCGACGTGTCCACGAAAAGGGGTGATATCCCTCGCGGGTGGCGACCCGCCCACCTTCTACCCCTTTCTTTGACACACTTTGTGTGTGTGGTCTGGGATGGTGTTTGCTTCTACTGCAGCCCCCCTCCCTCCCTGTTGCGACCGATGTCACGCCAAATGTACCGTTGGTGCCATGTTCTCATCGCCCCGTCATGTGACTCATGGCTTCACGCGGACACACGGATTTGTTCAATGGTTTCAATGGTGGTGCGTGCCGCGAGATGCCACCGGGCCATGTTGACTCTGTCCCACTCTGAATTCCCTCGGGCTATTCGACTGTATGCACGCACTGACAGTGCGCGACGCGCAATGCGCAATGCGCAGACAAATCAACAGTAGCAGCACCAAGAACGACAACAGGGTAAGGGGGGCGGAGGCAGAGAGGATGACCCGTGGAGATTGTGGGAGTCGTGGGAGTAAGAGCGGAGGGGGGGGGGGGGAAGAGGAGAGAGGGAGGGCGGGAGGGGCTCGGTGCGCATCATACCGGGATCCAGGGGTTATTTTTTGGAAATGTCGTGAGGTGGGTTCGAAAATTGTTCAAGCCTCAGCGAGACGGCTCAGAACTCGGGTCCCCTCGACGTCCAGAAAACAAGAGCCAGAAATATCCACTAAGTTCGAGGAACCTCGGAATCCACTGTCGTTCACGCTTGATTACTCGCTGACGAGCGAACCGTTGTCGTAAGAGATGTGGGCCTGTCTTGGCCTAGTGAAAGGGGGGGGGGGGGGTGAGCCTGTAGAGACACTTCGATCCACAGACTCAAACGGGGGTGTCACTGATACAGTACGTATATTACGCACAAATACTGCCTTCCTACACAGAGTGTCGTGACCCAACAACCCTGCTGATGCCTTCTAGTACGTTTCGCGGCGTGCGCAAACGCCTACGCCTTCCTGCCGAACAGAACCTGAGAGATCCTGCCGGACGTCTTGGTCAGACTTCTTGATCGCTCACGAGAAGTCCGGACGGCTTGCGAGAAGTCGGGATGGCTTGCGAGAAGTCTGTGACTGCCTGTGAGGGGACTCGCAAACGCAATCGTGCCCTGGTGCCGGCTTCACTAGGGGGTTGCCACTTGCCGGTGTGCCTTCTGCCGAGTTCAGAAGGGCTTCGCCACTCTCGGGGGTTGCTTCCTCGACTTGGAAGCGGCTTCGGTCAACTCTGACCACTTAACGTCACGAGCCTAGCAATCGTGACGGGGGAGAGACATAAGCAGACGAAGGGAAATTCGGTACTGAGTTACAAACCTAAAATGCAAAGTCCTACCCTACCCTACCTACCGTACCGTTTATATCACCATCAATGACCATGCTTCACTTGGAGGCTACCGAGCTCTGCTGATCTCACATTCCCATGACTGTTTGCGCATACACCTTCTCGTCGGATCATTCCCATGATTCTGACGTGCTTCCACGTGGGCTCACACTGACTTCAACAGCTATTTGCGCATACGGCCGCCCGATCTCAAAACAGATGGTGGGATGTACTATCCCATCCCATCCTTGACGGCTTGATAAGCCGTCCGAGCAAGCCGTCTGGGTAAGCCGTCCGGGTAAGCCGTTTGGGTAAGCCGTCCGGGTAAGCCGTCCGGACGAGCCATCCGAGCACAAGCCATCCGGATTAGCTGTCCGGATAAGCCATCCGAATGAGTCGTCGTCGTCCTGTCGCAACTTTCCCGTCCATCACCACCTTTCCCGCGAGATCACCCAATCAACTGACATGACCTCTACACCTCGACCTCACTTCACCACACAAATCTTATGAATGAGAGGTTCCAATGCAAGGATGAAAAGGAGAGGAGCGAGAGGACACCCCTGTCGATTACCCCTCGTAACCGGCATATCTCTCGAAAGGAATCCATTCACGCGAAATCAGTAAGTAGTTTGCGCGTGAGTGGCACGGATCATGTTAATGGATCGTGTCGGGAATCGCATGTGCTGAACTGTTCTGATTTAATTGGGGTTGTGAGAGCTGGATTCGAAAACTTCATCATCACACCCCAATGGTCAACAAATGCACACCTCGACACTGGCCCAACTTGAATGCACCAATCAAGACGAGAGGCACAGATATAGAAGCGGTCAAGTCTAGAATACCTCGAGTCACCATCATACATATAGCAAAAGGTAGGGTGTTCAGCACCAAAGATATCAACTTGAAGTTGCGATTTTATACCCCTTGCTCTTCCTTCCAGTGGGTCACAGAGTTTGAGCTTCGAGAGTGTAACGGCAAGCTGGGTTGACGAGTGTTTGCCTCCTGGCCAGGATCTGTCATGGTTTAGGAGGGTGCAGTTCCAGTCGCCCCCAAGAATAATGGCATCGAATCACAAGTACAATGTGTTTCTTGGAGGAGCACAACATCAGCTTGGACACCATCAATCTTGGATCTGAAACGTCGAAGCCATTGCAGCCTCGTTTGTTCTGAAACCCCCCGAACGTTTTGAGACCAAAAGTGGTAACCATGAAATCGAACGTTTCCACTGGTCGGAGGGTTGCACTCATTGGGTGAGCGTCGGATTTCCTTTTCTTCTCATTTTATTGAATTGCCGGAATTGGTTTTTGACAGCAGCTTGCCAGTCCTGACAGACAGGGAGGGACTGTTTGAACCATGTGGGGTTTGCTGTTTTCAGGATCCATTCCAGGCGAATCTTGAATGTTGGATGAATGAGCTAGTATGAAGGTATCACGTGAATCGAGTGCAGTAGATGGCGAATTGAAATGAAGTACAGCTTGACGTGAAGCATCCACATGCGGCAATGCACCTTGTGTGACCAGTGTTACGACCTATTCGCTCCAGCAAGCGCGAACTCTTGTCAGGAGCGAGGGGATGAACCCTTGACAGAGGCCGTGAGAAGCTTGAGCCAGCCGAGCAGAGCGTCGAGGGCACTATTCTCAAGCATCAATAACGCGCGAGTTTCATCAGACGAAACACTAGCGTCGAATATCGTGGCTGACCAGTAAAGAAGATCTCACGTAGTATTTGACCCAATTCCCAGTAGACTTGCCACGAGAGCAGCTTGGGTAACCTCAACCTTCTTTTCTTCATCAAAGACGTAGCATACCCACAGTTGGTGAGCCAGAGGGATGAATGTAGAGAGCAAAAGACTGAAGTGGGCCTTGTTTGATTGAGCCGCATACCGTTTTGGTCCATCCGGGAACGACAGGTATTCACGTTTCTAATTGCAAATTACATTCCCGAGGGAGTCTTTCGCAGGGTATTGATTGATTGCGAAGGTTACAATCTCGTTGCGAATTCGACTAAGAAGGTAACAACTCATCTTCTACGTAGTGGGGGATAGACGACGCGGAGGAAATCCATGTTCAGGTTCAGATCTGCAAAGAGATGGGTCCATTTTTGCCAGATCAGTAGTGGTCGCTTCGTACGCTTTCGGTGAATTGAGCAGATCATTTAGACGCAAGTCCGGGTTCTCAGGCCCACATAACATCTTGTAGAGCAGCGAAGCAACCGACTCAGCCGGGGAAGAGGCTTTCGACTCATCGGCGTAGAAACATACTGGAAGCGGGCTATCAGTGTCAAGGCTCCCGTCATCAGATGACTCACTGTTATTCTCATTCTCGGAACGGTTGAAAGTGGAAGCATACGGAGAGTTCACATCACTGTTCAGTTCATCTTCCTGCGATTCAAGTAGCATAGCATGAAGGCGATCCTGAATGAGCAAGCGAGCATGTTCCACAGATGTATTTCCACGTTCACGAGCGAACGTCTCCAGCAGCTCTGGAGTCCACTTAGCCATCTCCGCCTCCAGTCTTCGTTGAAACTCAGGTCGTTCAAGAGGGGATAGACTAGGTCTACTTAGAAAGGCCTCGAGTTCGTCCTGTCGACCATCTCCCGTCTTTGTATCCGGGCAAGGGTTACGAGAACTTAATGGCTCAGATCTCGAGGTGGATCTCGAGGTGGACCATCTTGACTTCCATCACCAAAGAAGCACTCCTGACTTGTGAGATCAATGACAGTTGTCACATGTTGTGAGCCATGACACTTGAAATCTTTAACATGACGAAATGCTGATCGCTTGGAAGGAGGAAGATTATCCGTACAGTTGCATGAGCATCGGCGAAGATGGAGGCACAATAGTGAATACCATTGTGATAAATTACCAATGGTTTTTTGCCACTGTGGCGCCTCGCGTTGCTCGGCACGGGATCTCTCAGCGACTGCGCGCTGCTGCAATCCAAGTGAAACACTGTGAGTTTGGTTAGTCAAGCACTTGCTCGCGTATATTTATGTTTACCGAACATTCTTATACGTCTGCTCCAATGACCAAGAGCGAAATCCATTCGCAACAAACGAGGGCGCATCAAAGTGGACTGTCATTGTTCAGATGTGTGTGTGGTGCGCCGAATCGTGTGTCCACGGTAGCGAACTAACACATCACAATTATTCCTTAATCCATCCGTAGATATTTGTATGTGTTTGTTCCTATCAATTGCTCGCTTCATTACTTACTCTTCCTATCACTCGCGTCTCCTTCTTCTCTCCTCTTTTTCACTCTTGCTCTCTTGTTCGCCCGCAGTATCTTCTTTTCTTCGATGGCGGGTCGAGAGGCAACCCGGGGCCGGGCGGTTCCGACTCCGTGGTCGTTCACGTGGACTCCACGGGGTCCGACCCTATGTTGGTCTGGAGTGCTGCCACGAGTCTCGACGCGGCTACCACCATCAACAATATTGCTGAGTATCAAGGACTCTCTACAGGGCTTCAGGCGGCGGAGCGCCACCGGTGGGTTCCTCTCACCGTCATCGGCGACAGCCAACTTATTCTCCGTCAAGTCTCTCAATACCGGCCCCCCCACCAAGGAGCACCTCCGGGTGATCTACTCCTCTACCAGGCTCGCAGCTGATCGTCTCAACGTACGCGAGTGGCGTCACCACCTCCGCGTACACAACAAGATGGCCGACTTTGCAGCCAATGTCGCGATGGATTCCAAGAGAAACCTCCAGATATTTCATCCGTCCGACCGCCCCGAATGGCGAGGACTTCAACCCCTCCTTCAAGGTGACTACCTTCAGTGGAAGGCCTCCACTGAACGAAAGGCCCCGGCGCAGTAGCCCCCCATATCTAAAGCTATCGTTGTTCACACTGATGTAGCACAATAGACTCCAACTTTCATCATCTCTTGTTCGCATGCACTTCACATCTCCTTGTTGATCACTATTTGACTGTATATGTCACAAAATCGAGCCAATCGTTTGATATTGAAACGTCTGACGTTAATGGAGTAAAAGTGTCGTCATCGGTCACTATTAGACTGCGTTAAAGTATGGTCACTATGGAGAGGTCCGTCTTTGGGTTTTCCCCCTGGCTCTCATCTCCGCTGAGAGAATTTTCGTCTGCAGTCCTTAGATTGTTGAGCCACTGTTCAACCTTCAGAGGGAAAAACATACCCGTGTGTCGCTTCGATCCGGATTGTTTTGAAGGCGGAAAGTTTATTAATAATAGAAAGCAAAGCAGAGGCAATGTCAAACCTCGACCATCTACCACTTGCCTAGGGAGAATGCAGGGGACATGAGTACACGCCGGTGGGTCTCACTACTGGGGCGACGCCCAGTGGCGCATCCTGAGGCCCACTCTTAACGGGATCATGATCCATGGATATTCTCTCCATGGATCATGATCCCGTTAAGAGTGGGCGAAACGGATTTGCAGAATGATTGTAACAACAGGCCCACTCTTAACGGGATCATGATCCATGGATATTCTCTCCATGGATCATGATCCCGTTAAGAGTGGGCCTGTTGTTACAATCATTCTGCAAATCCGTTTCGTTCCCAACGGGGTAATGTCCCAATCCAAAAGTCACCAACATTTCCTCCATCGCCAAACCACTTTTCTCGTCCAATATGTCGTCCACGAAATGGGCGGCCCAACAGAAGCCGAACGCAAAGCGCGTGATCGCCCCACCAACCCCCGACGACTACAATGACTGGACTGCAGATCAGTTGAAACTGGAGTGCACTTCTCGTTGCATTCATCTAACCAAAAACGTGAACAAGGCCGAGCGAGTGGAGTGGCTCCAGCTCTCCGAAAATGACAGAGAGGCGTTGGCCGCGCGGCTCCAGCAGCAGCGTGAGGATCGCAATGCGCGCGCCGGCAAACCGGTCGACGACCGTCGCTCCCCACACTGCATGTTTCGTTTACTCAACGTGCTGTTTTCTGAACAATTTTTTTGCAGAGTTCATGGCGAGCGGAGACAGGTTGTCTCGCTCCGAACTTGACGACGGTGGGCGCAAGTTTTGGGACAACATAGCGGACGCTTTCAACCACAGCAACCCAGCATTTGATAGTCTTTTGGAGAACAAGGAAATGCCGAGCCTCTTTCACGGCATGGACCCGTCACAGGCTCAAACACACTCATCGACAAAGCTTCTTCGCATGTGGCGCGAGGTCAGCTCCAAGTTTGCGAAGGCTGTCGCCAGGACAAAGGTCTCTGGGCAGCATTCATCCTCATTCTGGAGTTTTTGTGAAATGAGAGCGGACGTGTACTATCTGCATCTATGGACGGAAGAGCGGGTTTCTGGGCGCGAGTTTTGCTCCGGTAATTTTCACTCGGAGGACAAAGACGACTCAACAGACCCAACACCAAAGAGAGCCAACGAGCGCCCCAAGAAATCTAATGAAACGTCAACGGAGAAAGCAATGATCGCGCTAGCAGAAAGTGTCGCACTTCTCGTCAAAAGTGACCAATCCGTGGCCAAAGAACAAGCAAACATCACCAAAATTGCTCGCCTCGAATCGAGACTCGACCGTGTCAACGCAGACATCAAAGAGCTCAACGCAGAAATCGAAAAGAAAAAGCACGCAGGAGAAGACATCACCGATGATTTGATTGAAAAGACGCGTTCCAAAAAACGCAAGTTTGATTTGGAGATGCAGATAGACGATCTTGAGAAGGATATTTAAGTTTTTTTTGGACATTTTGCATATTTCTATTAATGGCATTTTCAATACACATTTTTCTTCTTTTCTCTGATTGGGGTTCATTTGTAGCTGGGTGACCTTGCCAAGTTGTAGTTCTTGATTTGCTGGACGACAACTTCTCTCATCAGGTGGCCATTGGTGGTCCGAGTCTCTTCATTTGTGGTTGGAGGGAGAGCATATGAGCTTTCTTCTAGCCCATCGTAGACATTGAGTACCGCGCGCCTTTGCTCGGTCCTTTCCAGACCAAGCAGTCGCTCGTCAATACAGTAGTTATATAGCCGCATGCACGCCTTAATGATCGTTTTGCAGTTGGAGAACTTGACGGCGAGAGGCCTTTTGAACACACGCCACTTGTTTACTAACAACCCCAATGCCATTTCGATACGGATGCGTAGCTGAGAGAAGAAAAAATTGTAATCGATTCGGGACTTTGCTCGTAGCTCGTTCTTCATCTCAGGCTTTGTAAATGGGATGAGCAAATGCTGCGATAATGTATGGGCGTTGTCGCCAATGATTTAGTACCCTCTAGGAAGATCGTCGACTAGAGCACTCAGCTTCCATTTACTAAATGCCGTCACATCACTAACCTTGCCAGGCGACTTAATACAGTAACTTGTGAACCTTGACAGACTGTCATACATGGCCTGTACGTTGATTCCTGACTCTAAATCATGACCAGAAAAAAAGGCACGGACGTCAGGCACGGCCTTGAACGGAGGCGTGGAGATTGTGCAAAGCCAACCGTTGACACATCCGACACAGCCAGTCAAAATCCCGTTCGTACTGATCTCACTAAAATCTTGAGCGGTCTGTGCAATGGCCGATGGACTGCCAAAAGGTGCCGTAATATTAAGCTCATTGAAATTGTTGATAACGTCCATGACTTCGTAGATGATAAAGAAGAAAGTAGAGCGAGCGACACCGGCGATAACTCGAATTTGGTGATGGCTGCCGCCAACAAGCCACGAGATTGTCATTTGAAGCATGTTGGTTGGAGTGATGGGCTCAGTGCCTGTCCTGCATTGCGAACGGGTGCTGTCACGAACCAAAATGGGGCCAACGAGCCCCAACAGCTTCTCGAATGAGTTCGCGCTCATTCTATAGTACTGTTTGAACTCATTTTCGATTAGCAGAGTTTCCTTGTGTACTTTCCATTTGAGGCGCTGTCGGGCGACCACTTTGAGTCGTTTGGTTTTGTTCGTGGTGAGTAGTAGCGCTCCTGTGATGGCAGCAAGAATCATCGTTCGCCACGCTCGACAACGCATTCTGGCTGGGTTCGAGTTGGGACTGCCCATGACGTTCAAGACCCAAGAATGTGTCATGACCACGTCTCGGATCATGACAGTCCCGTGCATGGACGGGGCGGGCCAGATGGTGCCTATTTCCAGACAATCAGAGCTTCTATTTTTGGGGAGATCATGACCCGTGATCCCGTTAAGAATGCCCCTGAGCCGGGCCACCGCGTGGCAGCCATAAAATACAGTTGGTAATCGCGCCGACCACAATCACAACGGCACCCATCAAACGATGGGTGATCGAGCCGAGCGCAATCACCGCGAGAGCAAACACGTGCACAAGCACTTGGACAAGCACTTGGAGAATATAGAGAGCAAAGAAACGGATCCATGCAGAGAACCCGACACAGTAGCCGCCACTGAGCCGGGGAGGGCAAACTTGGTGTGGATGGAGTTGCGCAGCCGCACCGTGAGCCTGTCGCTGAGCCGGGCGCTCACGGTGATGATGCAAGCGCTGAGCCAGGGCGACGGACTCAACGAAAAGCGATTAGACACCCAAGCAGCTGCGACACCGCCCGCCATCATCGCTATACTTCGAGAGTCGTTCGACCAGCGAGATGAGATCTCTGTCACCGGTCAAATTGGCATAGTCGTGAACGCGACGGGGCTGGTCTTCCACCATGTCGCCGAGACTCTCCCACGAGTTCTCTTCGTCTTGACCGAGCCACTTAATGCAGAGCTCCCAGCGGCCGACATCGTCGTTGTAGCGGTGGCCAACAATGGCTTCAACACCAATCTCAATGCCTTGAGAGGATACAAGCTCACGGATCTCCTGGGTCTTGCGCAGACTGGCGTCGTGATAGAACATGAGTCGCGAGCCGTGAACCTCGTGACGTGTCCCATTCACGAGATGTTCAATAACAAACGAGTGCGGACGCGTCTCGACCACCTCAAACGGGCCGAGGATGACTGACGATTGCGAACCAAGCGCTCGAGTAAGTGTGACTCGTGATTTGACCAGTCCGACAGGCAGAAGTTAGGTCGTAAATGGCTCAGACTGGTGGAAGTATGGTGAGCCTGCTCCGAATGTGTTCGTGGTGACGAGAAGTGGAAGGAAGACTGGTCGCCAGAAGGAAGTTTCACTCCGCGATGGCGCAAATGGAAGAAATCGACGAGAGAAGCCAATGTCGCAGCCGCCGGTAGAGCCAGTCCCTGAAGATGCTGTGGGTGATATGAGGACAGTCGAAGGAGTGCTTAGGGTTGACGAAAGCACGCTGGCAGCTGCCCAACATGAACGTTTTCAGCGGATCGCCAGGGCGCAGAGAGAGGATTCATGGTGTATGAAGGTGATCGCTTACTTACAAGGTGATGAAGGTATATTCGAGACATCGACAGCGCTGAAGAAGATCGCGAAGGTTGCTGCATTATATGTGCTCGATGTTGCTGGAGTCCTCTATTATTGCCCGTTTGATCGAGGGAAAGATGGCCCATCGCCACGGCTCGTTGTACCAGACGCGATACAAGAAGACCTGCTCCATGCATATCATGCAGAGCTTGGGGCTGGGCGAATCAAGGGGTTGGCCGGGTTTTCGCACGTATGCGAGAATTATACTACTGGCGCGGGATGTATGCCGATGTTGAGTGGTTCGTCTCGTCATGCGAAGACTGTGCGACGGCGAAGGGCAAGCCGAGATACAAGGGAAGGTCTCCAGGAAATATCACTGCGACGCGCCCATTTCAGGTATTGGCGATGGATTTCGCTACGCCACTGCCGAAGACATTTGAAGGAAACGAGGCGTTGCTGTGTTTCATTTGCCTATTCACGGGGTACATTATTCTCGTACCAATGGCAGATACATCAGCTCAAGCGGTTGCGGAAGCTTACCTGGCAGGGGTATACAAGCGGTTTGGTGCTCAAGAAATGATACGGCACGATCGCGATCCAAGATTCATGAGCACGGTCTTCCGCAGGTTCAATCGCATGATGCAACAGAAGCAGCGTCCTACACTGGCTTACCGACCTCAAGCAAACGGAAAGCAAGAAAGGTCAGTTCAGACGGTTGTGCGTGCTATCAAGTGCTACATTGTCGATGCAGAACAGCGCGATTGGGATGAGTATGTCCAACAGCTCGAGCTTGCATTGAATACATCTACCAGACTACAATATCGACAGACAAGTTTCTATTTGGTTCATGGTTGGAATGCCCGAACAGCTCTCGAAGCGATGATACCCCCGAAGAATGGCTCAGTGGCTGAACGCGACGCTCTTGAGTGGCGACAGAAGGTGGCGAAGAGGCATGACCAAGCAATCGCCCACGCGGAATTCATCCCGTCGAAGCTGATGGAAGAGCGCGTTCGATCCCATAACGAAAGTGTCGAAGAGTGTTTACAGAGCACGGTGCGCACAGCTTACCGACCGGGTGAACTGGTGTGGCTGTACCATGACCTGGTCAAGTCTGGGCTCGTACGCAAGCTCTCGCATCTTTGGCATGGCCCATATCAAGTGGAGGAGCGCGTTAGTGATGTGGTGTATCGGCTCAAGATCGATAAACAAGACAGTCGAGTTTTTCCGCTGGTACACATTGCTCGATTGAAACCTTTTGTCTCTCGAATGAAGCGACCTCGAGATCGGATACAAGTGTCGGATGCGTTTGAATTCGATGAGGCTCTGCTACCAGAAGACTCATGGTATGAAGCAGGCGAAGACGATGGGTATGAAGTTGAAGAAATTCTGGATTGTCGGTACAAGCGTCGCACAAGAAATGGACGACGTCAACGTGAATATTTAGTACGATGGGTTGGCTATGACGAAACTTCATGGGTCCCAGAAGAAGATTTATCATGCACGGCACTGATGTATGAGTTCGATGCAAAACAACCTTGGAAGAATCGAATGGAAGCCGCGCAGACTACCGAGGGCGACGAAGATGCAAGCGAGTTCTCGGAAGATAAAGCTGATGCTGCAGCTAGAACACCAGATGTATCGGGTCAAACACAATGTTTGAAAGTGTAAAGGACGAAGAAGGTGTGTCGAAGAATTTGCGGTTTGTATTATCGGAGGGACGTATACGGTCTCGGGGCGTCTAAAGTCGATCCAAGCCTCGTGGTGCTTCTCACTAGTCTCTGGAAGACGATGGCTTACGGATGCAACGAACGAGACGGAGAGTTCAACAGTCGGTCGTCGATCATGTGGTCCGGCACGTGGATGTGATGATTCGGGGCGACTGAACCCGTTCACAATGTTGGTCGGGTGAACCCAGACGTGTACAGCAACAGACAAGAGCGACGAGGTGTATCAGCAGCGGCGTTGACGATCAACTACATGGTGCAGCGAGGAGTCAAAGAAGACGAGTGTGCGGGCCGTCAGTGCTCGATGCAGCATGGCGCAAGGTGTGCAAGATGCCGTTGTTGTGTTCGGCGAGCGTGACGAAGGACCTTGTGGTGTCGTGCTGACGAAGGAACTTCATCGGTGTTCACGGTGCAGAAAAAGGCCATCAAAGAGGAATCCATCGAACGACAGTGCCTGCAGACCTGAGAAAATGTGCGCCTGTCCCATAGTGGTGTTTGAATTTGATGAAGAATCCAAGGTGGTGCTCAGTACCACGCCACGGAGATGCACAATTGAGGGCGTTCACCAAGCTCACGTTGTGATGTGAACGAGTGTGCTGCTGTTAGCAAGCCTTCCCAACAATGCAGGAGTACGTCGGTGCTTGAGTAGAGCGCGCGGACAAGTCACGGGGTGCAGGCTCGCGATCAACAGTGAAGCTCCGTTGCGAGTCAGTTCGGGTGCAAAGACAGGCGAACAAAGAACACCAAGGAAAGAGGCTCTCACACAGAAGAACGTCAAGCATGCAAGCGGACCAGTACGAAGAATTTCGACGGAGTCAACGAACGAATGCTGTATTTGGAGTGGTCAGCGTCGGCCAAGATGATCGAGCTGTTCCAGGGCACAAGTCTCCAGCGCTGTGCAGCAAGCGCTGTGTCGGAGTTGGCCGTGATTCCACGTGAATCAAGTCCGAGCAAGTGTGCGAGCGTGTGAGCGTCACGCTAATTTTTGGCTCGGATTCCCCTATTTGAATTGTGGTAACGCGGTCGGCTTAAACTGGGGGACAGCGAACCCCTAAGCAGCCGAGCCGTGTACACAACAGACCTTGATCCTTGATTCGAGGGGCAGCAACTTACCACTGACGTCGACAGGCCTTGAAAATCGCTGTGGCCTGGACCGTGGGCGCTCTGGACTCCGAAGTCGGGGGGTGGGGGAGGAGAGGGGGGGGGGGGGGGGGGGGGGGGGGGAGAGAGAGAGAGAGAGAGACCAAGGTGTCGTGAATCCCTTGGTTTTCCGGCTCTGGTGGCTGCGTGCAGATCGAGAACACGCGGCCGGCCGGTCAAACGCAGAGCCGATCGGATCAACCTCAACACGGTTGTGCCGGATGCGTGGGGTGAAGCGCGGGCGCTTCGGGCTTGGTGGCGCGCTCGTGCGACTAAGTCAAGCACACACAACGCCGGGTATCGTCTCGCGATCGCCCTGGGTCTTCCTTGCCTTTCCTTTCCTTGTGGCGGCGGTGCGCGGTCGTCTGACGCGCGCGCCGGCCGCCTGCCTTGAGCCGAGCTGCTTGACGCGGCTCGGGGGTTTTAACGTCACCTCCCTGTCGGTGACGGGACTTGTGTGAGCCCTGCGCTCCCTTGTACGTCTTGGGGACTTGTGCACTTGGTCGCGAAATGCAGAGTCTATTCCTTTGGAGTTTTCCTGCCTTCCTAGAGTCCTACGCTATCTGATTCACACACTGGGCACACGCCCCTAACCCTACAACCCTACAACTGTATGCGCAACCACCCGGGTGCCGTCTAATCATCAGGCGATCCGTAGATGTCTTAGCCGATCCGTGGATATGTTAGGCGATCCGTACTTCCACCAGGCGGTCGGGAAATCGCTTGGCCGATCGGTGGGCATCTCGACGATCGCCTCACAGTAGTTCAAGCCGGTCGATCGCCTAGGCGCTTCGGGGCCCCTTCTCGTGTTCCTTTGACACTCGGCGGCCGTGCGTCTGGTTGAAGGCGTCTGCCGGATCACCTGGCCGTTGGGTTGGTTCAACACACTTCCCGCCGATCGCCTGCCCTCCCTTGGGCGGGCGGTCGGTTCACCGCTTCGGACGACACTCATGCCGACTCCTTGAGGTTGCCCGTTGTTACCCGAAGTCCTGATTACCTTGCATCAAATGCCTTGGGTGCCACCCTTCGATCTGGGTCGGCCCATCCTCCGCAGCTGCTTGTGCCACGTCCCGTCTGGATTGGGCCGCTCCACCACAGAATGAATGCTTGTGCATAAAAGGACGATCGTGGGCGCCAGTCGATGATGACGGCGAGACTTGAGGACGGGAGGGTCGAGCGATGGACGGGCGGGAACACCGCCAGAGCTGAGCGATTGTGAACACCTTGCGAAGCTGTGTATTCTACTGTTTCCGGCGTGCGTATCGTGGTTCGCGCTTGTTGTGTAAGGAACGCTGCCGCCGCAGTGGCAAGTCCGAGCGAATGTGCGAGCGTGTGAGCATCACGCCAATTTTTGGCTCGGATTTCCCTGTTTGAAAGGAGCACGTGCCTAAAAGGGCGACGGTGGAGGTGATTCAACAATCTGTGGTGAGAACTCAACACGAGAAGGTCTGCTCACCAGAGGACAAGAATCGAGCGCGGTGCTGGAGAGTAATGGACGACGCGCAGATCAGCACGACTCGCAGCTTTACTGTTTGAGTACGATGGTTCGCGAGCGCTAAGTGTGGAGCAGCCCCCTTCTACGACGAAGCCTAGGTGAGCGTACGAGCGTGTGAGCGTCACGCCAATTTTTGGCTCGGATTCTTCTGTATGAAGGCGAGAGAGAGAGAGAGACCAAGGTGTCGTGAATCCCTTGGTTTTCCGGCTCTGGTGGCTGCGTGCAGATCGAGAACACGCGGCCGGCCGGTCAAACGCAGAGCCGATCGGATCAACCTCAACACGGTTGTGCCGGATGCGTGGGGTGAAGCGCGGGCGCTTCGGGCTTGGTGGCGCGCTCGTGCGACTAAGTCAAGCACACACAACGCCGGGTATCGTCTCGCGATCGCCCTGGGTCTTCCTTGCCTTTCCTTTCCTTGTGGCGGCGGTGCGCGGTCGTCTGACGCGCGCGCCGGCCGCCTGCCTTGAGCCGAGCTGCTTGACGCGGCTCGGGGGTTTTAACGTCACCTCCCTGTCGGTGACGGGACTTGTGTGAGCCCTGCGCTCCCTTGTACGTCTTGGGGACTTGTGCACTTGGTCGCGAAATGCAGAGTCTATTCCTTTGGAGTTTTCCTGCCTTCCTAGAGTCCTACGCTATCTGATTCACACACTGGGCACACGCCCCTAACCCTACAACCCTACAACTGTATGCGCAACCACCCGGGTGCCGTCTAATCATCAGGCGATCCGTAGATGTCTTAGCCGATCCGTGGATATGTTAGGCGATCCGTACTTCCACCAGGCGGTCGGGAAATCGCTTGGCCGATCGGTGGGCATCTCGACGATCGCCTCACAGTAGTTCAAGCCGGTCGATCGCCTAGGCGCTTCGGGGCCCCTTCTCGTGTTCCTTTGACACTCGGCGGCCGTGCGTCTGGTTGAAGGCGTCTGCCGGATCACCTGGCCGTTGGGTTGGTTCAACACACTTCCCGCCGATCGCCTGCCCTCCCTTGGGCGGGCGGTCGGTTCACCGCTTCGGACGACACTCATGCCGACTCCTTGAGGTTGCCCGTTGTTACCCGAAGTCCTGATTACCTTGCATCAAATGCCTTGGGTGCCACCCTTCGATCTGGGTCGGCCCATCCTCCGCAGCTGCTTGTGCCACGTCCCGTCTGGATTGGGCCGCTCCACCACAGAATGAATGCTTGTGCATAAAAGGACGATCGTGGGCGCCAGTCGATGATGACGGCGAGACTTGAGGACGGGAGGGTCGAGCGATGGACGGGCGGGAACACCGCCAGAGCTGAGCGATTGTGAACACCTTGCGAAGCTGTGTATTCTACTGTTTCCGGCGTGCGTATCGTGGTTCGCGCTTGTTGTGTAAGGAACGCTGCCGCCGCAGTGGCAAGTCCGAGCGAATGTGCGAGCGTGTGAGCATCACGCCAATTTTTGGCTCGGATTTCCCTGTTTGAAAGGAGCACGTGCCTAAAAGGGCGACGGTGGAGGTGATTCAACAATCTGTGGTGAGAACTCAACACGAGAAGGTCTGCTCACCAGAGGACAAGAATCGAGCGCGGTGCTGGAGAGTAATGGACGACGCGCAGATCAGCACGACTCGCAGCTTTACTGTTTGAGTACGATGGTTCGCGAGCGCTAAGTGTGGAGCAGCCCCCTTCTACGACGAAGCCTAGGTGAGCGTACGAGCGTGTGAGCGTCACGCCAATTTTTGGCTCGGATTCTTCTGTATGAAGGCGAGAGAGAGAGAGAGACCAAGGTGTCGTGAATCCCTTGGTTTTCCGGCTCTGGTGGCTGCGTGCAGATCGAGAACACGCGGCCGGCCGGTCAAACGCAGAGCCGATCGGATCAACCTCAACACGGTTGTGCCGGATGCGTGGGGTGAAGCGCGGGCGCTTCGGGCTTGGTGGCGCGCTCGTGCGACTAAGTCAAGCACACACAACGCCGGGTATCGTCTCGCGATCGCCCTGGGTCTTCCTTGCCTTTCCTTTCCTTGTGGCGGCGGTGCGCGGTCGTCTGACGCGCGCGCCGGCCGCCTGCCTTGAGCCGAGCTGCTTGACGCGGCTCGGGGGTTTTAACGTCACCTCCCTGTCGGTGACGGGACTTGTGTGAGCCCTGCGCTCCCTTGTACGTCTTGGGGACTTGTGCACTTGGTCGCGAAATGCAGAGTCTATTCCTTTGGAGTTTTCCTGCCTTCCTAGAGTCCTACGCTATCTGATTCACACACTGGGCACACGCCCCTAACCCTACAACCCTACAACTGTATGCGCAACCACCCGGGTGCCGTCTAATCATCAGGCGATCCGTAGATGTCTTAGCCGATCCGTGGATATGTTAGGCGATCCGTACTTCCACCAGGCGGTCGGGAAATCGCTTGGCCGATCGGTGGGCATCTCGACGATCGCCTCACAGTAGTTCAAGCCGGTCGATCGCCTAGGCGCTTCGGGGCCCCTTCTCGTGTTCCTTTGACACTCGGCGGCCGTGCGTCTGGTTGAAGGCGTCTGCCGGATCACCTGGCCGTTGGGTTGGTTCAACACACTTCCCGCCGATCGCCTGCCCTCCCTTGGGCGGGCGGTCGGTTCACCGCTTCGGACGACACTCATGCCGACTCCTTGAGGTTGCCCGTTGTTACCCGAAGTCCTGATTACCTTGCATCAAATGCCTTGGGTGCCACCCTTCGATCTGGGTCGGCCCATCCTCCGCAGCTGCTTGTGCCACGTCCCGTCTGGATTGGGCCGCTCCACCACAGAATGAATGCTTGTGCATAAAAGGACGATCGTGGGCGCCAGTCGATGATGACGGCGAGACTTGAGGACGGGAGGGTCGAGCGATGGACGGGCGGGAACACCGCCAGAGCTGAGCGATTGTGAACACCTTGCGAAGCTGTGTATTCTACTGTTTCCGGCGTGCGTATCGTGGTTCGCGCTTGTTGTGTAAGGAACGCTGCCGCCGCAGTGGCAAGTCCGAGCGAATGTGCGAGCGTGTGAGCATCACGCCAATTTTTGGCTCGGATTTCCCTGTTTGAAAGGAGCACGTGCCTAAAAGGGCGACGGTGGAGGTGATTCAACAATCTGTGGTGAGAACTCAACACGAGAAGGTCTGCTCACCAGAGGACAAGAATCGAGCGCGGTGCTGGAGAGTAATGGACGACGCGCAGATCAGCACGACTCGCAGCTTTACTGTTTGAGTACGATGGTTCGCGAGCGCTAAGTGTGGAGCAGCCCCCTTCTACGACGAAGCCTAGGTGAGCGTACGAGCGTGTGAGCGTCACGCCAATTTTTGGCTCGGATTCTTCTGTATGAAGGCGAGAGAGAGAGAGAGACCAAGGTGTCGTGAATCCCTTGGTTTTCCGGCTCTGGTGGCTGCGTGCAGATCGAGAACACGCGGCCGGCCGGTCAAACGCAGAGCCGATCGGATCAACCTCAACACGGTTGTGCCGGATGCGTGGGGTGAAGCGCGGGCGCTTCGGGCTTGGTGGCGCGCTCGTGCGACTAAGTCAAGCACACACAACGCCGGGTATCGTCTCGCGATCGCCCTGGGTCTTCCTTGCCTTTCCTTTCCTTGTGGCGGCGGTGCGCGGTCGTCTGACGCGCGCGCCGGCCGCCTGCCTTGAGCCGAGCTGCTTGACGCGGCTCGGGGGTTTTAACGTCACCTCCCTGTCGGTGACGGGACTTGTGTGAGCCCTGCGCTCCCTTGTACGTCTTGGGGACTTGTGCACTTGGTCGCGAAATGCAGAGTCTATTCCTTTGGAGTTTTCCTGCCTTCCTAGAGTCCTACGCTATCTGATTCACACACTGGGCACACGCCCCTAACCCTACAACCCTACAACTGTATGCGCAACCACCCGGGTGCCGTCTAATCATCAGGCGATCCGTAGATGTCTTAGCCGATCCGTGGATATGTTAGGCGATCCGTACTTCCACCAGGCGGTCGGGAAATCGCTTGGCCGATCGGTGGGCATCTCGACGATCGCCTCACAGTAGTTCAAGCCGGTCGATCGCCTAGGCGCTTCGGGGCCCCTTCTCGTGTTCCTTTGACACTCGGCGGCCGTGCGTCTGGTTGAAGGCGTCTGCCGGATCACCTGGCCGTTGGGTTGGTTCAACACACTTCCCGCCGATCGCCTGCCCTCCCTTGGGCGGGCGGTCGGTTCACCGCTTCGGACGACACTCATGCCGACTCCTTGAGGTTGCCCGTTGTTACCCGAAGTCCTGATTACCTTGCATCAAATGCCTTGGGTGCCACCCTTCGATCTGGGTCGGCCCATCCTCCGCAGCTGCTTGTGCCACGTCCCGTCTGGATTGGGCCGCTCCACCACAGAATGAATGCTTGTGCATAAAAGGACGATCGTGGGCGCCAGTCGATGATGACGGCGAGACTTGAGGACGGGAGGGTCGAGCGATGGACGGGCGGGAACACCGCCAGAGCTGAGCGATTGTGAACACCTTGCGAAGCTGTGTATTCTACTGTTTCCGGCGTGCGTATCGTGGTTCGCGCTTGTTGTGTAAGGAACGCTGCCGCCGCAGTGGCAAGTCCGAGCGAATGTGCGAGCGTGTGAGCATCACGCCAATTTTTGGCTCGGATTTCCCTGTTTGAAAGGAGCACGTGCCTAAAAGGGCGACGGTGGAGGTGATTCAACAATCTGTGGTGAGAACTCAACACGAGAAGGTCTGCTCACCAGAGGACAAGAATCGAGCGCGGTGCTGGAGAGTAATGGACGACGCGCAGATCAGCACGACTCGCAGCTTTACTGTTTGAGTACGATGGTTCGCGAGCGCTAAGTGTGGAGCAGCCCCCTTCTACGACGAAGCCTAGGTGAGCGTACGAGCGTGTGAGCGTCACGCCAATTTTTGGCTCGGATTCTTCTGTATGAAGGCGAGAGAGAGAGAGAGACCAAGGTGTCGTGAATCCCTTGGTTTTCCGGCTCTGGTGGCTGCGTGCAGATCGAGAACACGCGGCCGGCCGGTCAAACGCAGAGCCGATCGGATCAACCTCAACACGGTTGTGCCGGATGCGTGGGGTGAAGCGCGGGCGCTTCGGGCTTGGTGGCGCGCTCGTGCGACTAAGTCAAGCACACACAACGCCGGGTATCGTCTCGCGATCGCCCTGGGTCTTCCTTGCCTTTCCTTTCCTTGTGGCGGCGGTGCGCGGTCGTCTGACGCGCGCGCCGGCCGCCTGCCTTGAGCCGAGCTGCTTGACGCGGCTCGGGGGTTTTAACGTCACCTCCCTGTCGGTGACGGGACTTGTGTGAGCCCTGCGCTCCCTTGTACGTCTTGGGGACTTGTGCACTTGGTCGCGAAATGCAGAGTCTATTCCTTTGGAGTTTTCCTGCCTTCCTAGAGTCCTACGCTATCTGATTCACACACTGGGCACACGCCCCTAACCCTACAACCCTACAACTGTATGCGCAACCACCCGGGTGCCGTCTAATCATCAGGCGATCCGTAGATGTCTTAGCCGATCCGTGGATATGTTAGGCGATCCGTACTTCCACCAGGCGGTCGGGAAATCGCTTGGCCGATCGGTGGGCATCTCGACGATCGCCTCACAGTAGTTCAAGCCGGTCGATCGCCTAGGCGCTTCGGGGCCCCTTCTCGTGTTCCTTTGACACTCGGCGGCCGTGCGTCTGGTTGAAGGCGTCTGCCGGATCACCTGGCCGTTGGGTTGGTTCAACACACTTCCCGCCGATCGCCTGCCCTCCCTTGGGCGGGCGGTCGGTTCACCGCTTCGGACGACACTCATGCCGACTCCTTGAGGTTGCCCGTTGTTACCCGAAGTCCTGATTACCTTGCATCAAATGCCTTGGGTGCCACCCTTCGATCTGGGTCGGCCCATCCTCCGCAGCTGCTTGTGCCACGTCCCGTCTGGATTGGGCCGCTCCACCACAGAATGAATGCTTGTGCATAAAAGGACGATCGTGGGCGCCAGTCGATGATGACGGCGAGACTTGAGGACGGGAGGGTCGAGCGATGGACGGGCGGGAACACCGCCAGAGCTGAGCGATTGTGAACACCTTGCGAAGCTGTGTATTCTACTGTTTCCGGCGTGCGTATCGTGGTTCGCGCTTGTTGTGTAAGGAACGCTGCCGCCGCAGTGGCAAGTCCGAGCGAATGTGCGAGCGTGTGAGCATCACGCCAATTTTTGGCTCGGATTTCCCTGTTTGAAAGGAGCACGTGCCTAAAAGGGCGACGGTGGAGGTGATTCAACAATCTGTGGTGAGAACTCAACACGAGAAGGTCTGCTCACCAGAGGACAAGAATCGAGCGCGGTGCTGGAGAGTAATGGACGACGCGCAGATCAGCACGACTCGCAGCTTTACTGTTTGAGTACGATGGTTCGCGAGCGCTAAGTGTGGAGCAGCCCCCTTCTACGACGAAGCCTAGGTGAGCGTACGAGCGTGTGAGCGTCACGCCAATTTTTGGCTCGGATTCTTCTGTATGAAGGCAACTGGTGCATAAACGGACGACAGTGGGTGTGATTCAAAGACCTGCAGCGAGCTAGAAAGAACGGTGACCGAGGACGCGATGACCGTGAATGATGAGAGAGACGCAGACCTATGCGCGTCGGTGAATATGATGATTGAAGAGAAGAGCAGGAACAAGTGTGAAAGGACGGCGTCGTTGACGGCGAAGCAGCGTCAACGTACAAGTCCAACTGGGACTGTACGGGTGAGCGGCGTCAGCGACTGATGGATGATGAAACTGATTACGAAATTGGAATATTCAAAGAGATACGGCGTGTTGGTGGGAAAGAAGAACCATGACAGACGCACGACAGAAAGGGGGAGAAAGAAATCAGAACGCGACTGAATGAGGTCACGGCGAAGTAAGAGATCTCGCCAGGGCCAACGCAGCGCGGATCACGATGGCCGCTGCTAAAGTAAGAACCGGTGGCGGCATCGATCAAGCTCAGTTTCTACGGGCCCATGTTGGCTGTATGCTACCATTGATGTTGGAGAGCTGGCGGCAGTGAAGATATATCCCGGCAGCGATTGACTCCACGTGGTGCGCGATGATCGTGGCGCGAAGAATTGTCACGACGTCGGATAAGCGATTTTAAAAGGCCCTACGGGCCCATGTTGGCTGTAGCGGTAACGTGCGGACCCATGTCGGTTGCACCAGAAAGAAAGAATGAAGAGGACGAAGAAGAGCTGAGAAAGAAAGGAGAACTAGCGCCATGCACAGGTGCCACTCGGAGGGATTGAGCTCAGGACAAGAAGGTCCCTACTGTAGTGGTTGTGTGTGGAGCGAGCCTCGGGAATCAAAGTGTCGATGACCAAGGTGGTGACGGAGGTGATCCCCGGTTATTTGGTGATTGAGTGCTGAGGATGGTGAGATGAGATTTGGTGATGAAGGATGGAAGACAAAGAGAGGTGTGCAAGAAGAAGGAAAAGACTGTTGGTGGCCAAGCAAATTGTTAGCGAACGCCGCGATGGATCCGTGAAGTTGCTCAGTCATGACAGGACAAAGCCTGTTGAGAAAAATTATTACTGATCCTCGATCTCGCAATTTGACCACTCAGACAGTGAGGAATTAGGGTTGCTTCTCGCGAAAGGTGTTGACCAGTCAGTTGGATCGCCTGGTCCCAGGTGACTGCTGAGGCTTGGTCGATTACAACAGACCAGAGTGCAGCAAGCGGAAAGCGGAGAGATGGTAGATAAGAGTGCGCTGCGCCGTGTGCCTAGCAGGCGCGCGCGCGACGCAGAAGAGCGAGCTGCGGCAGAAGCGAAGCGAGATGAAGGAGTAAACGACGATGCTGACGACGAGGCAGAAGAAGAAAAGGCCGAAGCGGCGCCGTGTTGAAGCGGTCAATATCCCCCGACCACGTGCGATAGGAAAGCGTCCCATATCGGTCGTACAAGCCGTAGATGATGATGAGAGTGATGAGGATGACGCGAAATCACCAATCAGGAAAGCTGCACGATCCAAGGCAGAAAAACAACCGCCATGGTCAGCTGCAGAGAAGAGTGCGTTAGCACGTATCGCCAAAGAAGTAAAGGGTGTGAGACAGCCATTTTCAACGACACATGATCGGTACATGAAGCGGACAGGTCGGAATAGTTATTTCGCGGGGCGTGATCAAGAGGCTTGTCGACTTGTGCTGAGACGGATCAAAGGTGCGAGTGCAACATACAAGTGGTCGGACGCTGAAGTAGAATTGCTGAAGACTATGACAGCAAGGAATGCCGCAGTCAACGATATCGTGAAGGTGCATGCAGCAAGGTTCATGCAGAAGGAAGGGACCGTACACGGAAGGTGATTCGCGAGAAGTTAACCCTTCTACTCCCGATTCTTATGCTGTATAATACAGCATAAGGTTTTGACTTGATTTCAGTATCTGCGGGAATTTCGCAAACTTTATCTGTTTGAGACAATGGTGAGCAGATGGGTGACAGACCATATGGTACACGGTGTTTGTGATTGGCCATTAGCACGCTTCCATCGTGCAAAAACAATACGTCTCCCCTCTCACTCCTTCTCTTCCTCCACAAAGCGATTGATACCCCATCAGCGCGCCAAAATGAGTGGCAAGAACGAGAGCGCGCCAAAATCATGAGCCGCGCCGCCGACAGACCGCGGAGGAAATTTTTGCCCATTTGTCAGAATGCTCTGCTTCTGTGAAGACAAATGGGCAAATTTCCCTCCGCGCAAGGCGTCAATCGAGCGTGCGTGTATTTAGTCTTTACTCGTCTACGCTAGAGCCTTCTTGATCGTTGCTGATATCCTCTTGCTCTTCCTCGGTGCTGACTCGCTTGCGCTTGCAGAAACGAATCTTCCCTCGCAGCTCCGTAGGGATCAGCGTACCGTTCTTCCAGTTATCGTGCCAGATTTGGCTGCACGTGAGCGTTTGACCGGGTCTTACCTTGTTGCATAACCACACGCTACCGCCTCTGGCACGACCACAAGCGGCACAAAAGAACGGTGTCTCCGAGCTTCGTTGCTTTTTGTCAGACAGCGCCGAACAAACTTTGCACAGATACTAACGAAGCTTGCCCTTGTAGATCTCCGTCGTTTGTGTGAGCGAATGCTCACTTGCTTCAGCCGGAGCCGCCACGAGATTCTCTGCGACTGGATGTGACAGCATGTCGACCTTGGTAACTGCCAGAAGTTCTTGATGCAAGCGCATGATGTATTCCGCATGTGTGGGGACCGGCTTTGATTGTTCTCGCTTCACGAAGCGATGAATGATGTAGCCGTTCACGATTGCCATATCGACGATACCAAGAAACACGCCTTTGTAGTACTTGAGCATGCGAACAGACTTCTGGATGGAGTATCGATGGAGCCGAAGTTGATCGTGCTGTCGGATACAGCACAGCGTAAGTCTGGTACTGCTTGTGCAATTTTCGTGTGCTGTATGCGGGCGAAAAACTTACCTGATCAACCCCACCCATTCCACGCTGGTAGTCAACGACAAGTTGTGGGCACACAACTTCTGTGAAAGTTCCATTTCTCTCCCGGCGTTTGATAGTTGTCGGCTTCGTGCTGCAGCCACTCGCGATTATCTGGACACTGCGCGAATCGCACCGATTTCTGGCGTGGCCTTGTTTACTGCAATCCGGTAGGTGCCTCTTGGAAGCCGCTTCGTTCGAATTTGGTAGATAAAGCTGAAATCCTTAGGCCACCCCAGACGGTTCATTCGGTGCGTGCCTACATGGTAGAAGCCTCGCTTCAACAGCTCCTGCGACAACGTGACCGACGAATAGTAGTTGTCTGTGACTATTAGCCGCTTGGCTGGTAGACCCTGGAGCGCTTTCGACACATTTCGCAGGACAGCCCTCGTGATGGTATTGTCGGACTCATCGCCGCGACAACAGATCTCGATGCTGTATGATACATCAGAGCAGAGGTCAGGATTCTTTTCTACTGTAGAGTTGTGCTGCAGGAAGAAACTCGACTTACCGAGAACAGTATGCGGTCTCCGCGCAGCATGTCATGTAGAATTTTGTACCCCACTTCGTTGGCTTGCCGGCCATGTAGACTCGCATGGGATTCATCCTGTGTCGGGATCCAACCATTCCTTCGTCGACGCTGATTGTCTTCCCCAGCAGAAACCCACGACGGAATGTTTTTTCGACGACTTGAAGCACCGGGCGCACCTTCCACGCGCGATCGTGGAGACGGGTGTCGTCAGCGTTGTTGTTGACGTGCAGAAAGCGAGCTATATCCTCGAAGCGCTTGCGACTCATGAATCTACCAAATGTTCCACGCGGTACAGCACCTTCTTCCAGGATAGACCAATACCGAGCAAGTGCGATGCGCTGCGGGCACATAGATCGAGCTAGCAAGAGGGCGACAAAGTGCACAAGCTCATGCGGCTGGACAGGTTTCCATTTTGCAAGCTCATCTTTGATCTCTTGAAGGGCTTGAAGACGCACGTTCGGATCCTTCGCTTGGCGAGCTTGTTGTTGGCGTTGGCGACCAGTTGCCATTGAATTCAGCGAGTCAGCTCGGTAGCGGTTAGTTTCCTCCGCGATCTTCTTCCACAAAACTTTTGGGAGGAAATAAAAGAAGAGTCCGAGAGGACTCTCAACAAAGGCGCGAGCCGATTTTGTGGGCCGTGGGACACCCTCAAAGCAATCGCTTGCCTCATCTCGGAGGCACGTTTTGCTCAATGTCTCGTTGAAAATTGTCCAGCCATTTGCTGCCATGTCGCGGAGCACTTCGTTGTCATGCTCGATATCGCACGTGTCAGCATCGTGCTCGTCCATATCGACACCAGCTTCCTCATCGTCGTACGCATCAAACAACATGTCGAGGGGGCTGTCCTCAAGAGCGCTTTCTTCTTCAGGCTCGGAATCTTCGTCGTCTTCGATGGGATCTTTAGTAAGGTTGACATCGGTATCGTCGATGTTACCAAAGTATTCTTCGTCCTGCATTGCTCTGAGAAAGCTGGCGCTATCAAAGAGTGAGATATCATCGTGCACTGTAGATTGTGCTGTCGCAGTATCTCCTGCTGTACTACGCGGTTGTGCTGTATCTTGAGCTGTAGCTTCAGCTTGTTCTGGTTGAACTTGTGCTGTATCTGGAGCTTCTTCCGCCCGAACTTGTGATGTAATGGCGCCTGTGACACCAGGAAGCCTGCCGAGACGTTCGTGCACTCGTTGAGTCGTCTTACGGCGTCTGCGCGGTGGTTCAGCGTCCCCAACTACTGGGGGAGCACTAAGACGTGCTGCGCGGGTGGGCACGGGCGGCACAGTAGCTGTCGCAGCGGTGGAGCCGGCTGTGGCTGTCGGAATCGTGCTGGAAGAGTTCATCATCGTGAATGGATCCGCCAGTGCAGCATTGACGATCGCCTCTGTGAGAACCACATCCAATCGCAACAAACGACGGCGCCGCGCGAACTTCATTGGAGCTTCATCTCCTAGAATAGAAGAAGTTCAGACACGCATAGCCACTCAAACATCCGCCGCAACAGACCAGTAAAGAAATCGCGTCCTTCTTCACCACTCAGCGAACCGTTAGGTGGGATGTAGTGGAAGTCGACGCCAAGTCCTGTCGGCTTTTTCGCTTTCCACCCGAGCTTTCGCAGCTCCCTCCAGAGCTGGGCAAACGACTTGGACGACACCATCTCAATCACGGTCATCTTTCTTTTCGTTGTGTTCTCTTGGTCAGGAAACGAGAATGGGGAATCGAGGGATATGGTTGGGCGACGGAGGGCAAGACACGCGTCCCAACTTTCAAAACCTCTATCACGCCTTATACAGAACAACCTAACCTCATCCCACTGTCCGAATTATTCCATGTGAGCTTAGCAACAATCGTCACGTCGTAAATCTATGCCTCTTCCACATCCTATACAAACATCAAGATGCGGGAAATTATTTTGTTACTAAGCTTTCGGAGTTTAAAAACCTTCAATAATGCTTATGCTGTATTATACAGCACAAAGGAGTAGAAGGGTTAAACAGCCTAGCGATGGAGGCTAGTGCGGTCTCAGTATATGGCAACGAAGGCCGGGCACCCATTACTGAAGACGAGACCTGGACTACTGCTGTACCACATTCGACGAATTCTGAACATGCGTTACTACGTAGACTCAACAAAGCTGGGTGTATTGATCTGCCGCGAGTTCAGGAGAAATTGCCAGTTCTTGCCCAGAAAAAGAACCTCCCAGTTGGTCAACGGTATACTGTCCCGAAGATTACCTGTGTGATGTTGCTGTGCCGCCTGTGATTGCCAATCGAGGAAATAGATCAACTGGTGCATCAGAGTGATCCTGACAACGATAGACAAAGAACGAGTGTGTTGGGTAAACCCAGTGAATCGGCGTTCCAATAAGACACGAGGGATGAGATTGCAGAACGACATAGAGGCTGTGGCAGTGGTGATATTGCTCTTGAAGAAAATGAGAGCACTCAAGCTACGGCAGTTGCACAAGTCGGTGCTCGTGACTAGTCCATACGCCAGTCAAGTAAGTTTGATGAAGAGGGCTATTAAGCCACTGAAGGAGTTGCTCTCCCAATCGCTTGATGTACTCGTCGCGACAACTGATTCGAGTCAAGGACGAGAAGCGAGCATAACGCTAGTGTCCATGGTTAGAGACGGTGTACTCGGCTTCCTGCAAGATTATCCCGCCCGATCGCTAGTATCGCTCAGTCGCTCACGAGATTACCTGTTTGTGATTGCTTCAGGAGATGCATTCTCACGTGACGAAACCTGGGAGAAGTTGATCACGAAAGCCGAGCGTATGAAGGTGCCGTGTTTCGAGCCAACGTGGACGCAAGGCGAAGCGGCCCGGTTGCGTAGTGGCGGTGGCAAGCAATCTCCAGGCCAAGGCAAGGCGTCTGACAAGAAGCCGGCGGCTTCCAAACCACCGTCTTGTGATGGTTGTCTAGTGTGCAAAGGTGCTCACTGGCTCCGTGATTGTCCGATGGCGACGCCAGCCGAGAAGGAACAAGCGCTAGCCGCGCAGAAGGCGTCATCGACTCGCAAGGAGCACAAAGCCATGAGCTCGTCAGTGCATGGTGTCGCTGGCGACTCCATGGTCCAGATCAACGGCGTACTCGAGGTGGCCTTTGTGGCGGACTCTGACGCCGATCGAACGATTATTCCCAGTGGCGTCGTCGAGACGTTTGTCACGTAGTAGGTTGAAAACGGAGAAAGTTGGCGTACGTAACTCGCTTCGAACCACCGGCGGCAACAAATTTTACTTGGAATTAGACTTGAACTTCGAGATATCACTGATTGTTCGAAGTGGACGTCCGAAACTCCAACACGCCAATTCAACGGGTCCTCACTTACCCAGAGGTAACGAGAGTGCACTTAGAGAAGAAGAGAGTGCTTCGGGGTTGGCCCGATGTCGGCGCGGACGAGACCACCCAGGCTCAGACAAATTCCTGTCCTACTGGTCGAATCCGACTTCCTGATACAAACTGTAAGCTGTTTCACTGACTAGAAAGGAGTTTGATACAACTGGGAACGTTCTTGTCGAAGGAGGGAATTTTCTGTACTGACTTCCCGGATGGGAGGCTGAGAATTGTTCTCACCCTCTTCCCCGGATTATTGGGTTTTTCCTACCTCAATGGCAGGCCTCTATTCAGGCCTGCCACTCTACACCTACTGTTTTATGTATCATCCTCTGCTGCTCGCGGGTCCTCTAATCAGGCCCACGATCCTACTACCTACTGTTTTTATTCATTATTTCTCGATACTAAAACTGCTGACTGACTGGTCAAATCCTCTGAACTTGGAGACTTTCCACGCCCTTGACCACAGCAACTTGGAGATTTTCCACGCCACTTCACCACAGCCGCCCCGTGTGAAGCTTCAGCGTAGCGGGATAAGCGAACAGCCGACATTTTCATCCTGATCGTATAGTCGCCCTTGTCTCCAACATCATGGGCATCACCAACTACATGCCCACCACACTAAGCAATCCTCCGAGCACTCTGCGGGCGGGTTGGCGGCGCCGTTCGCGGGTTTGCTCCACCAGCCTTGCTGCCACGCTCCTCGCGCATCTGGAGATGATGTTGATGCTGGAGCTTGGCTTCTCCACCACCAACGGCAAAAGGAAAACGTCGTCGGCCCGGCAGTCCCGACGCTCGTACTCGACGAGTCGCTCCATCCGCGTCTTCAGCGCTTGCGGCTGGATGCCAGCAACCAGGAGACTGCACCGTAGTTTCACCTTGGCACGGTACTCAGGGTTATGGGTATTGCTGCCGAGCATAACCGTCAAACCGTTTTCAGTGACAATGCGGTTGAATGTCTGAAAATATTCAAACACTCTGGCATCCACATCGTCAACCGACAAATTCATCCGAAGTTCCCTGGCAAAGAGAGACTTCAGATCCGGCAGGTAATTGTTTTTCAGAGTACTGCAACGCTGACGAATGGGCAACACTAATGCCCTTGTCCGTGGTTTCTTCCTCCGACTTGCGCAGCACGTAACGGCAAAGGTTCTCGAGCACGCCGGGTAGCAGCGAGTCCTTCACACCCACCGCGATGTTTTGGTACAACTCGCCCGTGACGCAGCACCGTTGGTGAATCTTGTTCTCATATTGAATGCGCTCCTTACTCCACTTGACGAGAGAGGCCTGGTCCCAACTGCCGAGCTTGGGAGCCGCAATAAACTCGTAGACTGGCTGGGCCGTCACCATGTCGACCTCACCATCTTCGTCTGTGACGAAACGACGCGCCATCCTTCCGAGCAAACTGGCCAAGATCGTCCACACGCGAGGGAGCTTCCGGGGCCGAGGTTGATTAAAAAACTTGAGTCTTGACTTGCGCCTGCGCGCAAGGAATTCTTTGTCGCTTCGATCCGGATTGTTTTGACGTAACGGTCCACGACCGTACACAGCACCTGCGCTTGAGGAAGCGTGAGCAGCCGCTCCGAGTCGACCCCTGTCGACGAGCGCCAAAGACTTGGCAAAAGGCGAACTCCCTGTATTCAGATTTTTCCCCTTGGGGAAAAATCCCCCTATATCTGATATCCCTGGTATCTAATACCCAGGGATATCACCTACTGAATCTAATAAAAGAGAGTCACTACTTAGATTAACTTTTCCCCTAAGTGGACCACACACATTATGTACCTTCACAACCTAGCCTACTTGTGTAACCTTGTACCCCGTTACACCACCCCCCACCCAAAATGAGGAACACCCTTGTTCCTACTTTAGGAACAGCCGTGTCCTAGAAAAGGAGCACGAGCCTATTCCAGTACGGAATTTCCGAGGACCCACACGGAAATGGGTACAGACTCATGGCGACCATGAGCGCGAAGTCGCGTGTCGATTTTTCGACAACGACTGATCGAGAGCCGCAGCGGCTTGGCGCAACACCTCGCTGCGTCATGAGACGCATGCAGACGTGCGCGCGGTCGCCAGCGACCACTGGATCATGACGATCCCCCAGAACTGGGCCATTTTGCCGTCTAACGGCGGCAAGCCAAAATGACATGGTCAGACGACCATTGCGAGGCGAGCAGAGCTCGCGGCAAGCCCAAACTTGGCACGCACACTCAGTGCGGTGGGTTCTTGCCTTGTGCAAGCGTACAGGTCTGTACGATGCGATCTCGCAAACTTCGTCTCTTGACGGTGCCCAAAACTGGGTCCAGTCTAATACTGGAGACTGTGGTCGGTGGGTATCCACCGCGAGTACTACCAGGTACTCGAGAGGCTGGCTAGCCTCATCCAGCGACTCAACTGAGTGCGTGGAGCGCGGGGATACCCGTGGCAGTCGAACAACGACGTTGCCGGACAACTTCGTGTTGTCGGCCACACGCTCGGGCGTGATGGCTACACTGCAGAGAACTGCTCGGTGTACCAACACCAAACTGAGCCAGCCACTCTGGCTTAATGCGAGCGTTGTCCAACGCAACCGATGAGGTCGGTGGACATTGTCGATGCTTCGACTGCGCCGAACGCGGCGGTCTCGCCATCTTCATGGCCTTCTGCTTGGGTCTTGTATCCATGTCTATAGTAGACAGGGACAGTCGACTTGACTGAGACGGACCTTCCGTGTGCTCCACTGAGCGTCTGTGGTAAAGCGGCTGGGTCTTGGGCAAAGATATCGAGATCCCACATGCCCACGACTCACTCTGGAACGGCCCAGATGAGAGAGATATCTGTAGACTAACCGATATTAGTACGTTTGCGGGGGTGATGACCGTTCTGTACCGGTATCAGCGGTACAGCCGGTCAAAACCGGTATTTCTGATCCTTGTAGCCGATTGGCTAAAATGGGCTGCCGAACAGACCCGATCTGAGTCTGCGTCTCGTCCAATCGTAAGGGGCGTAATCAGTGTCAGATGGTAGAGTCGGACCAGGAGTTCAGCAGAGATAGTGGGTGATAGAGTCGGCAAGGAGCCGGTTTAGAGCCGGTCCCGAACTTAGTCAGCCGAACCTAGCGGTAGATTCGTACTTAAGGCAGCTGGTGACAGCTATGGTAATGGACTTCCATTTTCACCGTCAAGTCCGCAAGCAAGCCGCAAGACTTGGCGAGGAACGTCGACACCAAGGCTCGCCGTCACCAACAGGAGGTGACGTTAAAGAAGGCCCGGTGGACTCTGGCTATTGCAGTCGGAGGAAGCCGAAGAACCGCTCAAGGAGCAGCCGATTTGAAGCGCTGGGGCAAGTCTGCCAGCGGCGTCGGCTGCGCAAGTCAAGGCAAGGTCGTGTGCGCCGGTGGGATTGTCCCCCCGCCACGATCCAAGGAGTGCTACGTCCTCTGGCGTCTCTACGCCAGGCGAATACGCCCAAGGAAGCCGCAGCCCGGTCCCACCGGCTGCGCACAAGTGCACCGAGCCCCTGCGTGTCGAGCATGTGTGTTTCTCGGCCCGTACGACCCCTCCGACCAGTTCTGCTAGACGGTCTCCTAGCGGGCTACAGTTGTCGGAACCCCAGAGGCTTCACGACCCTCTGGTTCCCTCTCCGACTTTCGGCAGCAGATATCAGCCCACGGTTCACCCCCACAGCGACCTCACGTGGGGTGTAACGCCAGTGGTTACAACCCAGCTCCAAGAATCTGAAGGCCTGTTGGTGAGGGGTCAGCGGTCACGAGCAGTCGCTGTGCTGTGATTTGTGCCGACCCTCTCTACCACAGTGGTGCGTATGCCAGGAGCTGGTGGTAACATGCCTCCGAAGTCTAAGAGACTATCACGGTCGAAGTCACCTGTTCAAACGGCTGCAGGTGGTCCCGACTTGAAACAAGCGAAGCCGCGACCAAGTTCGCCTGGAGGGTCCCCAGACGAGCATGGTGACAAGAACACTGCCGGTTACGAAGGACCCCCACGCGTGAGCGTGGTCGAAGGACAGTCGGCAGCGAGTGACCACGTCACTCGCAACCTTCTTCCCGATCTTGAAGATGAAGCCAAGGATGACGCAAGCGAGGCCGGCTCCGACGTCTACCTGACCAGCGTGATCGACGGACTGGCAGCCACTACTGTGTCTGAAGAGCCGGTCACACCGATAACTCGAGCCGTGAATGCTGTACCCGTGAAAATGGATCCGACAAGACCGTCAGCTATTCCGGCTCGGATGATCGAAGTCATCATGGCGAAGCACGAAGGCCTGCGCCACCTGCAGGTGAACAAGGTCAGCCCCGCAGCTGATGTCCGCGACCTGGGTTTTGCGTCCATGAAAACCCAGCAGCAGGTGCTGCATGGCATCATCAGCGTCTTCAATACGGCGGGTTACGCTGTGACCATCCTTGACAATGCTAGGATCATGGGCGTCCGACGCGAAAAGCTCGTGGCAGCCGGCCAAGCCATCTACGACCTATTCCTACGCCATCAGTCTCAGCGAAAACTCGAGCAGGCGTTGGCCGCCAATCGCGGAGGCATTATGGACGCAGACTCGCTGCAGAGAATCGCCGAGCAGTTGATCGGCCGGTCGCGAGACGAGGTATTACGGATGGAGAATGATCTCATGATCAAGGACAAGATGTTGCGCGACCTGGAGTCGTACCTTCAAGACTTTGCTAATAAGGTTGCCTCAGGCGAGGTGACTGCTAACGACATCGCGTCGAAGGCCGACGGAAGCAAGTCAACCACGCAAAGGGCTGAGGAGAAGGCGGACGTCAAGTCTGGCGTCAAGGCCAAGCGGCCGATCGAGACGTCAAGCCCTCAGTCCCGTGGTCGTCAACGGACTACATAGCCGATATCTACGATGAGTGTTCAAGTTCGGCTCAAGGCATCAACGCCATGACGCGCCTTCGGCAGTCGGCATGCGCCGACCTGAAGACGTTTGATGGCAAGTCGCGTGATGAATATCGCGGAAAGGCCTTCATAAGCTCAGTCAGGTCGGCTTTCCGACAGGACGAAATGACTGATGGCCAATGCTGCCTCAAGTTTCCCGAGTTACTGACCGGCACATCGAAGATCTGGTACAAGCAGCTAAAGAAATCGACTCGAGCCAGCTGGTTGTTACTCCAGGCCGAGTTTGAGCGGGAATATTGTGGCGCCACAGTCACCGCACACCAGCGGTACTATGAACTCCGCCGCAAGCCGACGGAAGAACATCTCGACTACCTGTATCGGCTTAATGTCCAGGCGATCGAGGCCGGTATTGATTACGAGGGTGCCGCTGCGTCATTTCACGTGACCCACTTTCTTGATACATGCGAGGATCCCGATCTCGCCCGTCAGTTCGGGCTGGCCAAGCCAACCACCGAGAGTCAGCTGCACCAAGCACTCAAGGAGCTCCTACGTCAGAACCAGAGGGCAAGACGCGACGAGGCGGTAAAGTCTCGAGCGGACAAACGTGACACCAAGCCGCCACGATCCTTCCCCTTGGGGTCGAAGCAGAAGCCGATTTCAGTGAACGCGATAACTAAGTTCGTGCCGCCAACGGTTCGTTTTGCTGATGAAGCGTGGGGATCGTCCGACGCAAGCTTGGGGGTCGAATCGTCCGACGATGATGACTCGAGTAGCGACAGCGACCGCCAGAGTGACGCTCAAAGAGGAGCCGCCGATCTCGCAGCCGCGCTTGCCCCAGAATCGATCAGCGTGCTGACCAAGGTGGTCGCAGCCTTCCAGGAGTGAGAAAAGACCAGCCGAACGAAGACAGAACCGCTCAAACAGTTGAATCCGTGCTCACACTGTGGTTCGAAGCGTCACCAAGATCGCGACTGTTGGGGACGGATCATGTGCACTGTCTGCGGCCGACTGGTTCACCCACTTGGGTATTGCTATCATCGATGCAAGGGCTGCGGTAACATGCACGATCGTGGTGACTGCCGACTCGGAGACATCGCGAATCAGCTGAAGACCTGGTTTGACCCCGACAAACATGCCGGCATCTTACCGAAAACTGTTGGAAAGTGGTTAAACTGACACGCCCGCCAGTTTGGGAACTGGAACGCGCCGGGTGGCGTCCCAATGTCGGTGTATATGCGTTCGTACCCGGTAGCCAGCTACATGGTAACGAATCGACATGCTCGACGATCGATAACACACTTTCATGCGACTATGAACGGAACAAGATGATTCAACGGCTTACACTGCGATCTGGTGAACGGCGTGGCTACTGGCGATTCCACTCGCGGAAGACTTACCGCCAGACTATTGCACGTGCTCAAATCAACGACCACAACGCTCGAGTCCTCCTTGATTCGGGGGCAGAGGTGTCGATCCTCGATTCCGACTTTGCGCGTAAGATCGGAGTCGAGATTGACGCTACTGTGTTGTTGCTCTGCGAAGGGGTAGGTGGTTCTGGCTATCCGACTGAAGGCCGTGCGCAGGTCAAGGTTGTCTTAGCCGGAGAACTCGCGTATCACTGCGAGGTCTGGGTCGGTAAGCTTGGCAACCTTCAGGCGATTTTGGGCACCGACTTCTTAAGGCCGGCCGGTATCCGACTTGACCTCGCCGATGGTGTCGCACTACTGCCGGACGAGATCCGCGTGCAATTCGAGGGGCGTCGTGCAGTCTATAGTGACAAGGTCGAGCAGGTCCGCATGAAACAGGAGGTGACGGTCTGCCCAGGTGAATCGGTACACTTGCGCGCGAGGCCACCCGCTGGAAGACGCCTGTGGCTACGTCGGGATGAACGGTGGATCGCCACGGCCGAGTGTAACGAGCGCGGTCTACCGACGCGGGTGAAGGTCACGAACGTGTTCAATAAGCCGGTGACATTGTCGGCGCAGACGATCGTGCGTCTCTGGATGAACCCGGGCGCTATACCCCGCCGAGCTGGTTTTGTGTCACTCGGGTCCAAGCGATACTCCGAGTGGTTGACGCTGGTTTATGAGGCAGAGCCAGAACCTACGTTGGAAATGCGTCGGATAGCCGATGCTAATGTGTTCAGGGCACAACAGACGTCTGCAGTCAAACGTCGCTGGTACCTGAACCCACCGAAGATTCTTTTGCGCGCGGTAACGGCGGTCAATGGTCGGTCGTCCTCACAGGTAGCCGATAAAGTCGACAATGATTTTGTCCCAGCCAAAAATACGGGTTCAACTTTGCAGTTCCCACGCGACCACGTGACGAAACGATTCGGTGTAATAGCATCTACAACCAGCGCAAACTTGCAGACAGGCGACTGCAGCCGTGTGGCAACGCTTACGATGGTCACGAAGCCGAAGACAGAGTTTCGCGTCGAAGAGTTCGAAGTGAAGGAGGCGGTATCTGTCCATCAAGATCGAGATCGCACGGTCAAAGGCATTGGGAGTCACCTAGCTATCGCTCATGAGGCCGGTGCAGGAGAAAATACAACGACGACCGATGATCAGACTGCTGCAGGCGGATACAAGTTGGTCTATCGACTACAAGTTGCCCGCGAGTTTAATGTCGCTCCTGATCCCACCAAGGGATCCCAGCGATGTACGGGTGACAAAGTCTCGCAAGAAGAGTATGAGAGTATGAGAGTGCTGGATCGACTCGACGATGAGTTCAGTGTCGCTGGTAACAGGACGCACTCGGCTCAGGTGAACGCGGCTATTTGCCACGGTCAAGGGGCGTCGCAGCGATTGCCCGCGAAGCGTCCAACCATCAGTGATCAGATGCCGTCTCTACGCGGTGCCAGAGACAGGGAACCAACGCCAGAACGTCGCATATCACCTATCGACATTCGGATTACTGCTGGTGATGACGTCATACGAGATATATCAGCTGACGAGGATGGCACGTAGTGGAAAGGTGAAAACCAAACACAATTCCAGTCAAAGCAAACAAGCCGTTTGGGCGAAACCAAACAACCCGAAGCACACCTAATCCACTCCCACTCTCACAAAAAGGCCTCTCGGTCTCTCGCCAAGAGAACTGTCCCGTATTTACACCAGGATTGTCCGACGTGTCACACAGCACCCTCGGCAGACCATCACTCAACATCACGGTGACACCGAACCGAATCACCATTTCAAGAGATCGCGTCGCCGAGAGCAGGCCGCGCAGAGCCTCCATTGTGCGATGCCCAAGAGTATGAGCAATAGATCAACGCCGTGTACATATCGAGTGCAAGAGCCTAGAGGACATAGCTCGTGGCGATTTGGTCCACGGTTGAAAAATTCTTGCATATACTGTGTGGTGACAACCTGTCACCGTGAGGTGCTAGCCTACGTTGCGTGATGGTAGCCTGCAACCGCCGGCACCCGCTCACTATTGCATTGCGTGGTCCTTGCCCACAGCCACGTGCTTCTTTAACTGGTGCACCCCCTAACCCGAGCCCGTGCAATTCCGACTGATTGGCTAAAAACACTAATGCATGTTTTTGTAATATTCATGGGAAGAAAGTGGAATCTGCAATTTACGAGCCAGAGGCTCCAACTCGGAGTCTTATTTCCAAAAGGAAGAAGACCAGATCGAACAATGGACATCTCTCCGGCATCGGCGCTCTATGAAGACGTTGTTTCGGCCACACGGTTGGCCGAAGAGCGACTGGAGAAGACAACACGCAACGACTATAACGGTAGCCTTCGACGATTCTCCGAGTTTTGTGAGGGTGCCGGGTATCCGAATCCTCTTCGCCATCGTTTTGTGGAACTCCCGAGTGTGATTGCTGCGTTTATCAACAAGCTTTCGCAGAACAACAAAAGTCAGTGGCCTGCCGAGAAGCTACGCGCTGCCATCTCTTGGCATTATTCGAAGCCGGAAATGCTGGCTGGTGGACACCCCCACGACAAGTGGCTCACAGAGGAAGACCTTGATGGATCGATTTCGTGCAGGGGGAATCCGGCCAAGTCAGCTATGATATCCCAGATCATGACCGGTCTTAACAAGGTCAAAAAGCGTTCGCGCACTCCAGTTCGAGCATCACCCATGTCACTGCCTATGCTAACAAAGATGATCAATTTCTTACACCAAGAGAGCAGTATGTTCAACCCAACTATGCGCGTCTGGTTCGCTGCAGTAAGTTCTTTGTGTTTCTACGGGTTCTGTCGGATCAACGAGGTTTTACAGATGAAGCGCAAGGATATCCAATTAGATTTGGAACGTGATCATGCAACAATTGCGTTTCGGAAGATCAAGTACGGTTGTTTCACAATTCGAGATCGAAAGACTGACCATGACCCATCTGCAAGTCGGACGTATAACCTTCACAAGCTACCACGCGATGAGCACGCCGCAGAGGCGCTGACGTTTGTAACAAAGTGGTTCAAGTACGCAACTGAAGAACTACATCACACATGGAGTACTGATGACTACGCATTCCCATCGCTCACTCGAATTCCACGGACGAGAGCAAAGAAAGAACGCTCCTCGCAAGGTCCAGCAAAATCCGAAGTCGAATCGTTCGACCGCGTCGGTATCAAGTGGGGGGCGCCTATGAGTGACACGAACTTCATCCAAGTTCTCAACATCGTCGCCGCCGTCAGTGGTATTAGTAGTGACATCCTCGGTGACGACATTTGGTTCACGTCACACTGTTTTCGACGAGGGGGAGCGCAATACCGTTTCATGTTTGCTCCAGAAGTACGACGATGGTCTTTGAAGTTGGTCAAATGGTGGGGCGGCTGGTCTCCACAGGAACAAAGCGAAACACTTGTGCGATACCTTCTCGACGATGTACTTGACCGAGAGGAGAATCAGCTGGGTGACTCACTCGCACCTGATGTTATCAACGTAATTGATGAGCAGTACAAGGAATCCGGTGATACAAGCGGCATGGCCCCTTCAATCCAAGTAGAGGGAAGTAACGTCAGCATCATGAAGCAATTGCTCGTGTTCAAGGATATCTTGCTATCTGAGCTCCAAGAATCGTTCTCCACTTCTCTGCAACAAGCGCCACAACAAGCACACCCCGCGCCGTCACCGCAGCAAGACAATCATGACACAACCACACTTACGTCTGATCTGGCACACGTGACAACCTGGCAAAGCTACATCCATTACTACTGGCACAGCGAGCCCGCTCGACACCAATATCGAGCAGGTTGTGACATGCTACCTCATGAAAAGCGAACTCACAAGCACAAGCTCACACGAATGAAGACGATTGCCGAGTATGTCCGCAAACAACACAATGATGACATGGTCGCGTTCGAAGCACATGCAGCCCCGATGATAGGGAACAAACTGACCATCATCTCTATCTGCAGGTACGTGCGACAGCAGGCAGACTTGAAACATAAATAACCTAAATACGTTATTGGGAATTCACTTGCAATGGCTTGAAATCAGAACCGGTCGCTAGACTTGAATTGAGTATGGTTAATATCGTGGCTTGAAATCTGTGGTGGTCGCTATACTTGATTAATGTATAACTATTGTTGACTAGGCTTACGCTAGGTACTGTGGTTCAACAAGTACGACTTGCTGGTCAGTTGGACACTGGATGGTCGGACCGTAGCCGATTAGACACGCAACATGGAAATGGTGGTGGCAGTTGGTCCCCGACTGGCTTGCAGCGTCAGGCTGGATTGTCTGACTGCAAATTTCGCACATAGGCAGAGGGCGAGCACGAAGGCCGTATCGGTGGTTCTGTCGTGGACAATTGGGACACGTAGGATTCACCGCAAACCACGTCTCGAGGCAGTTTCTGTGACCAATGCACGGGCACCATGAGCACCTAATTACCGTCTGCAAAACAGACCGTAGAGGACGAGTGCAGATGAAGCATTCATCGTTCGGAACCGCTCGTGGTTCTACTGTGGCTGTTGGAGATCTCGGCGGGGCTGGTGCCTCGCCGATCGCGTCTTCATACTCGCTTGCATTATCATCAGAATCAAAATCTGGGGCTGGTACGGCACCGACAATTTGAACAGATTCACCCGATGCATCCGATTCAGCATCAGATGTGAGACCGAACTCCGCCACGGCAGCCTCTGTGAGCCTGCGCTCTTGATCGTTGGCAATTTCGCGGCACGACGGTACCGCACCATCAAAATCCGACGGTATGGGTAATGACCGGGTGGGAGACCTGCTTGTACACTGTCACCCTCTGCAGCGCCATCATTGATTGTATTAGGTGGAAGTTGTACCACCGCTTCGGAGGCTTCTTCGCCGGCACTCTCATCCAGTGGAATCACGTGAACCTCTATAATCTCGTCCTGTTCAGCCATCGGTCCATGGTGAATTGCATCACCTACATCACAAACCCACAGATACACTATTACAAAATTTCACCAGATGAACAACCCTTAACACACCTTGTGCGTCTAGCGCATCGCGATCCAGACGAGTGGCTTGAAGCAGGTCAGTTTCTTGGTAATTCCCACCTTGTGATGAGCAAGCGGTTACGTTAGATGAAAGGATCACAAGCTACGTCCGGATTGCACGCACCAAGGCCGATTAGATGAACCACCGCTTCATCAGCGGAAACTACATAAGCAACGTTGACATTTCAGAAGAAACCACATCTCAAAGACAAACAGACATTTGATACCGACCGATTCCGTGTTGGTGTGTCGCGTCGTGATTGGTAGTTGTAGTATTTTCCTCAGAGAACGCGACATCACCCGCCTCCTCTTCTATGGAGACTCGCTCGCGCGATGATGCTGTCGCTTCGGCACCTCGGAGAGGTGTTCTTTCGCTTGTTAGTTGTACCTCATCTCGACCATGAGTACCTGCACGAGAAATACTTAGTAAGTGGAAGTACCCGACACCACAGAGATTTTCAACAAAAAAAAAACGCACTCACCGATACCAGCTTGGTCAGGTGCGCGCGGTTCCGAGTTTGCTCGCTGCTCAGTGATTGCTGCTTGATGAGGAGCTGCTGGTTGCTCGGGGGGGGGGGGGGGGGGGGGTGCTGGCTGGTCAGGGGCTGCTAATAGATAGGGGGGATCATGTCGCTTGACCTCTTCGGTTGCAGCATGAAGCGGCAACGCTGCTACTATTGCCAATTCCCAATTCTGGCGATAAGTTTGATCATGATCACGAAAATATACGGTTAGCTCTCGTCGGACACGATCCCTGTCGTTATATGGGATGTGTTTCCGCAGAAGCTTGAGTTTCTTCGTGCTGACAATCCTCTCGTCGCCAATGACTTCGACACACACTTTTTTGAAGATACGCCGGGACAAACTATCACCCTTCATTGTCACGTGGCACGGTGGGTAGAACTCGATCACTGGCAAGCCCGTCGGAGAGCTGTGGTGGAGAGGGTTGCTGGGACACGGGGCGGACGAGCTTTCTGTGGAGAATCCAAGGGAAAATCAGCTTTCTGTGGAGAATCCAAGGGAAAATCAGTGAAGAGGGTGATTGGGAGACCGGGCGGACGAGTTTTCTGTGGAGCATCAAAGTGAAAATCAGTAAAAAGGGTGATTGCTGGGAGACCGGGCGGATGAGCTTTCTGTGGAGAACATCAGCCTGCTTGGTCACTACTCACCATACATATTTGTGTTGCCGGCAACGGTCACTGTTCATCTACACCGGCCAGACTTCACCTGATACCTTCGGCGACGTCGTGGTTTCGTGTGGCGCCAGCCCGCAACTGCGGCGTCGAGTGGAAGGCTTTCGTGTGGTGCCAGCCCGTGTGGTGGTAGCCCGCGGTCGGTTTTGCGGTGCCAATCACGGCGTTGGGAAGCATGGTCCAGCGTCGGGAGGCTTGGACCATTGGCCGTCTGTTGCCTGACTCACCAGTACATGACGCGCACAGACTTCGTGGGTGTCTCGACGGGATCTGGACAGACATGTCACGTGGCGGTAGCGCCCCTAGCCTCACATGCAGACCGCAAAGCGTCTCATTGTGAGGCGTCGAACCCTAGCAGAGACAGCGGCAATGCTGTTTGTGAAAAATAAACTCCACGGGAACTATTTTGAAAAGAACCAACATGAAATTGGAATTCTACAAACAAGAACGAGAAAAGAACAATCAGCAATATGGCAATCAGCAATACGATAGGTGGACAACCAATTCACAGTCAACGGGAATGAACACGAGAACCAACCTAAGAGCCTGTGTGCAACCGACTGTAGTCGTTCCTAGTTGCAGATGTAGTCGATGGATAGAGCACCAGATGCAAGACGCGGTCTACCGCCCAAGGTTTGGCGAGGCGGCGACAGAAGACGCTGCGGGCTTGAAGGATGGAACGTATCGCTTGCGAAACGACTGTTGTCGATGGCGAACTGCGCCGTTTCGGGGCCTGCATGGTTATACACAGAAGCTTTCAGAGCACATTGGCACCTATCCAGAGCGCCTGGGACGTACCTGTATGTAGTTGACCGTGTGGCATTTCGTTTGGAGAAATTGAGGCCAAAACCGAATAGCTTTGAACGAGATCGTATCTGCTCTGACCGAGTCCGTTACGACCGCAAGGTTCATCGGAGGCCTCTTGAATCAACGATAGCGCTGTGGGATTGTAAATAGCACCATTGACTGGAGAGCTTGAGCAGAACGGCAGAGAGGGTGAAACCATGCGAAGGTCGTTCGAAGCCCATCCAAACCCGTGAAATGATGTCGGCAGCCAGGCTTCACCCCACAAAGAAGTTGCTTGAGCAGAGTCACGGGTGAGGACCAAATGGTCGTTGTCGACAGAAGACTGGTGATAACTGGGCGTCACTCGTAACTGTGAATGCGTTGAAAAAGGCTCGTGTGAATGCACCGCAACCGACAGCAAGTCTGAATTGTCTGGATCCTCCCTTCTTAGCGACGGACTCGACAACGGACCCAATGAGACTGAGTCGGATGGAATTTGCTCAGGTCGAGCTTGGGGACTTGGCATGATGCGCGCTTCGCATTCTTAGTCTTGCTACGTACTCCTGTCTGTGCCCCCTTCCTTTTGCCTGGGACCTTTCCAACAACGCGGCTTCTTAGCTTTTTGTCAGCCGTCCTCCCCGTGTACTTCCTAGCAATTAAAATGTGTGCACACGTTGCAAACTTGAAGAAGTATGCACACTCGCACACGCATTTCACAGGATCCACTACCCAACCGGCACTTGGCATGTCTTGCCGGTGGGCACGACGCAAACTCCACTCGACATACTTTGTGTAGAGTCGAGCGCCTGCGCGCTTTGACTTGTCGTCTTCAATTGCACCCTCCCACACAGCCATTGAGACGGAAGCTTCGCGGAGAACGTCTTGATGATGATTTGCTTCGACCACGGCGGGGTCGGTGTCATCGGTAAAGTGTTCTGGGTAGGTTGCTTTCTCAGAATCTTGCACGTTGCGCATGATGTCGAGGTGACGCACCCGCACGAAATTGCCGCTCCCACTCTTCGTGACTGCAACCAGATCATTTTCAATGTAGTACTCCGCTGCGTCCTTGAGCTTCCTGACAGGCTCTGGAACCACACTCGACAAAACTGGCTTTACGGGATTTCTGGAGTCAATCACATCAATGAGCTGTTTGATGAGCATTTGCATGTGAAATCTTCTTCGGCCGACGAAGTTCTTCACTGTTGCGTTAAAAGTCTCACAAGGGTTATTTGTCGATGCAAACCCGGCCGGTGTGCGGAAAACTTGCCACTTAGTGTAGCGGCCTTGGAGCCACTGCTTGTAGAAGTAGTCAGCAAACCCTTTTAACTCCTTGATTGAGCGCCACCTAGCGAGCTCGCGCGCTTGAATTCGGAATAAATCCGCTTCATGCTCCACTCGGCGCCCCACGCCGAGTGGAGCGACCTCGTGTGACGTCGGACATTGTACAGAACGTGAAAATAACACATAAGAACCGGCTTGTGCGCGAACTCTTGCACCTCCGCGTCGCCCATGACAGCGTGAACACTGAGTGTCTTCTTATACAACCTCCGTGTCAGGCGATTTAAGCTTCGCATGCAGTTGGCATAGTCGTCCGTCGTACGGTGGCTGACAATGAATAGAGCAGCTATCTGATACGATCTGCCTTTGTCCGTCACGCCGCACGTTATGATAGGATAGCCAAGGTCGCTAAGTTTAAATGTAGCATCAGCATGGAGGATCGCTGGACCTGCCTCACAGATAGCGAAACAAGCCTCAAGCATCGCCTTCGACGTGGGTCCAATGGCAAAATGATCATCATCTTCTCCTTCGCCGATTTACGCGTCCTGTACGAGCTGAATGACCGCAACAAGTGGACGTGGGACCGGTTCGCTGAGGAATTCAACAAGATCAACGAAGTTACCGGACACCCATTGCGTGATGCTAATGCCTGCCGAGCTCGCTGCCAACGAGATCTAGAGTTGAGGAAGAATACAGAGCCCAAGCTCACCAAGTGGACGCCTGAGCAGGAAGCGTTTCTGACTGCAGAGAAGAAGGCGAAGACCTCGAACCGAGACATATATGCGAAGTATCTTGATAAGGTCCAGGCTCACGGGTGGACATCTCGAGAGTACAAGACAGTGATGACCAAGCTCTCCAGCATCTCAGAGCGAGATTCGAGTCGCAAGAGCAACCGTTCAAGCGACCAGAGGACGGCCACTGACCGACAAATGCTGACAATGGCGCGCCGAGTATGGCATCCCGACGAAGACGCCGTATTGGTGAAGGCTCTACACGCGCATAAGGACGAGGGCGCAGCTATATGTCACGAAGCGATACAGAGCGAACTCCTTGCCCTCGGAGAACGAGACGGAGTACCCATTGGTGACCGCACCATTGTGGCCATCAATAAACGACTGAACACCTTACGTGATGGGAGACCCGAGGCGACGAAGCTGCCCAGGCGGTGGACGGACAAGGACGACCAACAGATTCGTCAGGCTATGAAGCAAGAGAAACGGAAGCGCGGACAAGCGATTAAAGAACTCTCGGCAGCGTTGGAAGTCTCCGAGTTTGCTGTGCGTCGTCGTTGGAAGGAGCTGAAAGTTATCGATGGGGAAGTCGGTGGCTCGACAGAAGAGAAGGAAGCCAGTCCAGGCCAAGGAATCCTCATCGAGCCGTTTGTGTGCGAATCCAACCAAGGTGGTGCCACTCAGCCAGGGAAGACCGTCGCCCACGCGGAGTACACGATGCCAAGCGCCGTATTGGCTGAGACGCTACTAGCCCTGCGATCTGACAGTGCGTAGGTCGAGAGCGTCGTCGAGAGTGGAGACGAGATCTCGTTCGAGGGCGTGAATGAAGAGTCAGATGATGACGCACCAACGAATGACCCAGCCGGACCTGATGAAGAAGACGTCGACCTTGCTGTGGCACAAGCTCTTGGTGAGGTGACGGCCATCGTAGAATATTGCAGCCAGCAAGCAAGTGAAGGGTCCAAGCGAGACACGGACCAAGGGATGAGCGGCCAAGCAGAGAATCTGTCGACGGACTTGGAGCAAGAAGACGGTGTCAGAGCGACGGACGCGGGCGAGAGCCTTGAGGACAGCGCCAGTGTGATCGCGGGAACTACTGGAGAAACTCCAGCGCCCAGAGAGACTGAGACCCACGAACTGCAGGCTCCCGGAGGAAGCGTGAGCGAAGGTGCTACGGACGGAACACCTCCAACTCTAGTGCATGAAGGCGTGCCAGCAGATACAGGGGCCGACGTTCCGACTGCTCAAGCTTCGTCCAAGGCTGACGAAGTTTCGGACCACGCACCCGAAGTGATCAGTCTGGCTACCCCATTAGTGGACGGTGAAGACGAAGTGAACAGTCTGGAAGGTTTGTCAGAGGCCGCACAAGCTGGAGTGAACAGTCTGGCGGAGGTAGCGAAGGCAACTAACTTGGTCGACCTTTTAGTGGACCCTCCATCTGAAGTGATCAGTCTGGCCAAGGAACCAGTCGCCAGTCGAAGCGTAGTGAACAGTCTGGTCCCTTCCGGGGGGGGGCACGCTCCCTCCAGTTTGGAAGACCATGCCGCAGAGAGCAGCAAAGGCGGATCCCACGAGATCCAAGGGCCTCAAGACCCACCACACGCTGCGCCGATGGTAGAGGAGGACGAAGTGGTGTGGCGAAATGCACACGATGGTGCACCACAATACATCACCGTCCGAATAGCTCCAGACCAATCAAGGAAAGTTCTCTCAGCCGACACATGCGATCGTTTGAAAGCGAGTGATCTCGCACCAGACTCCAAGTTGAGGACGTTTTACAAGGATAGTGAGCAGCGTGTGGAAGATATGATTGAAGGTGGCCTGGACAAGATGCGCCTTCCTGACGGTCCGGCACCCCCCGTCGACAAGTGTTTGCTGAGGGAATTGATGCTGGCCGGAACAATCCTCTCGCGCGGCGAAGAATCGCGCGCAATATTCTTGAGGGAGATGTGGACAATTAAGAACGGAGAGTGTCGAGACAAAGACTGCTGCTTAGCGTACGATGTGAACCACCCGCATTTCCAGTACGAAGGCGAATGTAGACACTGGCGATATTTCAAGATGCGACGGGTCAACTTCGACTACTTCACGAGCGTGAAAGACTACCTGCTAGCGGGCGCGCTTGCGACGCATCTCGAGATGCTCTACGCCACTGAAGGCCCCGACTTGCCACCCATCAAGCGAGACGGGAAATGTGTCCGGCTGAGGCTCTCAGGGGGATCGATGACTAATCAGATGTCAGAAGAGTGGCCTGGCGGTGGAAGCGAAGGTGACGAACAAGGGAGCGATGGTGCAAGATCGGTGATCCATCTTCAGTCGTTATTGTGCTCGATGACCACGTTATATCTCTCTCTAGATATGACTACAGATCAGCAGGTCTGCGAAGCGCAGCTCTCACCATGGGATTACGGGGCGGTGGTGGCGGGCGAGAGATATTTACACGAGCGTCAGGTATTGGGCCGCGGGGTGTTTATGAGATCTGGACCCCGGTGGTTTATAGTCACGAACGCGAGTATCACGTCAGCCCAACCAAGCAGACTCGATTTAATGTGGGTCCCGAGGACAAGTTTACTGAACTACGTGCGACGTTTCCTGGCGATAGACCAAGCGGCGTCGCGACCTGCGCCGCTCGTCACGGCGCTTGCCATGCGGGACATGCATCAGAAGGAACGCCCGCGACCTCAACAGACCCGAGCGAAGAAAGTGAGGATGTGGTCGAAGTCGCTCATCCTGAGACCAAGCCAAATGAGAGTGGTCGAGGAATTCGTTACGAAGACTGGCATCATGTTAGTGCGCGGCCCGTTTGGCTGCGGCAAGACGACGACACTGACGCGCGCGATATCCGTCCACCGTGAGGCGTACCCCAAGGAAGTGATTGCAGTCGTGTCTGAAACGAACGCCGCGATTGATGAGGACCTCCGACGACTCCGGCAGAAGAACCTAGTGCCCGAAGACGAAATATTGAGGCTTGGGAAATGTGATGCTCACATGCAGGAGTTTGCAGGGATCTACCTCGACGAACTCATGAAGAAAAGACGGGTGTTAATAGAACGGATATACCCTGACCGGCCCGACATGATGGCACCCGAAATGAAGAAGTACGAAGACCATTTGTTAGCTCGAGCGAAGGTCCTTGTTGCCACATTAGCGACGATGGGGAGTGCGAAATATCAGCATCTAGCGAATCACGTGGTGATCATCGACGAATCGACGAAGGCGCGCAGGTTGCGGAGGCCGCGGTGATCCAAGCTCTTCGCGAAGGTACGCACACGCTGCTACTAGCAGGGGACCCCAACCAGCTGCGGGGGTACAGCTCGCTGCCGACAAATTTCGCTGAGAGGTTCCCCGGCGATGAGAGACGGCACAAGCTCAATTGGTCTGTGTTCCACACGTTCGAGCATTGTTATGCATCTTACGGCATGAAGTTCCCGGGGCTAACGACGGAGGACATTTTCCGGTGTGGACCAGATTTGGTGACACTATTGCAACCTTTTTATGACTACCCCCTGCGCTCCGCTATCAGCAACACACCGGGCTATCTAGTTGGGATGCTGCTACCGCCACTGCGAGATAACGCAAGTTGGTCTAGAGATGGAGTTGAGAACGGACCCCCCTGCCTCGAGGACCGTCCGCAATATGGCTCGACTCAGGCAATGAAGGTTTTCACCCCGACGGGAGACGGAAAACTGCGAGTGAGGAGAAGTTCGTGAACGTGATCGAACAGGCGCTGGTGATGGAACTGATCTTGCGGATCAAGGCGCAGCTCAAACTGCAATCCAAGATGACGCATAGGGTGTGGCGCAAAAGTATCCTAGTCATCTCCCCCTATGCAGATCAGGTCAGGAGACTGAAGGAGGACACCCTGCAGTGGAAGGATCTCTACGAGAATTTTCTAGTCGTGGAGGTGAAGACCGTGGACTCGAGCCAAGGGTGTGAAGCGGATATTACGATCACCTCGATGGTACGCCATGTGAAGATGGGATTCTTGGAGAATAATCCCTCGCGATTGCTGGTGTCCCTGAGTCGCGCCAAAGAGTATATGTTCGTTCTCGCGGATGACCAGACTCTCACGCAAGACAGCACGTGGGCCAAATTCCGCCAACAAGCGATTGACATGAGGATCACGTACGGGAGATCGAGATGGACACCCGAGGAAGCTGGCGCGGTGCTGAAAGACAAAGACCATATGAGGAAATTGGCCAGCGCTAACGACTCAAGAGTCATTGGCGACGCCCAAGATGCAGTGCTGTTGTGACGGAGCGGCGATCCAAGTATGCTCGCTCTTCTTCGCGGTGCTGGAGCTTCGCAGGGGACGGCTGTGGTATAGCGCCCCGATTCCGAGGACATGAGTTCTGCGAGCATGAGGTGACCAGTCAGGTGAAGGCGTGCACGACCAAGTCCCAAGGAAGTGATCAGTCTGGCGTACCCTTAGTACCCAAATCAAGACTAAGTGAACAGTCTGGCGCCCAAGTCAAGATTCCGTATTCCAGATTCGGCCTTCAAGTTATCGTATTTCTCTTTATTTAGAGATCTCACATAAAAACAGTAGGAGTAGGAACCTTATATTTGACAGATTTCAGTAGGTAGGAACGGGTGCTTGTCACCCAATAACCCACGGAAAGGGGCGATTCTCTGCCGCTAATTCCGTGGGAGTCAGTCCACAATTTTTCCTCCTTCTCGCAGAAGCCCCCTGATTCCCCCTCAACAGTAGCCCGTCAGTATCTCGAGGAAGTTACTAAGAGTTTCGAAGTGATCAGTCTGGTCGATCGGCCGCCTGTTTTGGGTACCGTCGCGATCCGAAGTGATCAGTCTGGCCGAGGGCCGGGTGGTTTTGCCTGCGCTTCCTGCCAAGTTCCCCGTAGGAGTTCTCCAAGAGCTCCATCGTCTCCAAGCCGTTCTTTCTCGCTGCCTCTAGACTTGTGAGGGTCTAGTTGTAGTGTCGTGTCAGAGTTCCGGGTCTCCGCCTCAAAGAAGTTGTGATATCCGGGTCTGAAGCGAGTGTTCGAAGCACGCAAGATCCACCCCTTTCCTGAGAAACCCTAGAAAACTCCCTAATACAGATTCGGATGTATTGATATGACAGACGCAAAGATATGACAACGAGGCTAAACTGTAAATTGAGGTTTTTGCCAGAATACAAATTTTCGACCAATCAACGCTTGCCGTGGATCGACTCGATCCAACCCCACACTTTTCCCGCCCTGCAAGATGAAGCCCGCGCTCACTGCTCCATTGACCCTCCACCCTCCCCACGATGGACGAGGATCTCCTGCTTCGTCGTTTCGTGCTGTGGGGGTTGCGCGACGACGCCACGAGGAAGGGGGACGGCGCCAGCTCCTCCAGCGACACGGCGTCTGAGGACAGCGATGAGCCGGAGCTGCCCGAGCTGCCGGAGCCGCCCGCGCCAGCCCGTCGAGTGAAGAAGCGGCGGCTGTCGGGTACTCGGCGACGCATGTACACGAACGAGTTCAAGCTCAAGATGGCGCGCCTTTGGAAGGCCGGGGCTAGCTCGACGAGGCTGCTGTGTGGGAACCCCGGCACCCACATGAAGCATTGCTCCTTTAACTTGCCTTTTGACAGCAGTGGGAATTGAACCCACGTCACCACGATCAAGTGGTGTGTCCGACGTGCCCGTCGACTGACCCGCCAGACTGCTGCCGTCTGACTCTGTGGAATTGATTGGTCCATTGGATACTGGATATGATTGGGTAAAACTTTTGCTGTCATAACTTTCTGTCACTGTACGGTTCTATTTCTGGCATACTGGATGGAAAAACCTCAGCTGTCATATCAATACGTCCGAATCTGTGGCTGCGGAACCCAGCTTATCAGCACGGATGCGTGCATCCAAACCCGCAAATGTTTATTCCAAAATAACCTCGAATCTCCAATCACTTCATACCATAATAACCACGAAGAATCTCAATAACCGCAGATTGCAATATACCATGTTTCTCTCGACGAAGCGTCGCAGAAGCTGATAGACTAGTGAAAATCGAACAATTCAATGGGAAGTACCGTAAACCTGTGTCTTGAGTCGTCGATCTGATTAGGCGTCTGATAAGGCGTGGAGTGGGTCGGACAACGTCAGAAATCATACCCGTCAAGAAGCGATATTAAAGTCTCACATTCACCTGTCAAATGACCTGTGTTGCGTTATACTCAGATGGGTCAGATGCAGACCACCGCACTTACCAAAAAAAATTGCGAACGTAGCGATTGAATACAAAACGCAAGTATTTTCTTGAAGCTCAGGTGCGAACTTAACGCCGTTGAGGCGTCGTTGAAGCGTCGTTGAGGCGTCGTTGAGGCGTCTGGGCAAAATATGGACAGCGTCGTTGAGGCGTCTGTACAGGATATGGACTTTGATCATTCTAAGTCCAGACCCAGACGATGGGCCGTGCTAGGAGTCAGAGAAAGTGAGCACTGCTGAGGTTTGAGAGCACTTCGACATGTAAAGCCAATGTTATGGAAAGTAATTGCGGTCGAGTCATTCAGAAGTTAACTACTTTACTTGGTCTTTTAGATTTGCAGTTTTCAGCATTGCACAGGCATTCGAACGGCCGTTCAGATTCGTATCTGACTGTTATCTCATCCCCGGCAGGGATGGATGTGTGCGTGATGATGATCATCTTCCGTGATCTCCGGTTTGCTCTCTCCTCAAATCTAGAATTTGGTGAACATGAGTGATTGACGAATCGGCACATGCTCCCTGCAGTGGATGCATCGATGTACACTGTTTGGCCTTTGATGGACGCCGATTTGAACTGCAGAACATACCCGCACAGGACTTGATTTGCTGTCAGTCGGTGTTGGGTGGTGACGACGCCGCAGTATTCACCAATGACTGTGAGCCTCTGCAGAGGTGCAGTAGTAATGACACCGTATCCCTTCTTGCCGTGTACGAGAGCGAGCGATTGGCAGTCTGTCAGCCGATTATCGCACATTCGCCATAGGTTGCAGTTGTTTGGTAGACAGTAGATCGCGCTGCTCGCATTCAAACACGTTTGTTCGGAGCAGCCAGATGTGCACTTGCACCTGCCCAAATTTCGGTCTGGAGTGAATCGCACCTGTTCAGGGCTCTCGTTGTTGAACCAGTGCTTTATGTCTGACGGCCATGATGCAGCTGATGCAGGTCCTCGATCGCTAGTTGCCTTTTCTGTGAAGTCGTTGGTCTCGTAAGTCGGCCGAGTAGCCAGATGATCGAGGATGTTTCCGTTGTTGTTTCTTGCAGATAGCATATCTCTCTCGCAGTCGGAGCTAGACATGATGCTGTCGTCATCGCTGATTTCGATGGGAGCACTTCTAGAGCCGCTAATTCGAGGGATCGATAAGGCAGCGGAAATATCGGTGCCGTTTTTGTAGTTATTGCTCACAGGCTCTACGCTGTGAAGGTCGGACGTGCTGTTGCTCATACGCTTCTCGTTTCTCTCGTCGCTTGCGTTTGCCATGCAATCCTCGTTGTCGCTAGTATCGAGTGGATCATCGCTAGATTCGCTTGCGCTTCGCTGTTGGACGTGACTCTCGCGCTCCATGAGTGCGTCGTCCAGATGCACAAGTGTTGTGGGTTGTAGTATCGCTTCGTTTGGATTCGACGCACTCCCATGCATGCGGTACACTACAACAACAGTCTATATCATCGACCAGTGCAGTTGCCCATGACAGACTCACAATCGTGTAGCCACGCAAGAACGGTCGTTTGTTTCATTTTGCGATGTATATCTGGGCAAAACAATATGCGTCACGTGCTCCACAAATCCGCAACATGGTTGGGTCAGCAAGACAGACGGCGGAAGAGGTCTCATTGATCGGTTGATCGGTGCCGTTCGTTGATATGAAGTAATAGGATCTCAACGGCGAGCTAAAGAAACCTTTAAAAACGAGTATGCGCTGTACAGATGAACAGTTGGCTCGTACACTCGCTCCAACGGTCGCAGAACGTGCCTTCGCACCCACGAGGACCAACGTTCAACTTCAATGTGATCTGTCAAGGGTCGCGGTAGATCCAAACGCTATGTACGGCACGCAGAGGTGGAATATGGCCTTCAACTACCACGAAGAGCAACTGGGAATGGACGTTGACGTGGTCAGCAGCGCGTAGGTTCAACGTTAGCAGCCAAAAAGAGACCCTAGGTACAGGTGTATCTTTCCATTGCGCCTGTACGCGTCGATCACCGTTCTGTAGAGTCGAGCAGAGCATGATGAACGAGAAAATTGATCACTCCCTAATAAGACTTCATCATTAACAATGGGTGTATCGTCGACCCAGAAGCGAAGCCCAAGTGAAACAAGGGAATCGACTACCGGGCTCTTGTCTCCCGTGAAGCGCGCGAGGCATGTGATTGCAACCAATCGGACCGCAGAGCCGGATCACAGCCGGACAACCGAGTCGAATCACAGCCGGGCCACAGAGCCAAATTACGTCTCACCACTGCGTCGTGTGGAATCAGCCATTGCGCAGGAGGACAACAAACGCGCGATTGAAAGCGTCGATGGTATGCTAAAGCGCTGAGTTTTACACGCATGACACATATACTACCGCAACTGTGCCCTCTTAGAGTTGAAAGCGTTCATCACAAGTCTGAACCAAGACGATGAAGTGGCAAGAGATGAGGTCAAAAATATCAAGCTCAGATTACGGTTGGTATGGAAGACGTTCGAAAAAGGTGAGTATGGACCTGCCGTTCGCCTGCATTTCATCGACAAGAGATCTACCGAGGATCTGCAAGACCTATACAAGGTACAACGCATTGAGTCTGGAATTACATACACACTACTTCATAACGGGCCTGTTGTCTGCTATGGAGGGACTTCGCGACGATTACCAAGAGCGTAAGAAAATCGTTGATACAGAGCTGATCACCGCCAGTATTTACGGGGCCGATGCAAACGTGAATAAGAAATCCGAGTATACTTCCGATTGAGCGATCGTTTGCGTACGTACCTTGTGGAGGCTATGTCTTTACGCTGGCTACGCATGCCAATTCACTACGAGGCTCAGCGCTCTGAAGGTCGACGCGTCTGACTAAAACAGCTCGTCAGTTTATGTTTGTGATCGATTTATACAGCGCGTTGAATATATTTTGTTTTTGTGTGTCTGTTAAGTTGCTTAATCAACAATGGAGAAGTAGTACCCAAGCACAAAGACAATTTCAGCGGCTATTTGTAGGTGTCGATGGAGTGCTGCTTCGACATTGACGTCTGGACTGGCATTGTATGTAATTAGACTCGAGTGTGTGAGCCTACAGCACAATCGGGTTAGAGTTTTGATGGGCAGACCAGTAGACATAGATGCACAATACGGTTCGCTATTGTCGCCGACACGGCGCGTGCATACGTGGTCAATCACCAGACTGCGATACACGAATATGCCGACTATATCCAAAAGCGTTGCTCGCCCACGGCTCTGCACGAGAATAGTGCACAGGCGTCTTGGAAGTATTGGTCGGCATTTGTCTAGTCGCAGTGTTGTTGTTTCACGTCGCCCTACGATGGTGTATTTGCACTGTGGGGATACTGAACTCACATGAGCTCGAACGGACGCGAGCCCGTTGGTTGTGCCTGCCTCTTCACTACAGAGGGCCAATGCTTTCTCGGCGCCTTCTTCGCGGATGATACGACAAGCTGTAGCGCTGTCCCACACAACGTGTCTGAATATGGTGCAGCGATGAGTGACTTCAAGATCACCCACGAGGCTCTCGTGTTGCTGCAGAAGACGCCAGTCAGACATGATGCAGTCGACTTCGTCAAGTGTTGTACCTGGAAGCCCGAAGAGACTCACTTCCTCGATGGACGTGACCTCACCCACCATCTTCAAATCGAGCGATATGAAATGGTCTAGCGTTGCCGGGTATGCTGTCGACAGCAACGCCTCTGTCTCCACGGCACAGTAATCGATATCGAGCTTTTTCACAGCTTCAAACAAAACGCCAATTTCTGGGTACCCCGTGACCTCGAATCCTGGCGCCTGTAGTCCTCTGTGAGCGAGTAGATCTTCGAAAATGCTCCGTGCTGTAATGTCTGCGAAACTACCGGTCTCTCCTTTGTATCCAACGATGAGACTTGAGCTTGCAAACGATCTGGCGCCGGATTGGATTGATTGAGATGCGGTGTCGACCGAAAGCGCCGCAGGCATGCATCGGGATTGGATGGTTGAGACCCGGTTTGTGTTCTTAAAGCCGTGTGATCACTACTGATATGTGTATCCACTGTGGCGATAGAGCTAGCTGCGCTAGTGACGGTTGGCGCCGTAGGAGCAGCCGACGAGATACTTTCACAAGTGCCAGCTTCGTTTGTTTTCGTTGGCGATCGGACACTCCGTCTTGCATCCAAAGGTAGCTGGAGTATTTTGTCTCGTCTCGCGATCCACTTGGCGACCGTTGTATGGTGCACATGGAATCGAGCGCTTGCAGCCTTGATTGTGGTCTTGCGTGCCGCATCGATGATCTTCAGTTTCTCTGAGGTCGTGTATCGATTCCGTGGTATCTCTACCACCTTTCTCCTGGGAACTGGAATGCAAGTGCAATTGTATCTGACAGACCCTTCGTGCATACTTCGCGACCCTACATTGCAAAGATTTAAAGGCTGGAACCATAGGTACGAGGAACTTCAAGGTGCGATGTTCCTTTTTTTTATTCACTCTCTTCTGTGCAGTACTTGGTCTGATTCTCACAACCACTCGAAGGAAGAGTTGATTGCGGCTCCTCCAGTCGCGTACGCTCGCAAAAAAACTGATGGAACAGCAGAAGAGCGCTCCTTGGTCAAGGGTGCCAGGTACAACTCGTGTTCGATGACACGCCCACACGCTGTGAGTGTGCGACGCCAGACCGAACTGGTGCAATACGAATGGAAAAATGCCAGCCGGAAGCGAGCTTAGCTTCAAATTGCACGCGCACGCTCACTCGCAGTCCGTAGCATGCACAGCATGAATCGCAGACATCCAGGTATAGTCACGTGGTGCTTGCAACATGCATACTGCACTGTTGATCGTCTATGTGTGCTGCTATAGTATCGTCCCGCTGGGTCAGTCACGAATACCTTGAAGAAACCAATCGTACATTTGCATTCACACCTCTCAGCGACGAAGACAAACAACGCTTGGAATCCGAGGCCGCTCGGCTTCACGCGGACGACGTGCTTGATCGTAAGGTATGCTCTGTAACAAACACATGGGTCTTTCCGAGCGATGCTGAGCACCTGAGGGTTGATGACTTACCGTTTGACGCGATGCGGGCTGTACTGACGGGTGCATCATGGTGCACACCAGAGATAATGGAGTATTATGACTGCTCAGCAATCGATATACGGTTGCAAGGGTTGCTGCTCTCCAGGCAAGCGTTTGATCTGAACGAAGACGGCGAAAGTTGTGTGTGGATATCGAAGAAATGCATAAACCACTTGCGCTCAGTTGCTACTCGACTAGCTAGCGCCGACGGTATGCCAATCGGTTTGAAGCCCCCCAAATTCGCAATTGCAGACTGCTTCGTGGCAGGTGTGTACCGGGAGCTCGACGAGGCAACGATTATAGAGAAGCAAGCCGTTGGGCTCGCCCAGGTGCGCGGTGTTGTCAAAGTCGTTTACGGTGGCCCTGGAAACGTGCTCCATAGCCATTTGCTGAGCTGGGACAATCGAACGGCAACTATTGCGAGCAGTGTCCCATCCATCGTTGGATGTGAGAACTTTCAGTTGATTCTCGCTGGCCCGATGACCCAAGCTCAGGAGCTTCTCTTGGCGAAGCGCCACGACTGCAATGTTACGCGGATACGACGTGCACACGAACTGCTTCTGCGACTCAACCCTCTGTATCGAGATGTCGACGCGAACAATGAATTCGACGGTGCAAGCTGTTCTAGCGATACCATTACGACACGCCTTGAACCGGATGAAACCACCGCACGCCTGATTGCCGAGGCTCGAGCGCGACAAGCATCAGTCTCCCGAGTGGGCGACGCCACAGATGTTAGCGAGGTTGCTGAGTGTACACTTGTCGAGACACAGACTGTGTTGATGGAGGCCACAATCGACAACAGCGAAGAAGAGCGTTTGACGCGAGCTGTCGCGGCTGTGGCTTCCCCGACTCGGAGCTTCGTAGCACGTCGATCGACGACTCTCTTGAAATCCAACGATCCCCATTACATGGAACGTTTGTATGCGTATCTTCTCACGTTTGGGGTCGGTGGGTTTTCAAGTCCTCGTAGCCATCGCTACAGTCACCGGGCGATCATACTGCACTATCTCAACTTGTCTACGAATCGTTTCGCCGAAGACCCTTTGTTCAAATTGACGATGTTCGACTATCTTGCGATGGCTCGCGTCAAGAGCGGGATCTTCCTTCGTGTTGGACGTGATCCCGCGCTTGCTACATCCATCATGCATGTATCTCCGAGCGAGCTGAAGACAGCCATGCGCAATCGTTCGGACCAGCGGAAAGCCTGGAAGCTAGGGAGATCCTTTTTACCGCGACGAGAGTCGGCTACGGCGTCTAGATGTGTTCAGTCCATCAACGCATCTTCATCTAAGATGTGGGGGAGCAACGAAGAACGCGAGCAAATGGCACGCATGGTAGACGCAATGACTATCAAGTTTGGTGCGCCTTCCATATTTTGGACATTGACGCCGAATCCCGACTGTTCTATCGTGTGTGCGTACTGGACGTGTTGCCCACTTCCCGGTGGTCGTCCGGCAAAACTCAGCGACTGCTCCACGATCAACATGCCCTGCTCTTCCGAAATGTCCCGCATCATCATGAGTAACACCGTCGTACAGGCCCAGTACTATCAGCTCTGCTGTCGTATTCTCATCGATGTCCTCTTAGGCTGGGATATCGACACTAACAAGCCGAAGGCGCAGCGAGGCATATTTGGGCATGTCGAGTGTCTCGTGTACGCACTGGAACAACAAGGTCGGTTGTTCATCCATCATCACGGTGTTGCATGGGTCGCTGGCCTCCCGAAACTCAGGCTGACTGGGATTACTTGCGGGCTGATGCGCGACTCAAGGCAAAGTTTGAACAATACTGTGCGTCGATATTCTCTGCGGAGTTGCCTGTATACGACATCATCAGCGACATACCGTGTCCGCGGCGCTCTTGTGAAGGATCGCTCTCGGCTATGCCAATCCACAAAAAGTACAAACACGTTTTAAAGTCCACTGTAGCAGCGCCTGCAGTTGCAATGTGTGCGTCATGCAGCAGTTCGTTCACAGAATCGGAGATCGTCGCGAACGTGATTGATACTCAGTGGCAAGAGTTGAATGGGGAATACAAGGCTATTAGTTCTTCTGAGGCTGTGGCAGCGATCAAATCACGCTTTGGTGGTCTGTCTTCGGATCCAGCAACTGCAAGAATACAGTTGAGTCGTCTTCTACTCCTTGACCAAGTCCACGCGTTCAATCACACACCGTCGTGTGTTAAAGGACGAGCAAGTACCAAGTGCCGATACAATTTTTTCCGCAAGCTCGTGCCAAGAACTGGACTCGACCGAGACGATACGATCCAATACAAAAGGCGCATTGGTAATCAGTGGCTGAACTCGTACGTACCGACATGGCGAAGAATACTCCACTTCAACATGGACGCTAGGATTCTCTGGTCCGGCGACAGTCTACAGGCATCGCGGTATGCGATTCAATACACGATAAAACGGCAGACAGTTCTAGACAATGTTGCTATTGTCGACGTGGCATTTAGAAGGCGTGTCGAACGCGAACGCGATCTGCAGTCAACGGACTACGGGAAAGGTATTGGCCGTTTGCTCTCGTTGGCGTATGCGACAACAGGCGTCATGGAAATGGGGGGGCCTCTAGCGACAGCTATACTCTTCGCGGGAGAGGCAGTTACCTTCGGTTGCACATTCGAACGCCTCGTTCTCGTTGAGGGTATCAACATCCTCAACGAGAAGACCGTACAGGCATCGATCATATCCAGAAATGAAGAGTTATACTCTGAGACTTCAATTTCTAAGTATTTAGAGCGACCAAAGTGCTTGGAGGATGTGTGTTGGTACGACTTCTGTGCATGGTTCCATCGCGAGGGAACAAGTACCACCCGCAACGCACGCTCGTGTACATTTAAGGCAAGCGATGCATCACAGTTAAGAGCGCATGTTATCAAGCACAACTATCGTTACCACGAGTATCCTCGAGTTCCGGAAATCATCGGGCCAAGGCTGCCAGACATGAGTCGACTTGGCAACGAGGACTGCGCCGATCAGTCTGAGTTGTACTACCGAGTTGCTGCTCTTCTGTACCATCCATTCCGCGATCCACGAATTATAATGAGTGGAACAGACTCGGCAAAGCCGTTCTTCGACCGGTGGAAGCCATTCGATACTGCTGATATAGAGAGAGCACTTGACCGGCACCAGCAGTATTACATCTGCTTGTTGGCGGCCCAGAAGTATCGCGATGCGATGCGCGCTAACGACGATGGAAACAGCGACGACGAAGATGAGTGCAGCGATGATGACGTACTCCACTTGCCAGTAAATCCATTGGAGAGAGCATCTCAATCAACAAACGATTATGTCATGGTTCCTGAAGACACGTACGCTACTGACGGGGACGTCGACATGCTTGACGGTAGCGAGACCATGCCAAGTGGTGGCGACGAACTCAGTGTTGTCCAAGAGCTGCTTCTACCCTCTATTGCATCAGTATCACTACCGCCAGACAATACAATGGAGATGACAGCGATTCAACACACGATAACCTCACAGCACGTGACTCGGTTCCAACAACAAAGTGCAGGAGTCGCTCAAGAGCATACTACAGCATCGGGGATCATTGAATTGTCAGGCTCTCCTGCTGTTACAGTCAATGAATTTGTTTTGGCGACTCGCTATCTATCAACACCTGTTCCAGACACGACAAATCAAGAACTCCTTCCATTTGCACGAATCGACGCTGTCTCTGCTCGCTATATGTTGAATCGGAAGCAACACGTTGCATTCACGCTTATAGCGGTGCCTCTACTCAGTCGGCTGACCAACGTCGAAATCGCTTTTCCGCGCGCGCGTGTATTCAACGGAGATGCTCTGATCGTCACAGGAGCCGGTGGTACCGGAAAATCGCAGATAATACGAGCAATTCGGGCTTTGGTCACAGCTTGGGGGTACTCGGACGCGATCAAAGTGGTGGCTTCTACTGGCATTGCTGCTGCTAGTCTTGAGGGATGTACCATGCACGCATCTGTCGGACTTGGTGCCAGCGCCTCTCATCTGCCCAAGCGCATCGTGTCTCCCAGTGACGATGTTCTTCGTCAATGGGCACCTGTGCAGTGTGTAGTTGCGGACGAGTTGTCCATGACCAATCTGGCTTTCTTCGGTCTATGGGAAGAATCGTTACGGCACGTGAAAGACACGCTCAGCGAGCCGTTTGGTGGATTGTTGGTCGTCCTCATGTTTGACCATTGTCAGCTTCGGACGGTGACTGGTCTTCCCTTGTACAAGAAGACAACAGACCGCGCAGCGTTTAAACCAAGTGAAGACAGCGGCCGACGGCTATATCAAGGAATTACAAAGGTCGTATACCTGACAGAGAACATGCGTTTCGCCGAAGACCCGCAATGGGGAGAATGGCTAGCGAGTGCCCGACTTGGCAACTGGAATCCTCGGTAAATTCTATTTTGGGTCCCCAGGGGCCAAGGTCCCACTTGGGTCCCGGGTGGAAGCTGTACTAAATTAGGGATATATTACATCTTGTTTGAAAAATAACCGCATTACCCAACTGTGATCATGAGGCAGTACGACCGAAGGCAGCGGGGGGCCCCTTCCCCGTAGGGGGGTATTGCGAAGGGCGCGCGGAGCGCCCCGCAGCAACCCGGGGTCCGCGCCGCAGGTCGCCTGCCGGAGTGAGACGAAGCTTGCCGACGTCCAGAGCCCACTTTCTTTAAATACGCGAGGCTCGTGCCGACTGCAGAGCCACCGAAGCGAAGCGGAGGTCGGCGTGTCGGCGCGAACGTAGCGCCACACGTTAGTGAATCTATCCACACGTTAGTGAATCTATATTGGATCCTTATAGACACGGTTGCTACGTCTATTCACGCACTTATCCTTCTCTAGACAAAATTGAAAACAAGTTGCTGTGGTAATATTACCACAACGGAGGTGGGACCCAAGTGGGACCCTGGCCCCTAGGGACCCAAAAAAAAGGTTATCGAATCCTCATCTTCGTTCGCATATACCCTCACTATCGAATCTCGTAAACTCCACTACTCGCAATAGTAGCATGGTCCAAACAATATCAACGGACAACGCCACTAGGTGCAGCGTCAACAACTCGGCTATTCAGCTAGCCATACGAACACTCGCACCAACAAGACGTGTTTACGTTGTCCCTGCCCGGCTCTCTCGACAGTTGACGAGTGAAGAGCTATTCGTGCTGCACCAATTACCTGACAGCAAGACTGGCAATATCCCTGTCTTTCTGCACCTTTACATTGGTATCGTCATTCATGCGGCCCTCGGATCTGTCTACGTCGATCTCACTTGTCTATGTAGGCATGCCGGTTCGAATCAAGACAAATCAGTGTCTTCTCAAAGGTGTGGCAAACGGAGCGTCTGGTATCGTGCACCATATCGATTGGCAGCCTGGATGCACGTTCACCGTGCATCCTAACGGCGCCTGGATGGCGTCGAGTCAGCCGTCCAATATCTTCGTGAATATCACGAATTGCCCGAATCCACTCCGCTTCCCCTCGCTGCCGCCCGAATGGCCAGTTTCGGTCATGCCCGTGCACCAGACTACCGCTTCCATCCAGATCAGTAAACGCTCGCTATCGATCAAGGGATTTCCCATCGTGCCTGCCTTGGACACGACAGTCCACGGGGTTCAAGGTGAAACTCGAGACTCAATCGCCATCACAGACCTACGACCACCGAATGTGCGAAATGTAGACGCTCACGCACTCTACGTCTCACTCTCACGAGTGCGCACGAGAAGTGGTCTCCACTGGATTGGCCAGACCCCTTCAGATGCAGACTATTCATTCTTTCGCCCCAACACCGAGGTGTTGTTTGAGGACAACCGACTCCATCGACTTTCCAACCAAACGATTGCCGCTTTTGATGATATAGTCAGCTCTGATCTCTAATAAACGTAGTGGTCGATTCTAATCGCACTTCTTGCTCTTATTCTGCCGCATCTGGGAACTAAACCGTAATTCTAGCATACTCCTACGTCATTGCGCTGGGTTCCCCAGCCACCTGCTCGCCGAAGGCGATAGCGACCACAATAACACTGAGCACTTCGCCGCACGCGGTCGGACCACGTATGATTTGCAGTACCCGCAATCTGATACTGAGACCGCTCTCTGCTGCCGACTGAATTGTCTTCAATTCATTCGTCAATTCAACGGGGTTTGAATCGCACGGTCGTTTTTGTCCCCGAGCTCTTCGCCGCTGGCCATCTTCGGCATCCAAGGCTCGAGCTCCCCGTGGTGAGTGGCGGCTTCTCGCCGAAGCTGCGCCGTGGCTGCGCGACTGACTGCGCGCGCGCCGTAGCGACAGACAGACCCGACCCGACCCGACTCGACTCGACGCGTGCTCTCCAACCATGTCGTCCATCCTCGCCTCGCTCGACATGAGTCTCGACGACATCATCTCGAACAAGAAGAAGAGCAACCCGGATGCGCGTCCGGCCAAGAGCGGCGGCGGCGGCGGCGGCGGTGGCCGAGGCCGCGGCGCATCGGGCGGCGCCGGGCCCGTGCGCAACCGGCGCAACCGCAGCGGCCGCAAGGAGCCGTACTCGCGTGGTGTAAGTCCAGTGTCTCTGTGTGTGTGGCGTCGCCTCCGTCGGGCGTGAGACGCGATTCGCCTTCTTTTCGCTCCGCCCCTTTCCGACTTTGCGCGCGAGGGAGACGTGGAAGAGAGAAAGAGAGCTAAGAGAGCGAACGCGACGGAGGGGACCCGCGATGGGAATAGGGAAGAGGAACAATGGGGAGATCAATGACCACGCGTGTTGGGACCTACCAGGGCGCGAACGACGACGATGAGCTCATGGACGTGGACGAGGACGACGCGCCGGCCGCCAAGCAAGGTGGCAAGCGCCGCGCCGTCACGGTCAAGGCCCAGCAGGGCAAGGGTGCCAAGAAAGGTGTGCATCTCCGCGTTTCCGCCCGTCTGAATGAATCCCTTCCGACCACAGCATCGTAACGACGTGACTTCTGGTGACCATGCTTCCAGGCTCGATTCTCTCGCGTCTCGGCAAGCCCAGCAACACCGACGCGAACGCCGGCACCAAGATTGTGGTTAAGAACCTCAAGTTTGACATCCTCGAGGACGACGTCCGCGAGCTTTTCAGCACGGTCGGCAAGGTGACCAAGGCCGAGATTGTGTACGATCGCTCGGGCCGCTCGAAGGGTATCGCGCGTGTGTGGTATGCCAAGCACGCCGATGCCGAGAAGGCGATCAAGCAGTACGATGGTGAGTGTCGCTCGTGTTGAAGAGGAAGATGGCAGCGAGCCTGATAGAGAGTACGCGAGCTAGGACGTACGCTTGATGGCCAGGCCATGTCGATCACCCTGGATACGGATAAGAACGTGCGCAACGGACTCTTTGGCACAGCCCTGAGCAAATCGGACGACGTCACGTTCAAGGTGAACTTGGGGTGGGTATACCTGTGCAGAGTTGAAGCTCGACCGTGGTGCTGAGGATTGGTGTTTCCATTCGCTAGTGACAAGAAGGACTCTCGTGGGCGTGGTCGTGGTGGTGGCCGCGGCGGTCGCAAGTAAGTTGACTGCATGACTACGATGCAAGCCCGATAAACCACTTTTTCTCACGCTGTTGCGTGTTTGTCTATAGCCGTGGCGGTGGCCGTGCCAAGGAAGGTGGAGGCTCCAAGACCGCTGAAGACCTCGACAACGAAATGGACTCGTACATGAAGGACGCATAGTTTGACTCTCTTAGGCAAAGGCCGCCCAGCACCAGCCAGTAAGACATCATTCTGGAGAGAACAGAAACATGCAAGATCCGCTAGCCGACAGTCCTCTGGCGGGTTGACTTCATATATGCAGCTAGCTGGTGTAATCTCCATGAATCGTTGTGCTGTTGAACGATGCGCAAAGACTTCAGCGAGGGCAAGCTGTGCATGCGGGGGTCTCAATGTACCCACTTGCTGTGACTTGGGGCTAAACTCGCTTGTGCTGGCTCAATACTGAAATCACGCAAAACCTGACGACGAACCAGGTACATGGTAACTTCAAAGTGGAACTCACCATGATGAACAATCAGTCAGAGGAAGGTTCCATCCATTTTGATGGAACCATCGGACCGTTTCGACATTTGGGGGGCATGGATGAAACTCGCCAGAGTGAGGTCCCTGCTCGAGGGTGCGTGTCCAGTGCTCCGTTCAGAGTCTGTCATGTTGCTGGACACTGGCCACCACGTCTGCTTCATCAAATACGGGCTAGGGGAGGCACCGTGGACTTCATGAGGGACTGACCGCGAGAGTTGATGAGATTCCTGCAGCACCTGATGCCGAGAGAGTGCCCGCGTCTATCCGCCTTGTGATATCCAGTGACTGGATTTCGATGAGGCTCTGGATCGCACCGAGTCCTAATGGCATGCGTTGGTGATCGCCGCCATGAACATACTCACGCACCACACAGCGACCGCCCCCCCATATGAAACAGACAGCGACACGCCGCCATCTCTTCCAGTCAGTCTCCCCTCCACCTGCTTTGGGTTCAGTCGCTTCACCCGCCTATCAAAGTGAACCCAAGCATTTTGCATCCAGTTACGTGGAAATCCAATACCCTCTCACAATTGCTTTACCCCTACCCCTCAAGGGTGCGCTTGCGGAGCTTTCCATTGGTCAAAATACAGCGTTTGTATATCTCACTCGGCCTCTGGATTTCTTTCCAAATTTTGTTCGGCGCTCGCGAGGAGCTCCGGTCTCCACGCGCGGCCCATTCCGCATCTCGCGCTGCGACTCGTTGGGTTCACCCGCGCCACGGTCCCCCCTGCACGACACGCCCGCTCTTCGTTCCCACCAGTATCTCTTTCTCCCGCCCGTTCGCTTGAGATGATGCGCATCGCGGTCCTCGTCGCGTCCTGCTTGGCGCTCTGCGCCTCGGCGAGCGACGTCGCGTCCAACGTCGAGCTCGCCGTCGACTCGCACGACCTGCTCATGGCTGGCGGTCTCTCGGGACTCTCGTCCCACGAAGACGTGCTCGTGCGCCGTCTCGAGGCCATGCAGGCCACCAAGAGCGACGCCGAACTGCGTGCACAGGCCCAGGTGCTTTTCAAGCTCTACAAGGCGCTCAACGCCAAGGAAGTCGCGGCCATGGGCTCGACCGAGAGTGCGCAGTTCGAGGCGTTCTACAAGACGATCTTCCAGCAGATCCGGGCACGTGCCAACGCTAAAAAGTCCACGACCCCTTCGACCACGACGAAGACTCCTTCGACCTCGACGACATCGCCTTCGTCCACATCGACGACGACGACAGCCCCTTCGTCCTCGACGACGACAACCCCTTCGTCCTCGACGACGACCCCTTCATCCACCTCGACGACGACCCCTTCATCCACTTCGACGACGACGACAAAGACGCCTTCGACCTCGGGCACCAGCACTCCGTCCACGACCTCGACCCCGTCGTCGACGACCAAGTCACCATCGGCGTCTGGGGCCGGCTCTTACTTGTCGGTCAACACTTCCGACCCGACCACAGTTGCCGACAGCCTCTCGTTCTTCACGCAGGTGTACGACCCGTCGCTCGCGCAGAACATCCGCGCCCTCCAAGATAACACACAGAACATCGAAGCCATTGTTCAGTCAACCAAGAGCGCCAACAGCTCCCAGGGGGGTCAGTTCCAAGCTCCGACGGTGCTGGAGGGTGTCGACAACGGACCCACGACGCTCGGCGGCCGTCGTCTTGCCAACTCGTCGGAGGTCAACAACAACGTGCAGGTTCTGTTCTGTGATGTTACTGGTAACGCCATCTGGCAGTGGTCAAATGCTCCGGCAGACGCCGAAGTGACCCCTGCGCCTACGTCAACAACCATCGAGACCCAAGAAAGTGAAAAGAAGCTTTGTCAGGCCCAGGATGTCGTGGTCAAGGTCACGGCGTACCAGTCGGGATGTTCTCGTCAGAATCACCCAGACGGATGTGACAAAGTTTACTGGAAGGGCTGCGGTGGTCTCACAGTGAACCGCGCCGCAAATCGAATTGTGGTCGCGCGAACGGGTGGTCGCTCGCTTGGTATTCTTTACTACAAGGATGTTAGCAACATCTGCCAAGGCCGCGTCGTTGATGCCATTACGACCTACAAGGGAAAGAAGTTCAACAGCATTTCGTACGCCGAGTACTCGCCGTCTGGCAACCTCTACTTCACTGATAGCCCCTTCGGTCTCGCTACCAGCCCTGCCGATTTCGATGGTGACACGCTGGACAAGAGTCCGCTGCGCGAGCTTCCGTTCAACGGCGTCTTCTTGCTCAAGAGTGGATCCATGAAGATTGATGCCATTGACTGTGGCATGGATCGTCCAAACAAGATTGCTTTCTCCCCGAAGGGTGACGTCATGTACATCACCAACTCCCGAAAGGGCGACGCCTATGTGAAGTCATACGCGCTTAACACAGATGGCACGGTTGCCAGCGCCAAGATTTTCTTCAACTTCACGGCTCACCCTGAACTCGAGACGGACGACGGAATTGCCGACGGTATCAAGACGGATGACGAGGGCAACGTCTATGTTGCCGTATACAAGGGTGTCTACATCCTTTCCCCCCAGGGTGCGTTGATCGGCACGCTTCAGAGCAGCCAGCCTGTGTCAGGTATCGCTATCGGTGGTGGCCGCATGTTCCTCTCGGGCAACTTTGGCGTTGTCTCCCAAGCCACAGGCGTCAAGCCCGCTCTTGGTCTGCCGTCGGCCTCGACGAGTTGTTCAGCGTAGTGCACTCTTCATTTTGAACTTGGCGTGGTGATCGTAGTAAACACGCAACAACAAAACTCGATGAACTAATTTTTGCTCTCTGTTATATGTTCTACCCAACTTCATTACTCATCTTCGTTGGCACTCGGTTTCGATTTTGCCTTTCCGCCTCCAGGTTTCTTGTCGCCGCCTCCACCACTCGCTGTTGTGTTGGGCTGCGTGGATGCGATGGTTGTCGTGAAACGAACAATCAGATTTGAGTTGAGAATCGGCTCATCTTCAGCGAGACGTCGGCCGTCTTCACCCTCTGCGTAGGCCAGGTTGGCACCGATAAACTGGGAGACACGGTATGCCAGCTCTCGAATGGTTGTGCCGCGACGCACCATCACTGCTTCACCAAAGACTCCCTTTCCGTTGGGCTCGGTTGAGAAGTTCTTCAGAGACTTGACGGGGTACACAACCACAGTGTTGCTCAGCTCCACCGCTGCATTGATCGCCGCCCGTACGCCCGTGCTACCGAAGCGGAAGAGTACCATATCGGAGATGCGTTCCAGGCGCTTGCTGATTTTTTTCTCGAGCGGCTTGAGTGGCGGCAAATTCTTAGCGTCAGCATCATCATTGCCATCCTCGATCGTAGAGTAGAACATCGACCCAGGTTCGTATCGGATGTAGTGCTGTTTAGCAGCGGCTCGCAGGAAGCACTCTGCGGCTGCGGAAGATACAAAACACTTGTCACTGCCGTATTTTTCGGCAATCTTCTCGATGTTCTTGTCCGTGTCCTCGCCCTGGTCAGCCTTGTTGAGCACGAGAATAGTTGGGAAGCGAATGGAGAGAAATGTGTCGACGAGCTTATGGACGTCCTCTTCCACCCAAGTTGTCAGATCGAAAGGGTCCTTGACGCCGAGCGTGTCGAGCATCGTGCCGATTAGCGATGGCGACGCACCGTAGCCCGACAGCTGCGCCACGAACGTTGCTGCGAGACTGCTCTTGGCTGCCTGGTGGCGCCGTGCGATGGAGCCCCAGCGTTTCCAGAGGTTATTGTAGACCCAGTTGTGGATCTCAGTCTGCAGCCAGTCGGCGTCATTGATCGGGTCGTACCCGATGGTCTCCTCGCCCTTTTCGTTCGTGCGACCCGAGACGTCGATGATGTGCATGAGCACGTGGGCCTGCCGCAGGTCGTCGAGGAACTTGTTCCCGAGCCCAGCGCCTTCGGAGGCACCGGGAATCAGACCAGCTACGTCCAGCAGCTTGACCGGGATGTGGCGCACGCCGTCCTCGCATTTGCCGTACTTTGGGTGGCAGACATCGGTCTTGCCCTTGCTCGCGCACGGACACGGCGCCATGTAATAAGTGATCCCTTCATTCGGCTCGATGGTCGTGAAGGGGAAGTTGCCCGTCTTGGCCTTGCCGTCCGTCACGGCGTTGAAGAACGTCGACTTGCCCGCGCTCGGCTTGCCCACGCAGCCGATGATCAGCTCCATCGTCGCCACCAGATCGTGATTGATGATTGAGAGCTGCTCACCAGCGCCAACGTGGATTTTTACCGCGTTTCAGTGACATGCAATTTATAATTTGGTGATCAATTGCATGCTCGCTGAGTTGATCGGGCGAGAGACGCTGGAAGAACGCCACACACGCACCAGGTGCATGCACCGCGTTCTTTCTCCGAGTACTGCGCGTGGCCGCCGACTGAATCGTGCGCTGGCAGCTGCAATGCACACGAAAACGCCGGACTTTGGCATCGTCTTCGACATCGATGGCGTGCTGACACGGTGAACTCCGTCTCGTGAATTCAAAGGAGACCTTCAAATCTCACTTTTGACTTCTCGTTTGTTGGATCGGTTTATAGCGCAGGCAAACCACTGCCGGGGGCATGCGAGGTGCTCAAGAGCCTCCGCGATCGCGGCATCCCACACATGTTCCTCTCCAATAATGGAGGTAAGCAGTGAACCGAGTGATAGGTTGAGAATGTGGGGGTGTTGACAGTTGATTCGACGCTCGCAGGCGTCATGGAAGACGTCAAGGCACAACAGCTGGGCGAGGTTCTTGGCATGGAATTCGATCCAAAGTTGGTGGTGATGTCGCATACACCGATGAGGGATCTCGTAGCGCAGTATGGAGACCAAAGAGTGCTGCTGATGGGATCGGCGAACGTGTATAACGTTGCGCGAGAGTACGGCTTCACCAAAGTCACAACCGCCGAGGATCTAGCACACCACTACCCAGGACAGTATTACTTTCGCCAGTACGAGCATCGGTAGGCGGGATGCGGTGCTGTGTTGATTGATCACAATGGCTAACGGAAGTCGTCGTGATCACCACATGCAGGCCTGCTCCGTTTCATGACGAGCCTATTGAAGCTGTGATCATTATGCATGATCCGACTGACTGGAGTGCCGAACTGCAGATCGCGGTGGACGTTCTCATCGGCGGCGACCCGCCGGGCAGCGGTCGCCCTGATGGAAAGCAGACCCCGCTATTTATCAGCAACGACGACTTCGTCTTCAAATCCGCATACCCGCATCCTCGTTTCGGACTCGGCGCGTTCAACAGATGCCTTCGGGTTTTGTACGAGGAGAGAGCACGCAAGACTCTCGAAGTATCCATGTACGGGAAGCCGCAGCCTCGAGTGTATAGGTGCGTTCACTGGTTGATGATTTGCTTAGCTTTTATTGTACCTAACGATGCCTTCGCAGATACGCCGAAGACCTTCTGCACAATGCGACTGGGCGCGATGTATCCAACCCTCTCACAACTTTCTACATGATCGGCGACAATCCGCACTCCGATATCCAAGGTGGCAACAATGCTGGTGCCCACTGGTCCTCCATCCTGGTACGCACAGGAGTCTACGACGGCGTGGAGGGCCCGGAACACCACCCAGACGTCCACGCTGAGACCGTACGAGAGGCAATCGAGCATATCTACCAAGTCCACGGCCTCGGTCCGCTGTAGATTCTCCAGATCGTCTAGTGTGGAGCCGGCCACCCTAGATAGTGTGTAGACGTGCAAGTCGTACCTAAAATTTGGTGAACATGGAGTCAGATCCTAGATTAGGATCAGTGACGTCGGTCAACAACTGAAGGTCATCGAAGCGACCACCGCCCAATGCCGCGCCTCCTGCTCCAGCGTCTGCGCGCGCCATCCGCTCGCGTCTCGGCGCTTCGTCGCTTCTCGTCGCTCGGCCCAGATGTGGGCATTGCGTTCGACATTGACGGCGTCTTGGTCCGGTGCGTGCGGTGGATTTATCGGAGACCGTGAATCGATGGATCAAATGCTAATCGTAGCTGCGACCGTCCAGTGGTGGCAAGGCGCTTCCACGCGCGCGCGATATCCTCCTGAGCCTTCGGGATAACAACGTGCCGCACGTGTTCCTCACCAACGGAGGCGGTGTGTACGCATATCCAGATGTAGTATCTAGAGCGAGTGTGTTGCTGACGTCCGACTTTGGCGACCGCAGGATGCATGGAGGAAGAGAAAGCTGCGAATCTCAGCCGTTCGCTAGACCTCGAGATCGACCCCGAGCAGATGATTCTCTCACACTCGCCGATGCGTGAGCTCGTGGACAAGTACGCAGGTAAACGGGTTTCGCAATGTAAAGCACTGTCGGAGTGTGGTCGCTCATAGCTCTTGTGTTTGCAGACTCGCGGGTGCTGATCATGGGGTCCTACGATGTATACAATGTCGTAAGTTACTGATGCGGCGTTTGTAGCTCCGTCTCCGAGCGCCGTTTACATAGCAACGCTTTTTTATTGACAGGCACGCAAGTACGGCTTCAAGAAGGTTGTCTCTGTTAAGGATCTCGCACACCACCACCCGACTCAGTATCCATTCCACAAGTACGAGCAAAAGTACGTTTGGCTTTTGTGTTTTGATCGTGTGTCTTAGACTCTGACCCACACAATCACGCAAAATAGACATGCTCCGCACCACGACGAACAGGTTGAGGCGATCATCATCATGCACGACCCAATCGACTGGGCGCCCGAGATCCAAGTGGCTGTGGACGTTCTGATCGGAGGTATTACAACTGTTTCGTCATCGATTAGCCTTCTATTAGTCTTCTGAACGCGCCTTCGTGTACAAGGTGAGATTCCCGGCAGTGGCCGTCCGGACGGCTCGCAGACGCCGCTCTACGTCAGCAATGACGACTTCGTCTTCAGCGGCGCGTACCCGCACCCACGCTTTGCTCAAGGAGCCTTCACGCGCTGCCTCCAGCTGCTCTACGAGACGCACACAGGCAAGCAGCTCGAGGTCACGCGCTATGGCAAGCCGCACAACGTCACCTACAAGTACGTTCGCTCCATGAAAGGCCATTTCTCCCATCTGGCTGACCCATAGTGCTCTTAATTGCAGCTATGCAGAGAATCTACTCAACCGACTGGCAGGCCGCGACGCGTCCAACCGGCTCAAGGCCATCTACGGCATCGGCGACAACCCGCTGGCCGACATCCAGGGCGCCAACCGCGCCGGCGACCACTGGTCCTCGATCCTCGTGCGCACGGGCATCTACGACGGCTCCAAAGAGCCCGAGCACGCCCCCGACGTGGACGTGCCGTCCGTGTACGAGGCCATCCAGCACATCTACGCCTCCCACGGACTGCCACAAGTGTAGCCATGTCCTGTAGGGGGGAGGGGGGTTACACTGTGTTTCTGCGACATGTGCAGCATAATCCGTCAGGGTACAGATTCATCGGCTTACGCATGGAAATAGACTGCCAGCGTGGGTGTGACAATCATTCTGTAAGGTTAGATCATCACTCTTCCTCTGACGACGCGAGGATGGTCGCAATGGCCAGTTGTGGATCCGACGACCATGAGCTCTTCTTCGCCTGAATTCGGCGTGGTCTTCGACATCGACGGCGTGCTCGTGCGGTACGTGTCGCTGACGAACGCTGCTCAGGAGCTACGCGGGCCGAAATCGTTTTAACCTTGTCGGTGGTGGTGGTCTATGCAGCGGTGGCCGAGCGCTCGACGGCGCCAAGCAGATCCTCCAGAGCCTGCGCGCGCACAATGTGCCGCACATCTACCTGACCAACAACGGCGGCGTGCTCGAAGAGGTCAAGGCCGCGCAGATCGGCAAGCTGCTCGAGCTCGAGATCGACCCGGCCCACATGGTGCTCTCCCACACACCCATGCGCGACCTCGTGCCCACGTACGGCGATCGCCGCATCTTGCTCATGGGCTCGTCCGATGTGTACAACGTTGCGACTCACTATGGATTCAAGAAGATCGTGACTGTGCAAGATCTTGTCCACCATCACCCGGGACAGTTCGCGTTTGGCACGTACGAGCAGCGCACGGCGCCGTTCGACGGTGAGCCGATTGAGGCCATCATCTCTATGCACGACCCGATTGACTGGGGAGTCGAAATCCAAGTCGCTATTGATGTTCTCATCGGTGGTGACCCGCCAGGAAGCGGTCGCCCAGACGGCTCGCAGACCCCGTTGTTCGTCAGCAACGACGATTTCCTTTTCAGCTCAACGTACCCGCACCCACGATTCGCGCAAGGAGCGTTCACAATGTGTCTTCAGACGCTGTACAAGGCGAGAACTGGCAAAGAACTCGAAGTCACGCGTTATGGAAAGCCACAGCCGGTCGCATACTCGTCAGTGTCACTTGCGTTGATTTGGTTACAATTTTTTGCTAACTAAGTCTGGTTGTCTCTTTCCCACAGATACGCGGAGAAGCTGTTGAACCAAGTGGCTGGACGCGACGCATCCAATCCGCTCAAGACCATCTACATGATTGGCGATAACCCGGATTCGGACATTCACGGAGCGAAGAAAGCAGGAGCCCACTGGTCTTCTATCCTTGTGCGCACGGGGGTGTACGATGGCGTCAAAGATCTCGAGCACCACCCTGATGTCCATGCGCCGACCGTGAAAGAAGCTATTGAGCACATCTACGAAGAGAACGGCTTTCCACCAGTTTTGTAGACCACTCACTTGGGCGGGAATAGGTGGGAGTTCGAAGTGGTGAGGTTACGCAACCAGACACTAAACTCTTGCAGCACAGCTCGCTCTTGCAAGGCTGCAAGTCGTGCTGCAACCGCCCTCCGCTGATCTTCTGCATCCAACGATCGCCTTTGATCGCTTCCCTCAGCCTTACTCCCTCCGCTTGAGTTACGAGTGGGCGTTTCGATATCTTCCTCACACAATAGATCGTCCGCCTCGGGCGAGTTGTCAGCATCTCCTTCCTCGTTTTGTTCTTCTTCTTTCGTTTCATTGCTGATAGCATTAAATCCTCGAGCATGAGCTGGAGATCGATCTGTTTTTCGTGGAGTTGGGGTTACGTCTACAGATTGGGCCGCATTCAATAGTGATCGACACAACTTCGTGAGCGGGAGTTCAGGCCGTGCCGGATTCAGCTCCTCATCCAGCACCGACTCCACAGAAGGTAGCTGGAATGTAGGAGTCGCAACTCGGTCGAGTCGATCTTGGAAGGTTGACCGAGATGATGACAGCTTCATGGACCTCTTCTTATTATCTCCAGACGAGTCCCCTGATCGATCATCAGACTCGAAGTGCTTTCGCTTCGTGTGAGCCTGCATTCTGGCATTCTGACCGGCAATAAACAAATACGGATCCTCGTGCTGGGTGGCACGTGGAGCTGTCCTCGACAACATCTCCAGTGCGCTTGGCATTTGATGCGTTGGTGTCCGGAACTGAGACACCGGGGAGGTCTGATCCATAGATGCTCGACGAGAAGGACGACGTGGAGGTTTTGAAGATGGTGTTGCAGTGTGGAGGTGGCCTTCAGGACTTGTAGTACCACGAATCTTCAGATCACCACTGAAGATTAGCATCTTCTTCGCAGACACAAATGCATCCGTGTTGCGACATCCCTAAATAAATTCCTGCGCGTGAGAATCGGTTCATATCCGCGCACGTTTACGCGTAGGACTCACCTGGCATGCGCACCGTGATGTACAAGGCACACCAGCTTGATGGCACTCGCAATAATTCTTCATACAGTTACTCTTCCGGCAATTACAGCCGCGAAGATGCTGTGACGCGCCACTAGCAACCTTTGGCTGGAAAGCCATGGGATTTCTCTCCAAGATAACCGAGATTGCTCGTTCTCGCTCTTCACCATGCTCCTACAATCCATCGGCCGACTGCATTAGCTCCACGATCAGACAGAAAATGAAAGTGTGATCGCCATACCGATCGGTTCTTGCATCCCTCGCAGTTACATCTCGAGTCACAGACCCGTTGAGCGGCGAGACATTCACAGTACAGCTTTAAGCAATTGGATTTCTTGCAGCTACATCCTCTCGTCTTTTCTTGGGTCTGTAAAGGGAAGCAAGTGAGAAGACCGAACCAACACTAAATTGTCAGTGATTGGGTACTCACCGTTGGTGCCTTTTGGCATGGGCATCGGCGACTGCACCACCCAAAGTTCTCGTGGCAAGGGCACGATGCATTGCAGGCGCCTGGAGTGCAGATACAATTGGCACCTCGCTGGGGTGTTTCCTCCAGACGCTCCGCCGACATGAGCAGCCGGGTCGCGCCATCAAGACCTGGCGTGCTGAGTCCTTGGCCGTGCTGAGGCGTATTTGCTCGGAGCGTTTCGAGCTTCCGTGCAACTGCGACAGGCGACTTGAACGACCGCTGAGACCGCTTCTCGATCGTCTCCATGGCATGAGCGATCTCAAGTTTGTTGTGCTCTCGGTTCTTGCAGCCCATGCACATGCAGCGTTCGCCGCAGCGCACGTTCGCTGCGAAGCACTCACAGTACAGCTTGAGGCAGCCAGACTTTTTGCAGTTGCAGCCCCGACGGCGTGCCGGCGACGGCGTCGGCGCCATTGAGGAGAGCGGAGTCAGGAGTTCACTAGTAGTAGTAGGCGTCCCGCGCGGTCGTCCTCGCTTGCGTTCGCTCAACGGCGCGTCCTAGATACCCACGAAAGCGTCAGCATCCACCGCCAGTCGAGTCAAGAGTCCTGCGCGAGCGTACGTATGCGTCCAAGGCGCCGCCTGCTTTTCGGGGCGTTGGGTTCATGACAAAGTCGTCGTTCTCAGTCAGTTCGAGGCGTTCGGAGGCCGGAGTGCCACGGATCGAAGCGCGAGGACGGCGGTGAGAGAGCCAGGCGGGTTGGCGGCGACGAGGCTTCGCGCGTGGAGAGGCAGGCCGCGTGATGCGCCGCGTGGAAGCGAGCGGTGGTCGCGGGTCGGTGGCGGTCAGAAAAGCCCCAGCAGCTTCGATTTGCGACCAAACGCAAAGCGCGAAATTCAAATTTCGAAATTCAAAGAGCGCATTTTTGAATTTTTATGAATTCTCCCTTCAAACTGACTCGCAAGCTCGAACCGAAAAAGTAGGAAAAAGCATATGTACCGTAAAAACCCTCAATAGAGAGCTGTCACTCTTCACCTCGTTTGAGTGACTCTACGAGCGGACTGGGTGTCAACAACCTTCCGTGTTGCCTGTCTTCATGTGACTGAAATGGGTCATGGGAGTGAAGTGGCGAAACAACCAAGTTTCATTAAGCTGAGATCTGATGAGGCACGCGTGCTCCCGCAGACTCAGTTACAGCGAAGTGGCCATGAGAGAGGGCGCTTAGTAGTCCGAGCCGCCGCCGCCGAACATGTCACCGGCGCCGCCAATGTCGGCCTCCTCTTCCTCCTCCTCAACGACCGCAGCAGCGGCGGCCGGGGCGGCACCACCGGCAGCCGGGGCAGCGGCAGCGGCGAACGCCGACGGGTCAGCGAGGTACGCCTTGTACGGGTCAGCCTTGGCGAACGAGAAGTTCTCGCACTCGACAGCGATCGCGACGAGCGTCTTGAAGGCGTTGGCGACCGAGTGCGGGATCGAGGCAAGCGTCGGGAAACCAATCTCGAGCGAGATGGCGGCGATGTTGCGGAGACCAGCGACGAACTTGGCCGTGAGGTCCTCCTCGGTGAGGTCGAGGACGGCAGGGTCGAAGATCGAGCCGTTGTCGTAGACCGTCGAGATGACGAGACCGTAGGCGAACGGCTTGATGTTCAGCTTCTGGAGGAGAGCAGCTTCGGAGTTGCCGACCTTGTCACCCTTCTTGATGAGAAGCACATCGGAGACGATTTCAATCTGACCACGGTTAATCTTGGTACCGATCGAGAGCGTCTGGAAGAACGTGGTCTGACCAGGATCACAGCCCGTAGGACCGGCCGGGATGACGACGTCAACCGGGGCGATGGCGCCGACACGAGCCGGGGCCGGGACCTTGTTGCCCTCGACAACCTCACGCACGTCGTTGAGGTCAGCGTTGGTGAAGACGAAGCCGACGTTGCCCTTGAGGAGCGGGATGAAGTTCTCAAGCGGGTGGCTCGGGTTCTTCTTGATGAAGTTGTTGAAGACCTTGCGCATCAAGGTGTTCTTGCCCATCAAGATCTCGGCCTTGCCACGCAGGTTGAAACGGATCTGCTGCATCTGGCTCGAGCCGACGTTGTCGACGTTCACCAAGAAGATCTTGGTGTACGACTCGAGGAGCGACTCGAGCTTGTTGAAGTAGTCCTGCTTACGTTCCTGAGAGAGACCCATCTTGCTGTTTCTTGGTTGTTCACAACGCAGTCGCTTTAACCACTGAGAAGAGCGTGGAGACTTGCGCCTGGAATCGAAATGACCATCGTCTTTGGCCCTCGTTGGCAACCGGTCGAGCTGCCCTCCTCCATCCAGTCACTGGCGAGCGGAGCTCTCGTACCATCACTCTGCGTTTATACTTGGCAAGCTTCGCTACATCGCAAACGAAGGGGTACCTTTTACCGGTATTTGTCACGGTATTGAACAGTTCTCGTGCAACAGCACGTTCGAATACCAGGTGTGCCCATCTTGAGGGAGGACTCCGACGAGAGAGAGAGAGAGATCCCGCCACAGTCCGTGAAGAACCGCCAGCGAGCGACAATGTCCCTGGAAGACGTGGCCCAGCGAGCCGTCGCGTACGTGCACGACGTGCTCCACTCCGAGTGCGCGGACGAGTGGATGGTCCAGATCCACGAGGTCTTCCGCAAGCTCGGCTTCCCCAAGCCGTATCCGGATGCCGAGCGCCTCGCGATCGCCGTGGCCACGGGGCTCTTCACGCTGCTCGCGTACTTCGTGCTCTTCGGCAAGCGCCACCGCCGCCGCCGCAAGGTGCTGCAGGACGAGCTGCGACAGGCCTACGAGAAAGTCCAGGAGCTCCAGGAAAAGCTCACCGAGGTGCGAGAGGGGCAAACACAGAATAGCAGACACAGGCCACCGCGCTCATTAGTTGGTTTTCCGCCGGGGAATGTCTTTGCAGATGGAGGTCGAGGAGCACGCGTCCAAGCCCAAGGAGCAGATCCGCATCTGGATGGATGGCGCCTTCGACATGATGCACTACGGCCACATGAACGCCTTCCGCCAGGCGCGCGCGCTCGGCACGTACCTGGTCGTCGGCGTCAACGACGACAAGTCGATCACCGAGTGCAAGGGTGCGCCGCCGGTCATGAACGACGGTAAGGTGGTGTCGAGTTGTGTGGGTTTGGGGAGCTGTTGTTGACCAGTGTGGTGGTGGGCAGACGAGCGCCTCGCCTCGGTCGTGGGCTGCAAGTTCGTCGATGAAGTCGAGCCGCACTGCCCGTACATCATGAACGAAGAATACTTGAAGCGCATGATCAAGAAGGTACGCGGTCTGAGTGGAGTTGGGGCTGGCTGCACAGGATCCTCATCGTGCTTTTGCGACTGCAGCACAACATTGACTTCGTGGTCCACGGCGATGATCCGTGCATCGTCGACGGCAAGGACGTCTACGAGTCGGCTCAGAAGCTGGGCAAGTACCGCACGATCCCGCGCACGGAGGGTGTCTCGACGAGTGACATTCTTGGTCGTATGCTTGTCCTCCACAAGAACCACCACACCCACGAGGAGTACGGCAACGGACAGCTTTCGTCGAAGGTGTCGACCTCGGACAAGGCGGCTGTCGACCGTCCGTCCAAGTTCCTCACGACGAACCGCATGTTGCGCCTCTTCTCGGCCGGCAACCGCGAGCCGAAGAAGACGGACAAGGTTGTGTACGTGGACGGCGCGTTTGACATGTTCCACTCGGGCCACGTTGAGTTCTTGAAGCTGGCGAAGGCCGAAGGCACGTATCTGATTGTGGGCGTGCACAACGACGCGATCGTCAACTCGCACCGCGGCCTCAACTTCCCGATCATGAACCTTCACGAGCGTGTGCTCAGCGTGCTGGGCTGCAAGTACGTCGACGACGTGCTCATAGACGCGCCGTGGCACGTGACCAAGGAGATGATCGCGTCGCTCAACATCGAAGTCGTCATCCACGGCACGCACCGTGACCAGGACCACCTGCCGGGCTTCTCGCTTGACGAGCACTACCAGGCTGCGCGTGAGGCCGGCATCTTCAAGACCATCAAGAGCCCGAGCAAGCTGGACGTGAACGACATTGTCGCGCGCATCAACGACAACCGGGAGCGCTTCGAGAAGAAGTTTGTGAGCAAGATGAAGTCGGAGGAGGAATACTACGCCGACCGGTACAACAAGAAGAAGTAAACTCTTTTGCACACGAACGAGGTTGTGAGAGGACCCTACATAGAGTTTGCACACGCTGAAGAAAGAAGTCGCTGGCAAGGTTGGGAATATAACAACAGACTTCTTTTTACTCAGCAGGCCCAGTTGCCCTCGCTGATACGAGTGAAGAGTGGATGGGTCGTGGGCAGTGGACTGGGACATTTCCTTCCAACGCACAACCCTCCACCCACCGGCTTCCATTTCGAACGGATCTGCACTTCGGAATCTGTCAAAGCGGACGTGGGCGAGGAGCTCCGGGTCGCGGGAAGTCAGGATTGACTAAAAAAAAGCAGCCCGTTCTTCAAGTTTCTGCTCCAACAAGGGACATTATACTTGATCTTTGTATACTCACATCCAATGTAGGGACAAGTGATGGGGATGCTGATGACTGGAGACTCACCACCCTCCAAACACCAGATTACACAGCAGCGTCGCGAGGGATGTTGCGCTCGGCTCGGGCGCAATCGATTGCTCCGAGAGCGGCGCATCTCCGCGGAGGTGATTGGCCGACGCGTTGGACTGACTGCGTGGCCGGGTGGGACCCGAGCGGTTGAACTTGTGGGTCGAAGCCTTCGCTTCCTCGTCCTTCTCGCGATGCCGGTGCGAGTCATTGCTGAATTCTCTCGCGAACGACCAGCTCCGCCGCCGCCATGTCCGACTCCGCCGTCGCGCTCACCCACGAGGACCACTTCAACGACTTTTCCTACGACCGCTCGCAGCTCTTTGAGGACCTCAAGGACTCGTACGATGGTGAGAGATATGGAGATTGCTGGGTGTTGGGGATGACGCGGATGCTGATGCATGCTTGTGTGTGTGTGGATATCAGAGCACCCGGAGGACGTCGGTGTGATGTGGCGCCTCGTGCGCGCGGCGTACGACGTGTCCAACCTCAAGAAGACGTCGGCGAACGAGCAGCGCGACCTAATCTACTACGCCATGGACATCATCAAGAAGGCGCTCGCCAAGGACGAAAAGAACCCAGCCGTGCACAACTGGTACGGCGTCATCCTCTCGCGTGTTGGCGACATTGAAGGCACCAAGGTGGCGCTCGCCAACTCGCAGACCATCAAGGACCACTGGCTCAAGGCCATCGAGCTCGACCCCAAGCGCGCGGCCACGTACCACCTGCTGGGCCGCTGGTGCATGCGCGTCGCCGATCTCTCGTGGCTCGAGCGCAAGGCCGCGTCGGTGCTCTTCAGCAAGCCGCCAGAGTCCACGTACGAGGAGTCGCTCACGTACTTGCACAAGTGCGACGAGCTGCAGCCCAACTACTGGAAGAAGAACGCGCTGCTCATCGCCGAGGTCTACTACAAGCAGAAGAACTGGGCCAAGTCCAAGGAGTGGACCGAGAAGGCGCTCGCGATCCCGAGCAAGACCGAGGAAGAGGAGACTGTCCACGAGGAGGCGCAGGCCTTCCTCAAGAAGTTCTAAGCGTGCGTTTGTGATTGACCTCCACGAGAGAGAGTGTCTCGCTTCTATTTGTCCATGCGATAATCCATGAGCTCCCTACTTTTTTTGCGTTGCAAACCATGACGCCACTAGCCCGTTTAACCAGTCTCGTCATTTTGCAGAGATCTCGTCAAGAGCTCCTCCCACGTGAGGGTCACGTCCCGAATTTAACCTCCACATATAAAATCCAAGTATACAGTCCCTCGTTTCGCGGGCAACCTTGAAGTCGCCTCGTCCGAATCTCCCTCACAGCACGTCGTGGCCATGGGATCGACCATGCCCTCTCCGCGACGCCAGTCTCCAATCTGCGCTCGCGCCGGCCCATGATCCACGGTACGTTGCCCCACGCGACGCGGCGCGTGCGTTTTGCTCACTCGCGTGCGTTCGCAGCGCGCGCTCGCTCGCTCGTCGCTCGTCTCGCCAAACGCCAAACCGCGCGCTTCGCCTCGACCGCCTCGCGCCGCGCCGCCGCCTTCCCGTCTACTTCTGCTGCTGCTGCCAACACCCAGCGCGTCGCGCCGATCGTCGCTCTCGCTCTCGCACTCTCTGGATCCATCGCATTCGCTGCCAAGATGTCGGACTCGGCCGTTGCAATTCTCGCCGAAGAGCACTTCAATGACAGCTCGTACGACCGCACCAAGCTCTATGAGGAGCTCAAGGCCGCGTACACAGCCGACCCGGAGGACGTCGGAGTCATGTGGCGGCTTGCGCGCGCGGCGTACGATGTCTCGAACCTCAAGAAGACCTCGGCGGACGAGCAGAAGCAGCTCATTTACTACGCCTACGAGGTCATCCAGAAGGCGCTGGCCAAGACCGAGGAGATCGCCGAGGTCCACAACTGGTACGGCATCGTCCTCTCGCGCGTCGGCGACTTTGAAGGCACCAAGGTGGCTATCGCCAACTCGTACAAGATCAAGAGCCACTGGGAAAAGGCCATCGAGCTCAAGCCCACGTTCCCGACCACCTACCACCTCCTCGGCCGCTGTAAGACGTCTTCTCTGATGCGTGGTATTGTCTTTGGCAGCTCGCTAATCGATCGAGTGCCTCGTAGGGTGCATGACTATCTCGGATCTCTCGTGGCTTGAGCGGAAGGCGGCAGCCGTGCTCTTCGGCTCGCCACCGGAGTCGTCGTACGACGAGGCGCTCAAGTTCCTGCTCAAGTGCGACGAGCTGGACCCGGGCAGCTGGAAGAAGAACTCGATGCTCATCGCGCAGGTGTACTACAAGCAGAAGAACTGGGCGGCGTCCAAGGAGTGGGCCGAGAAGACGCTCGCCGTGCCCGTCAAGAGCGAGGAGGACCAGAGCGTCCACGAGGAAGCGCAGGCGTTGCTCAAGAAGTTCTGATCGCCCGACGACGAGCCGCACCTCGTTGGATCGAGCGTCGCGCCGCGCGTGCAGCTGTGCGCTTTGCATCTCCTAGAACGCTCTCGCTGCGCCGCGATCGCGCGGCGAGTGGGACGCCCTCTGCCTCCTCATAATATGCAACCTCCTCGACAAAGATCGCATCATGGCCAATAACCTCACTCCTTGGAGAAACTCCTCCTCCGGTCGATAAAAAAACCTCATGCGATTGAATCTCGTGGGCAGTTTTAAAGTGCGATAAAACCTCGATATTCCCACCTTCCCGAGGTTTTTTTGGCCGATTGAACCGACCGACAGACAGCCGGCGGCAAACCACCCGAGCCCTAGACCTTACAGCCCCTCAGCAGCTCTTCCACAAGCCCAATAAGGCGCCACCGCGAACGCCCCGGCCGCGCGGGAAGAAGACCCGCCGAGGCGACGGCGAGAGCCCAGCGAGCGAGCAGCGAGCGCGTCTGCGCGAGAGAGCAGTCGCGCGCGCACGCGGGCGTCCAACTCCGGCGAGAAACGGACCACGGGGGCAGCCAGGACGCGCCGCCAAAGTTTCCGCCGCGGGAGCGAAGAGAGAAACGACCATGGCGATCACCTCGGACGAGCTCAACTACCTGGTCTACCGGTACCTGCAGGAGTCGGGTACGTCGCGTTGGTCTTGTTTTTTTTTTTGTTGTTTTTTCGGGGTCGATTTGTGAGAAGGAGAGTGGGAATGGGGAATCGCTCATGGTGGTCCTGCTGGGGTTTGCGCACGGTAGGCTTTATGCACTCGGCGTTCACGTTCGCGTATGAGAGCCAGCTGGCCAAGTCGAGCGTGATCAACACGGAGCTGCCTCCGGGCGCGCTCGTGTCGTTTCTCCAGAAGGGGCTGCAGTACGTCGGGATCGAGGCGCATATCAACGAGGTGCGAGCCTGTGGTGGAAGAAAGGGAGGGGGGGGGAAGACAGAGAGAGAACCCCTCGGGTGGACTGGGAGAACCGTCTGACGCGTGGGTGGACTTGCAGGACGGCACGGAGCGCGAGTGCGAGGGCGAGTTCTCGCTGCTGAATCCGCACATTTGCAAAGTCGCGCAGTCGGCGACGAGCAGCGCGCGCAGCAGCAGCTCCAAGAGCTCGAACAAGCGCAAGCGGAAGGCTGCAGAGAGCGCAGCGGAGCCCGTGGACGGCAAGAGTGAGTCGAGGGGGGGAAAGGAAACAAAGATCACCATGCGGGAGACCTCCCCCGCCCCCTTTGCCACGCGAGAAGCGGATGTACTGATATAGCGTATGGTGGGTGATGTAGCTCCCGAAGCGAATGGCGTCGAGAAGCCAGACGTGAGCAATGCGATTGTGCTGCTGAGCGGCCACGAGAAAGAGGTCTACGGATGTCTCTGGAACCCGCTGAGGAACATGTTGGTGTCGGGATCGAGCGACTCGACAGCGAGAATCTGGGAGATCCCGGATGATCTGGTGGCGTCCAAGGGCTCCCCACCGGCGCCAAAAATACTCAAACACGGCGAAGGACCTCACAAAGACGTGACGACATTAGAGTGGAATGTAAGCGGCATGGAAAGGTCGAGGCGATTTAGTGGGAGACTCACGCTGCGGATTGTGCCTGTATAGCATGACGGCTCGCTGTTAGGCTCAGGAACTTACGATGGCAAGACACGGATCTGGACGGCTGATGGCGATTTGAAGCACACTTTTCAATTTCATAACGGTCCGGTGTTCGCGACAAGGTGGAGCAAATCGAGCAAATTCCTACTTAGCGCGAGCTTTGACAAGTCCGTTTCGATTTGGGACGCAACAACCGAGGACAAACGACATCAGCTTAAGCTGCACGATGACCCGATTCTCGATGCATCGTGGAAAGATGACAAGACTTTTGCGACGTGCTCTGCGGACAAGCGGATTTGTATCACAAATATCGACGACTCGGAGCCGTTCCTTGTTCTACGGGGCCATACTGATGCGATCAACTCGGTGAAGTGGGATCCTTCGGGACGATTGCTCGCTTCATGTTCGGACGATTACACGGTGAAAATTTGGGATCCATCCAGAGTAGCATCACATGACAATGGCACGACCGATGGAGACGACGACGTGTCCAATCCAGCCGCAGAATCGTCGGATTCCAAGTCATCCAAAAATATGTTTTTGCACAGTCTGCAAGAGCACAAAAAAGAAGTGTACACGTTCCGCTGGAGTCGCACGGGACCCCTGAGTTTGGCAAGTGCTTCATTCGATACGACTGTCAAACTTTGGGACGTGGAGACGGGCGTGTGTAGTAGGACATTCGAGCATCAGTACGTGACGTGGCGCAACGACCGGGTTCAATGCTGAAGAGAACTCTAACTTCGTATTGGTATCTCAACAGGAACCCGGTGTACGGCGTGGCATACAGCCCAAGCGGGGATTACTTGGCTAGTGGAACAATAGGGGGTATCATCAACGTCTGGTCACTCAAGGTAAGCGTTCTGATGGATCATCCTCAGTCTCCGCATCATGGTGTTTACGAAAGTCTCTCGGTACAGGACGGCACTTTGATCAAGACGTATCAAGCAAATGGCGATATTTACGAAGTGAATTGGAACAAGGACGGCGATCTCATCTCGGCGTGCGCGTCCAGTGGCGATGTCGCCATCATCAACTTCCGACTGTAATATTAACCCATTGCTGTAGTTTCGTTGGGTGCTCCACACGTAGAAGGTCAATGAATGAACAAAAGAGACGCGTTGCTCCCTATGAGTGGAGCGCGATGGCCATGGCGGCTTTCGACGCCGAGGATTTGCTGGCAACCACAAGACAATAGTGGGCCTGCAGCAGGTGGTACTCTTCGACCTCATCGAAGATTTCGAGTTTCTCTCGCCTACAGTGTGTCGAACTCCAGTCAGCGTATGCCTTCAGGCGCACCAAACCTCTACCACTCACTTCGCTCGTTCCTTAGCGTCCAGGTATTCGTAGTAAACATCGTTCATGTTCCGGCACTGCACGAGCTCGAAGTTGTGAATGCGGAACCGTTCGATCTGCGCCTCGATGGTTGGATAATCGGCAATGCTGAGCAGGTCACAGCCGCGCGCTTTGATATTGGCCATCATAACACGACCGAAAGGATCATCCGGGAGGATCTGCTCATACAGCGCGTAGCTGACGTCCGCAAAATAGTCGGCTGACCACGCGATCCACTCGCGCGAGTACTTAGCGTCCATGTAGATTAACACGCACTCGGACACGAACAACGTTGGTGCGCTACAGTAGGGCAGTAATGTTAGCTACAGTCAGAGGTGTGCCCGGTGGAAGCAAGCGTGCCTTTTGTCGAGGCCGGCAGCCTCCAGTTTGCCCCGGGTCGTCTCGATCTCACGCAGGTCGCCTGGAATTAGGTGATATCCGGGCACGTTCAACGCTGAACCACCTGCAAACCATCCACCCCTTCTGTCATTCGTTCCGTCGTTTACATGACAATAACTATGTTGCCTCGCTCACCAGCTGAGGCTGCGGCTTGAAGATCTGCCGCTGACTCGAGGCCGAGTTGCGCCTGGAGCTGCTTGCGTCTCCGGATCGTCATGACTTTCTGCAGCGTGACATCCGGAAAGTCCATCTCGAAGTACTCGCACCGGGCTGGGAGCTTCCCGCCTTGTTTGAGGCGGAAGAACATGGTGTCGAGCCCAGCGCCTAGGATCACGATCTGGGTCTTCTGCGCAGCGTCGTAGGCCGCAAGGAACCGCGTGACGACGCGCTCGATGGCCGCCACGCGCGCGTAGTACCCGCGGTTGATGATCGGCATGCGGCGCGAGGGCGTCTTCACGAAAAACTGCACGAATGGGTCGTCGAAGTAGCCGAGCGAGCTGGCCGAGAGCTTGCAGAGCGACGCGTCGCCGGCGGTGGCCATGACGGCGACGTCGTGCGCGGAGTCGTCCACCCTCCGCTCCATTTTCTGCTGCGTTGACAAGGTACGGTATCTGTGATCCTCGCGAGAATGGGCAACTTGTCAGAAGCTCACCTTGTTTTGGAAACTTCTTACCAATATCACCTCTTTAAGCGAATGGTGAAGACAAATCTCACCTTGTATTGACATCCCCATGACGAACGGAGCTTTACATGGGATCAAAGATGCTCGGTTGCGAGGCGCCGCTCTCGCCTTCGAGCAGGATCGCGCGCAGCGACGGGTCCATCTGGTCGATGTAGTCCTTTGTCTGCACGACTTTGTACATGCGGCGAATCGCGGTCATCATGCGTCGCGTCATGGGCACGTGTGGCAGCACGTGGCGTCCGCGAAGGATCTCGGCTTGCCCCTCGTCCAGCAGCCGCTTACCGAGCACGAGCTTGGCCTCGCCCTGCTCCACCATGCCGTTGAGCTCGGCTACTTTCTTGACGCCGAGCGTCGCGATGTTGAGCTGCTTGTCGCTGTCGCGGAAGCCATCGACCTCGGCCAGAAGTCGGGCACCTTCTTCCAGGGCCTTCTCGCCGGCTGCGCGCTTGTTCATGCCATCCTGAAGGACCCGCTTGCCTTCCTCTTCGCGATCGGAGCTACGCACGAGTCCGTGGGTGAGTGCGTCGAAGAGCCAGCGCATGAGCCCGAGCACGACTCGCGTTCGTGAGAGCGGCGGGGGGAGCGCATGGGCCATGCGGTGCACCCGCAATGCCAGTCTGTGGGATCGCTTCATGGCCAGCAGCACATCACACATGCGAACTTGCAGGAAGTAGGCGAACTGTCGGTCGCACAGCGACATATCGGGCTGTGGTGATGCGTGCACGCCGTCGGTGCCACTGGTCTGAGGAGGAGACGGCGTGCCGTCGGCTGAAGGAGCCACGATGTCGGCCTTGGCAGGCTGCAGCCACATGCCTTCAAAGATGTTGCGTAGCGTCGTATGGCGGAAGACGCAGCCGAGCGCGTGCAGTGAAGTCGCGTCGGCGTATCCAAAAAGCCCGACGATCTCCTCACGCTTGCTCCAGTCTGCGCGCAATTCAAACTTGGTGCCTTTCTCGCAGTGGCCAAACCACTTGGAGAGTCGACCGGTGCTCGTCCCAAAGCGAAGGCCGTAGAGCGTCTGCGATGCGTAGCCTTCGATCAACACGAGCTTCTCGCCACGCGCGAGAGAAAAAACCTCGCGGTTGCCAAAGGGATTGCCATGGAGCTGGGACTCCACTGTGACAGCCGCGTTAGTCTTGAGCACAAGCGAGACGGCGTCTAGTTTCTTGCCACAGAGCAGCACGACGTCACTGATGCTCCCATATGCCGGGGCCTTTTCGTACGCAAAGGCGCGCCCAACGGGAGCGCCGAAGAGCGGTGAGCTGCGCTCCGCGTAGTTATGCACACGCCGCTCGGAGTACGCGACAAACATGAGTCGGCTTTCGAGGAAGAGCCGCTGGCGGATCTCCTGTTCATGGCGCTGGAAAAGCTGCTTGAGCGTCGGTGCGCCTGTAGCTGCTTGCTGAAGGTGGCGCTGCGTGAGCCGCAGCAGGCGACGTAATCTCTCAGACGGGAGCCGGGCTCGCAGGGCGAGAATCTTGCAGTGCAAGGCATCCAGGTCGGCCATGCACTGACGCCACAGAAACGGCACCGTGCGGCGGCGAGCCTCCACTGTGTACTTGGCCTTGACGAATATCTTTAGCGTTTGGAAGACTGAGTGGAGCTGCCATAGCTCGTGCTTGCGCTGGACGACATCCACGACCTCATTGTACGTCTTAGCGAGCTGTGTGAACTGCACCCATCGCAGGAAGACACCGTGAAAAGTATTTGCGGGCGAGTACTTGGTCAAGGCGATGCGCTGCGCTGATGCCGAACCGTTCAGCAGCCCGTGGGTGTCCAGGTAAGTCTCGTACTTTCGAAGTAGCTGCTGCCGGTGTGCGAGCCGAGCGGAAAGCCCCGGACTCTCATGCTTCCACTTGAACACGACGAACCGCAACAACGTGCGAAACGCGTGGAATTTGACCCGTAATGTGTGGAAGCGCGTCGCGTTCTGCTGCCAAAAAGTAAACTTCCGGCAGATCCGTAACCAATTTCGGAGTTGCGCACGGTGGCAAAGCGTAATCGTGCAGCGCAGCATCAGTGCCACGCGTAGCCCCCGGAAGCTCGACTTCAGCTGCTGTATGCGTTGTTGCGCCCGAAGTGAGTCGAACGCACGGTCCAAGACGTCGTGGAGCCGATGGCCGCGCGTGCGAAGGATCTGCTGCGCCTGCTGCATCTGCAATGCGCGTACTTTGAGCGTTGCACCCGCCTCTTTACGCAAGAACACGTCCTCCTGTCGCTTGCGTTCGCGCAGCTGAATCTCCAGGTCCTGCATTCGCTCGATGCGCCTAGCTTGCTGCTCGGCGATGGCTACGAGATCTTGCTGTAGTTTCTCAGCGTCAACAGACAACATCATGAGCCCTGTGTGGCGCCACTCTGTGTCTCGCTTCCAATCGAGCTCCACGGCGTCGGCCTTCCTCTCGAGGCCCGTGGTATCGTCGTCCAAGTTGGAATCGGTATTTGGTAAGTGGCTGGCGTTCTCCTTATCGTCGAGAGAGCTGTCCTGCTTAACGAGGGGATTTTTGTAAACTGCGACGGCGACCCACCACCTGAAGCGCCGATAGAGATGGCGGAACGCCCCAAGGTCCGTGGCCATACGGTTTTTCTTCTTGTACGACAGGTGCACTTTCATGGCATTCAAGAACGCGCGGCCGACGCGGCGAAAGAGGATAATGTTACCCGTGAGGTCGCGCCGATCGCGCTCGCGGAAGCGCAAGTAGAGGTTTAGACAAAGGTCGTAGAGCCTCGACTTTCGCTTGATCCGGGGTGCGAGGTCGGTTTCCATGATCTTGGACAGCGAACGCACATCGGGCGGGCTGTGTGAGTTCGAATCGCCATCGTCTTCTCCGTCTTCTTCGTTAACAAAACCATCCACGCCGTCATCCAGTGATTCACTTGCTCCAATACCTCCCTTTTGGCCATACACTGGGGCCATCGAGGTGCTGCGAGTTCCTTGCAGACCTGCTCCAATTCCTGCGGATGGGTTCCACGAGACTCCACGCGAGGGTGAGTGCATTTGGGTTTGGGTTTGGAAGCGTGACGGCGAGTAACTAATTCCCCCGCTGCTGTAGAGAGATTGTGGGGTGTGCTGGGAGTGCTGTCTGCTGGTCCCGATCGGTGGATACTGTGAATGGAAGCACTTGTACTGTCGTGCGGCCATGTCCTGCTTGAGGATCGAGTAGTAGCGCCATACGAAGAACGTGAGCTTGACCATATACCCTTTGTGGAGCCGCTGCAACACGTGGCCTTTGCTTCTCCATAGTCGGTAGATCTGCAGGTGGACACGCAATCTCCCAAACCACTCGTTCCAGCAAATCTTGATGAGTTGTTTAGCCTTCTTCTTGCGCAACCGTCGCACTTGCTTTCTGTACCAGCATTTCTTGCGATAATACGCCTTCCACGCTCGAAAGTTGCGCAGCTGGATGTATGTCAAAACTACGTTTCGCAAGAAAACGCTCTTACCTCGAGCAATGATCATTCGCTGGAGCTCACGCTTCCAAACGTAGAATGGCCAGAAGCAGGCACGGAAGAACGCATAATACTCGTGCAGCTTCCGCGTCCAGTACGCCCAGGCCACAAACTTGCGGAGAATGTGCTTGCGCAGCACTTCGGCGTGCTTGGTAAACCGCTTCCACTCGAAGAAGACGGCCTTTCGAAGTCGATGTTTGAAGATAAGTTGTCGTTCCGGCCAGAGATCGGCTTCGCAGCGCTTCCAGAATGCCTGGATGCTCGCCTTGATCACATCGGCAGCCACATCGTGAAATAAATATGCCGCGACAGGCACTTCGATACTCTCAAAGTGACCATTGCGCGAGTACTTCTGAAGCAGGGCTGACAAAATCGGCGGGACCGAGAGTTTCTCAGGAACATCGATGGGTGTGAGCAGTGCCAGCTCGGAGCCTGGCGCTCCACCTAATCCTGCTGCGGCAATCGAAGCAGTGATTGCTGCTCCAGCTTGAGATAGCCGCCGACGCGCCGGCTTGCTGAAGATAATGCGTAAGAACTGGGCACGCAGCTCGAGGCGCTGGGCCTCGCTTGCCCATGGGATTGATAGAGGGTCACAATGGAAGTTGTCGAGCAGCTCAACCATTTGCTTGGCTGACTCTGCGAGTCTCTTCTTGACTTTTTCTTCGAGTGACGCAAGTTCGCGTTCGTAGATCTCCTTCTCTTGGCGCAACCGCACTTTATCTCGATCATACTCTCGCTTCCAGCGAGCAGCGTCTTGCTTATCGCGCGGCTGGAAAATCTTGCGGAAGACAGCGTACGAGAGTTTAGAATTCTTGGGAAGAGCACTACCTGTGCTGTTTGATTGAAGCGATTCCTGGTTATCTGACGTCAACGACTGGACAGCCGCGGCAGCTGCCGCTGCCGCGTGTTCAGCCTCAAGCTTGGCGGCGTGTTGGGCCTCAAGATGCTTGTGAAGGATGCTTTGAACCTTTGATGCATCCAAGACGCTAAGTTTCACATCTGAGTTCTGTAAGAATTTGACAATTTGGTTCACGCTCAGATCTCCACTCCCCGAGAGAGCGATCTCGATGGTGTCCCATGATCGATAAAGCCGCTTTTGGAGCTGCTTCTCGACGAACACGTGGAGGTCTTTGAGTCGCTGTCGTCGCTTTAGACCAGGAGCTTGGATTTCTTTACGAAATCGAGCGGCCAGCGACATGTCTTGCGTTTTATCGTCTTGTTCTTCGTCTTCTTCATCGTCCATGTAGTGATCGGCACCGTCTACGTCGCTCTCCGGTGCTTCGTCCGTGTTCTGTGCCGGTAGTGGGGTCTCAGTAGGGACTGAACTGCGGCGATCGTTACGAACAGAAGAAACCCCGGGGACCGCAGTGAGAAATACAGTACCACTGGCTGGTTCAGGTGCGCTTGTGTCGTCGTTATATTCGTCGTGCTCATCCACGAACTCCTCGATTTCCGAGTTCTCCACATTTTGGTTCCACTGCTTCATGATCGATTCTACAGTCGCGTCCACTGACTTTGCTGTATCTTCATGGTCAGCGTCTTCGCACACCCGTCGACCTCCGATGTACCACACGCCAAACCGGTCGAGATCCTTCCAGATCTTGTCACGCAGCCTGTCCCGTCGCCTCTGGCTGCGGTCCTGGTGGAGTCGGTCCAGCACGACCGCGGCGCCTCCTTGGGTCGTCTTGCGTGGCTTGAGCACCATCTTGTTGCCCTCTCGACGCCAAGAACCCTGTCGATGCTGCTGCATCAGTGCGTTCTTTTCTCTCTCGACGTCCTGGAGCGTTCGCGATTTTCGCAGCGATTCCTTGTTCGGCGACAGCCGAGAGACCTTTGGCACCACGAACCCACGGTTCTCTTCTCCTCCCATGCCGGCAGCATCATCGCCCCCGAGAGTCTCCAAGTGGCTGCGCTGGAGGCGGCCCAGCACAGGGTCCGTGTCCGGCAGCAGCAGCGGCAGATCGTACCAGCTCGGCACGGCGACGCCCGGCCGCGGCGCGAGCCGCGTCTTTCGCGCTCCGCTTGGATCTCGGCTCGAGCTAGCGTCCATGGCGTCTGCGCCTCGTCTCTACACCCCCATCTTCCGCAGCGCAGCGGCCATTGCGCTGGACTCCATTGCTGCCTGTCGACGTTTCCGGTAAACAAAACGCCGCTTCAGTTTTTGCATCAGACTCAGACCTCCTCAAAAGCGCTTGGATGCCACTCAGTGATCCCGATCTTTTGCAACACCCAGCTCAAGATTTCATCCAGTCTTCACTGCATGGACGATATCCAGCCATGGCTTCTGTCCTGGGTGGTTTGGAGATCATGTCTAGTCAGAGACGGGTGCAAACTCTTCGGACGGAGTCTAAAACTCTCAAAACCAAACCAAGCTATGTCGCGACCAGCCAGTCGCCCGTCGTGCAATGCGCGTGATTAGATTGACAGCATCATCGATTTGAGAAGGAGATCGAATTGCTGTTCTTGGCTTTCGTTGCAGACACATGGAGAAAGTGGAGGAGAAGAACGTGGGGAAGGTCAAGCTGCAGTGTGGCGTGTATGGCGAAGGGAGCGTGTTGAGATTGCGCGTGATGCGGACGTGAGCGCGCTGCAGGAGGCCGTATTCGAGAAGCAATGGTGTCACGATTGCTTCTCGTTTCCGCCAAGCGTATTGACGCTGTACTTGGCGAGGAAGACGACAGATGGACAGTGGCTCAAGAGCGACCCCACGTTCGAGACCTTTTTGAAACAAGGACAACAACAAGACAGTGGTTATGTGAAGATGATTCCAAACTGGATTCTCGACGAAGACTACTGTGCAGCGAACTTTAAGCCTGCGCACAAAGAGATTCACGTGCTGATGGAACTCCCTGTTCCTCGCACTGTAGCACCAGCGGTCGAACTGATGGAGATTCCAAGCACCATTGTCCTCTTCGACCCAGACAAGTACGCGGACGAATGCAGCTCACTGACAGAATGAGCCATTCACCCGTGCACCAGATTCCATTTGTCTGGAAGCTTATGAGCAGCTTGGGTGGATGCACCAGCGACGAGAAGATTTGTCGGCGATTGGAAGACAAACAGGCCGCATCGATCCTTGTCGATGGATGGTTTCGAGAGTCTACAGATGGCAACATTAATGTGCGCGCGAACAAGAAGAGCATCTTCGTTGGATCGCCGGGCATCGGCAGGTCGACGCTGTTGTGCATCATGGCCTTATATCTCGTGTTCAAGCACAAGAAGATTGTGCTGGTGTACCGACGATTGGCCAAGCTGAACCACCTCAAAGGCTACCATCATATGCGCTGTTTCGTATCTACCACTGGGCACGAGGTGCTGAATATGGATCACTCCCTGGAAGTTTTTGCGGAATCTATCTACACCGTCTTGCTGCCGACAAGGCGTTAAAACTCTACATATCGGAATATGATCCTCCAGAAAGAAGAATACCAGACGAACCGCGACATCTCGAAGTGAAGCAGGCTCACTTGAAAAATGGCGGTGCAACTTGTTGTGGAACGGCAATCGATCATGAACACCATTTGAAGCAATGGAGAGATGACGCGAAGCTCGCCTACTGTTTTCCTACATGGCACGATTTTCTAAATATTGACAGCATTGTGAAGCTCGAGTCTACATCAGACAAAATGAGCAATGTTGTGTATCTTCACATGACTATCGCTTCCGAACACGAAATTGACGCCAAGGAGCTCAGCAGAATGAACGCAATCTTTTTTCCAGAGGATGTCAAGAACGCTGGAGATACCGAGCCACCAATCTACATTGCTGTTTGTTCAGACCTCGATGCGCGCAGATCGTTTATCTTCAAGCCTGGACCCGAAGTTTTTGCGGCAAGAAAGGCATGACGACAGTTTGTGGGCTTCTACGACGAGGGCCCTTTTGCGACTACCGCAGATGGTCCGATGAACAACATACTCGCCAAAAGCACCTCCTCCTCCGTCGTACAATCTTCGAAAGCGATTGCATACTGAATAGCAACCTATTGGCGAATTGAGCTGTTGACCTGAACCTTCACTTTTTGAATTGAAGGTTCATATCGATCGTGTTTCTTGAAAGAACGCGATTCGTGAAGTCAAAGCTGGTGAACCTGCGACTTTTGCGGTTTTATTCTGACGTTGGCTCTTGAAGAGCTTCTCGTAGCAAAAGACGTCTAGCAGCTATTCGAAGTCGCAAACTGGTCTGGTCTAGTCTGGATTTACATTTTGCAGCACTCATTGGTCTTCCGAACCTAAACTAGAGAGATTTTACTCTGTCCAAGCTAGCGCAGCCGTCATATCTGGGTAAATCCCTCCCCCATTGGACGGCCAGGAGGGGGAAGGATCGCTAGCAGTTCTATCAGCTACCAGACGTGACACCGAGCGTACGTGGGCGCCAGCCTCCTGTACCGCCAGGCTCCCGCCGACAACTTGGCGCGTGGACTTGACAGTCAGCCTAATGTCCTTCGTCCCCATACAAAACCCCAATACAAAGACGAGGGGTCGTCTCTATGTTTGATTCGCTTGGCTTGGCCTAGCTCCTCTCCTCGGGAGCCCGTTGCCATGCCCACCAATCACCTCCCCCAAACCGAGAACCGCCCCGCCCCACCGCCGAGAAAGCAGCATCATGAGCGACGTGCTGCGCGACGACAAGCCGTCGGACTTTCTGCTCCCGGAGAGCGTCAAGAGCTTCTTCACGCTGCTCTACACGCACCTCATCTCGGGCAATGCGACCGAGATGGCGCGCCTCTACGACCGCGAGTTCCACAACCTCACCAACAACTACTTCAAGCAGAGCTCGTGGCCCGAGCCGGCGGCCGTGGCGCCGCTCGTGGACGAGGACGCGACGTTCCTCGTGCTCTACAAGCAGCTCTACTTCCGCCACATGTTCTCCAAGCTGCAGCCTTCGTTCGAGTTCAAGATCGCGTCCTGGAACAACTATGTCGAGATCTTTGACGCGATCCTCGACAAGACGCTCGAGGTCGACGCGCTCCCGTCGCAGTGGACGTTTGACCTCGTGAACGAGTTTGTCTACCAGTACCAGTCCTTCCAGCAGTACCGCACCAAGGTCGCGAGCAAGTCGGAGGCCGAGATCGCGCTCTACCAGGCCAACGCCGGCATCTGGGACACGACCAAGGTGCTCAACTACCTCCACGCGCTCGTGCAGCTCTCCAACATCCGTGCGATCCTCAAGGACGAGGCCACGGCTACGCCTGCGCCCAACGAGTTCATCAAGGAGCTCGGCTACTACGCGCTCATCTGTCTCTCGCGCGCTCACGTGCTCTACGGTGACTACTACACGTCGCTCAAGCTGCTCGAGCCGATCGACTTTTTCAACAAGAGCCACAGCTCAGCACGTGACGCCAAGAAGACCACCGACCAGATCTTTGAGAAATCGCCGCTCTGCCACGTCTCAGTCTTCTACCACATGGGCGTGGCCCAGCTCATGCTTGAGGACTTCGCCGGCGCGATCCGCTCGTTCTCGACCATCATCCTCCAGGTCCACCGCTCGCGCAACTACTACTCGCGCTTCGCTGACTACGACCAGCTGAACAAGCACACGGAGAAGGCGCTGGCGCTGCTTGCGATCGCGCTCTTCCTCTGCCCGAGCCAGCGCGTGAACGAGCAGATCCACTCGCTCATCCGCGAAAAGTACAGTGACAAGCAGAGCAAGCTCCAGAAGGGCGAGCTCGACGTGCTCAATGACTGGTTCACGTTCGCGACGCCAAAGTTCATCCTGCCGACCGTCACAGCCTCGACCGACAAGTCTGCGAGCCGCAGCACCGAGGTCTCGCAGCTCCAGCTCAAGAACTTTGTTGCCATCGTCGAGCGACAGCAGCACGTGCCGTCTTTGCGCTCATTTGTCAAGCTCTACCGATCGATCAACCTCGAGAAGCTCGCGCGCTTCCGCGGCGTCGATGTCGATACGGTGCGCAGTGAGCTCATCGCGTACAAGCTCAACGGCACGTCGCTCAAGTCGGACGTGCACTTCTACTTGAACGATGATGTTGTGCTCGTTGACGATGAGCTCAACAACCAGCGCACGGGCGACTTCTTCATCAACCACATCCACCGATTCGCTCGTGTCGTCGACGACTGTGCGTAAATTTCTCCCAACACGCGCTGTTAGGTAGATTTGGCCGTCAGTGAGTGGCGAGGCCGCGCTCGCCCATTGTTTTTTTATCGAAGAGAATACCCCACCCTTTTGCCGATAGAACGAACCCCGCGAGAGAGGTGTGTTCTTTGCAATGTCGTTTCGCTCTATTCACGCTTTCGCGTATGCAATTGCAGATCGTAACCAACGCCACTTGTTCATGTCCATGCGCTTAGGCGCGTAGCGGCGGTCTAGACAGACGCAGGGCTGTCTTCTCCCATGCCGTTCGATCTTGGCACGGGAGGAAGCCAGATGTCGTGCAAGACCACGCAAAATGTCACACTCCATCTGAAGCGTGTGCGACCATATTGCTTGGCGGATGGCTTTAAATTGTCAACCGTTTGAGAAAGAGTATCTGACCAACTATCGTCCATCACGAGCTGCAAGTGATCGAGCATGAACAGGAATCGCACGCATGGGACGGACAGCTCAACTCCAAGTAATAGCGGCGTCTCGTCCAGCGTTGCGAATGTATTCTTGGTGAGACTCATCATCGATGAACCGTCAGAATGCCACAAAGACGAGAAAACTGATCGAGAGCGACGGGGATCATCAACTAGAAAAATTTTAATTGCTTGTCGGAAGGGGGAACGGCCGTCGCTCCTGAGAAGCTCACTTCAACCTCATGACGGAAGAATCCCCGGTCTCGGGGTGGCTAAATATTTTTTAAACAAGTTCGTACTACATATTTGTTTCGATTTCATTTTGAAGAACTCACGCTCTGGGGCGTTGCAGTTGCGTGTGCGAGAGGAGAACACGGCGCGTTGCTGACCGAAAGTGGGACGCATACTCATCGCGCAGCCCCCAAGCGACTGGCGTTTGGTTTTCTCGACTTCCTCGTCAATTCTGCCCATAATTGACAGGCGAAAACATGCCACGGAGGACATTTTGGGACGCTCTGATTGGCGGAAATACCTTTTGATGACGTGTATTGGCCAATAACAACGTTCTGCCCCACCAGTTATGGCCGTCACAAAGTCAGCAAGCGTCCGCCCCATCATCGCTCCATACCAACTGGGCTCGAGGAGAGCCGCCCTTCGTCACAGGTCCGCCCTTCGCGACTCTCTTCCTCGCGCGCCAGCGCACGACGCAGCGCGCGCGGCGTGTTTCTCTCTGCATCGTCGCATTCTCCGGATCGCGACGCGTCGATCGCGGGCTTTCGCGTCGACTGGCGATCGGTAGAACGCGAGATATTGGGAGATTTCCAGATGATCAGCTTTGACACATTCACGGGCGAAGCCCACGGCGCGATCGACGAGCTGCGCGACGGCACCATGAAGGACGAGGAGCCGCCGAAGCGACGCTCCAGTCGCCGCAGCTCACGACGGCGCTCGCGTCGAGCCGAGAGCTCCGAGGACGCCACGCCGTTCGCGAACGGCACGGACGACGAGAACGACTTCTCGGACGATAACGCGGCCACGCACAGCGGCGACGGACGCGTGCAACACCTCTTCCAGCTGCTCTCGCTCAAGAACCACACGGGCGACGCCAAGCGTGCGCTTGTGCAGCGGCTACTGGGCGTGGACAATGTCAACGAGCTCGTGCTCTCCAAGGCGACGGAAGAGCAGATCGCGTCGGCCGCGAACGAAGCGATTACCGACGAGATCCTCGCGACAGTGGACCAGGAAGATAAGCGGAGACAGAGCGAGTCCGGTCCGCTCACGGCAGCTGATCTGCCGAGCGACGAAACCGAGGTCACGAGCGTCGCCTTGGTCGTGAGCAACCCGCCAGACAGCACCTACCGCGTGCTCGAGCTCGTGGACGTGCTCGACTCGACTACTGGCGGGATGGCCAAGCGCATTCTGACGAATGTAAGGCGAAGAGCGCCGGGTGCCCAGCGTGGCGCCTCGTGGCGGAGGACAGAGTTCTGCGGGTTCTGCGTGGACTACCGAACCCACAACACAGCGCAGCACAAGTGTCGGATCTGCGGGGCCCTTGGTGCCCATCGAAGCCAGTACTGTACCCAGTCCAAAGCATCTCGACCGCCAACGCCTCGAACAGGTGCGTCCACGCCTCGAAGTCGGCGAAGATCTGGCGCTGCCACGCCTTCGCAGTCAGCAAGTGCGCATATCGATGACGATGTCCCAAGCACGGCGTCTCGATTAACGCCGGATGCGTCAGACAAGAGCTTCTGTACGTTTTGCTCGACATGGGGCTTCCACAGCACGGAGAACCATCGGTGTCGGATATGTGGCATCAAGGGCGAGCACCGCAGCCGCCACTGCACCAAGAAGAGCTCGGGGGAAGGCTACCGGTGGCGAGGTTCACCGGCTGAGAACGCCGTCGATCGCAAGTTTTGCGACTTGTGCGGCTCCCTGAGGAACCACAGCACGGAAGAGCATCGTTGCCGAATTTGCTTAAAGCTCGGCGAACACCGAAGCAAGAACTGTCCCATGCACACGCCAACCCCTCCAGCTTCAACAGGTGCTACGCCTGAGGTTCCCCGTCCTCCATCAAGAGGACGGATGACGCCTCGACTAGGTGGTGGTATTCGGGCATTTTGCTCCTTTTGTGGCAAGGATGTCGCCCACAAATCCGAAGAGCATATCTGCCGGATCTGCCGTGCGACAGGTCTCCATCGATCGGGCGATTGTCCTGCACGAGCGACGCGACAACCGACTTCAGTGCTATCGTACTCGGTGGAGACAGCCTCGAAAGTTCGCGATCGCGTGCTCGAGACGATTCCCCTTGTGCTACCGGCGTCTGCGACAACGCTAGTCATGGACAGCATTGACAAGGTGGGCGACGTCGACACGATCTTAAGACGCACACTGCAACGCATTGGTGTTTGGGGTGGTGGCTCGCAGACTCCGATTACGACGCCGTACGCCGCACCCGCAGCTCCTTCGTCTTCATCGCTTCTATCGCGATCTCGCCAGTCGCTCGATATCTCTGTGCCACCGCCAGCTCTTCAGGATGTCGATGGCTCGGGCGTCTACGTCATCTCGTACGCCGAAGGCCGGTCAGTCGTCCCCGAGCGGATCCTCAAGTACATGCGGCTGCTGATGCACCACGAGATCTCGACCAACGCATTCTCGGTAGTCGTCGTCTTTGATCCGCGCCCGTCAACCTGGGAGTTGCAGAAACCGGGCATGGTCACGCCTCGCTCGCTGCCGTCGAGCCCGACAATGAGCGAGCAGCTCAAGAAGCGCATGGCCAAGTACACGCTGCAGACGCTGCTGAATGCGCGCGAGAAGCTGGTCAAGCTCGTGGTGGCGCAAAAAAAATTACAGCTCGCGCAGCAGCAGCAATTGCTCCAGCACCACTCGCAGCCGCTGGCAGCGAGCGCGCAGGCCGCGTCGTAGAGGCCACTCAGTCGCTTGGCGCAAATAAAGTCGCTTTGGGAAAGGTCTTGATCTGCGACGTGTGCCGATCTTTCTTTTTGGCTTGTTGTGACATGTGCGGACTTCGAGGTTGCGTGAATGTCGCTGTAAGAGCCCCTCGAAACGGTCAGCGATCGTCCTCGATGCACTTTTTCCTCCAATCCAATGCTCCCATTTGTAGAATCCTCCCTCTTATTGGCTACAATACAACGATTATGCTTTTTGGCCAAGAGACAGACGTTGAAGGGGCCCGTATGACGGCCGCCTCTGATGATGGTTTTCGCTGGCGCCGGCGACACCACGTAAACGACGCCAACGTTGGCGCCAATCGCACGCCAACGCAACGCCCGTCGAAAGCAACGCCAACAAACCTCGCTCCTCCATTTCCCTTCCCGGAGCCCTCGACCACCCCACGACCACCATGGCAGGCGACCCGGTGGAGCAGGAGTCGAGCGTCGTGCGCTACTACACGTCGCAGCTGCTGCTGCGCGTCGTGGCCTCGGACGACTACGACGCGGACGGCGCCTCCTTCTCGGCCTTCGGCGCCGCCGACCGCGCGTGCTTCCTCAGCGTCGCCGAGCCGCAGCTCGTGCCGCCGCTCATGCTGCGCTCGCCCTCGGTCGTCGTCGTGCCGCCGCCCGGCGACAGAGAGCCCGACGGCGCCACGCGCGGCGTCTTCACGGTCCTCCCGGCCGAAGGATTCGTCAAGGAGCCCGGGCAGCCCGTCTACTACAACGAGCCGATCGAGCTCATGGACCAGCACGGACGGCTGCTGGGCATCGTCGCGCGCGCGCCGTTCGCCGGCCACCTCGCGGCCGACGGCCACAGCGGCGCGCTCGTGTTCGTGCTCGAGCGCCACAAGTCGCGCGTCGGCGCCATCAGCGCCAAGTTCTTGCAGCGAGAACTCAAGAAAAGCGGCTCGCTGCCGCTCTCCGAGACCAGCGAAGGATCCTCGAACGCGAGCGAACCGGCGCCGCGACGACGCCCCGCGCGACGGTCCTCGCTCATTGAGGTCTGCGGCGGCGAGCGCCTGCGCATCCCCGGGCTCGTGCGCGCTGCGAAGAAACAGGTATGTGGTGCGCGTGGTGCGTCAAAGGAGGTGTTGAGACTCATGGTATGCGAGTTGCATGGATAGTTTCCCGGCACGGCGATCATGAAGCACAAGGCCGACGAGTCCAAGCGCGCGCGCCGCAAATCGATTGGAGACCAGGACCAGGACACCCCGTACCTCACGTGCGAGATCGTGCTCACGTCGCCGTCGGCCGAGCAGCAGAGAGAGTCGCTCTCGTTTATTGAGAACCCACCGACGCAGCCAACTAAAAAGGGCGCTCCGCACATCGCCGACCGCACGGCCACAGGTGAGTATGTCGGCATTCTCCACTCGGGTATCCTCCATCGGCGGTCGGACCACATGAAGCTGTGGAAGAAACGGTTCTTCGTGCTGACGCAGGTGGCGCTCCACCGATTTGACGTTCATGAGACACTCGCGACGATCCGAACTCAGAAGTCGCGCGGCTCGATCTACCTCAAAGACTGCCGTGGGGTACGTTACGAGCGGTTTTCAAGGCCCCATGAGCTCGAGATCGAACTCAACAACGGCAAAGTCTTCTCGCTACATGCCGTGGACGCGCTAACGTGCTCGGACTGGGCGTCGGTTCTGTCTCGAGCCATCGAAAACCCGCAGTGGGTGCATGCTGAAAGCGAGCATCAGACAGTCTGGCGCTCGGACCATCGCTTTGAGTCATCACGGTGCCCTGCTGTCACAAAAGTTGTGCTTCGACGTGGTAAGAACAAGCTGCTCGGTGAAGGGCTCAAGACCATTAGCAGGTCTCCTCAATGGAGCGAGAAACTCAGCTTGGGTAGCATTACAGTCAACGGGTTTGTGATGGTGCAGCTCGCTGATGGCAACGCATTTCGAATTACCCTGGAGGACCTCACGAAGGCTCTTGTTCATCCGAGTTGGACCTCCGTCTCAACTTCGATCGAGGTCGCAAGAATTCAAAGTCTGGACGAAGACACGGATGACCTACCCGACAACCTGCAGATGCCTTTGCGCAAGAGTGAGTTGGTGATTGATGAGAAATCGCCGTTCCTCGTGAGGCTGAAATTCCAGTCAGATCTTCAATTGGATCAGCGACTGACACGAAGACGTTCAATCGAGCGAGAAAAACGAATTTTGTTTGGTGTACTCTCCTGCGTGGTCTTGTTGCCTGCTATCGCGTATGCACACCGTCACACCGTCGACAACTTCGCTCGTTCACTTTGCGTGGTGACGTCAAGTCTGATTGCTCTCATTATTGCAGTCTTTTCTCCAGTCGTGTGGCATATCTACCTTTGGATGGTCCATGATCAGTCCATCGAAGGTGAGCTTCACTGGTTCTTGACACTACTTGCGCTGGAGGTTCGACCGCGTGGAGATCAGGGAACAGATCGGTTTTCCACGTCCAGTGGGGAGGATGGCAGAACGCGGATCGAGTCTTTTAACTATACGGAGGAAGACGATGAGTCTGACGACGGAGTGATCGTAGTCCCGACGAAGACTCCATTGTACGGTTTCGATCAGGGGCAAACCAAGCGTCCATCTGGAGTTGCTTCACCACAAGCTATCAGAAAGTATCGACTGGAAAACGCGCTCGATTCAATATTGAGTCGCCCTCAACTCTCTTTCTTTGCAATCAAAAACTACTTCCCGACCCAGTTCTTGCGGCGAGACGAAAAAGGCCGGCGAGTACTGTTGATCTCGCTCAATAAGGTGGACAGGAAAGCTCTGGCTGCCCACAACGTGTCAGGCTTCAACGTTGGTCGCTTCTTCATGTATCTGTGGGAGTTCATCTGGAGCTATCAAGACATGCAAGAAGGGGTCGCCCACAGCCAACTCGTCATGCTGGTTGATTGTACGGGCTGGCAATACTTCAATTGGTTCGGCATTGAGTGTGAAGTGATGATGCAACTGTTGGACAAAACTTTCCGTATGTATCCTGGACGCCTTGCTCGGGTGATTTTCGCGCGAGACCGAGCATCGTTTGGAGTGTACGGCGAACTCATTGGGAAGGGCCTCGATCCCGAGTTGCTCGACATCGTGGAAACCCACCATTCAATTGATGCTTTTGTAAAGTGTTCCGAAGACGGAAAGCTGTCAAAAGATGAAGCGGCTCTCAACGACTTCGTCAACAACGTCCTTGCAACTCATGCGAACGTTACCATTCCGAGTTTTACCCGAAGAGAGCTCGAGCAAGCTGCGAGATTTGCAATGACAGGCTCACTCAAAGAGGATGATGGTCCCAACTCGAAGATTGATGCTATCGGCACGCGAGCAGTGGTTATGCCCGCCAAAGCTGAAAAAATCGAATGGGATCTTGTTCTGGAAGAAGACGATATCAAGATGTGGCGATCTAAAGACTGTGTATCTCCTGTAGCAAGTGGCAAAACCTACCAGTCTGATTCCCAAGTCGGTCAATGGCGAGGACGACTCGCGATGAAATCGACCCATATCGAAGAAGTCATCAAGCTTCTGCGTGACCCGGCTAGATCGTCTATGTGGATGGATAACTCGGACGAAGTCAAGGTGCTGGAGAAGTTGTCTCGTCAAGAGGAGACTTGTCATTGGAGTCGACGTGTTCCGTTCATGAACTTTAGCTTGTCGGGACACCGAGACGGGAAGAGTACGAGCCAGAAGAACCCTTTCTTTCACTGCGTCATGCGACGCATCCATGACCTGAAGAAAGGTCGCGGAAAGTATGACCGCATCGGCACGGTCATGTGGAAAACGACATCGGCGCAGCGTGTGATTGTGGATCCTCCGACACCAACGACTGATACTCAGCGAGTGCAGTGGCGAAAACTCGAGGATCCTTTCGTGTCACTATGCTTCGTCATCGAAGAGCACCTCGAGAACTCCAAGAAGCAGCTGACGCTCAGCATTTGGTTTCAGTCGTTCGCTCCGCCGACCACTCCAAAGCAAGCGACAGAGGTGAGTTTTGCCATTTCAATTTTTCTATTAACTTTCCTTCGACTGATGTCAATTCTCTCTCATCGAAGATCGCTCGACTCATCGCTCGAAAACTGCGCGCGCTGGACGACGCAGTCGGAAAGGCAGAGCAGGCGGCTAGCTTCACGTAGCGTTCATCTCAGGTGTTTTTTCACTTATATCAGCGACCCTTGAATCTTGGCTCAAAATCAAACTCAGGTGGAGGGGGTGCAGATTTATGTGACAGTCGTATAGAGGCGTCTCCAACAACACGGCTCAGTCTCCAAATACCCAGCCCACAGAGAGAAGCCATGATCGTCAAGCAGCGCGTCTCGCTCTTCGCCGTCTACTGCATCTTGGGAGTCGTGTTCGCATTCGTGGCGCGCGGCGGCTCGCTCGCACCGGCCGGCGTGGCCGCCTTTCTCGCCTCGCTCTGGCTCGGCTTTGTGCTCGCGATTTCGTTCATGGAGGCGTGGATCGAGCACAATGAGAAGCCCGAAACCACTGTCTACGCTGTCATCGAGCGACGTGACAGCATGAAGCACCAGCAGACTGACTGCAAAAGCCAGTTCCACAGCCTGGAGAGCCGAGAAGACAGTGCGTCCGATGTCAAGCGCGAAGTGGCGAGGCACGAAAGGCGCCTGGAACTTGCTGCTCGTGCTCGAAGTCGTCGTGGTCACGCCAAAACTTCTGCGACGAGCTGATCACGCGATCTGCGACCAGCTCAGTCTCATTCCAGAGGAGTCGCTGACAGCACAGCAGCGAACGTTACGTGTGGCGATGCAAAACACGGTTCGGAACAATGCGCCTCCGTCTCCGTACTTCCACGGCGTTTACGTCCTCGCCGAGCTCATCAAGATCGTGCTCCTCATGGTCTACATCATCCACTACCTCCGTAAACTTTGAAGAGCCCAAAACAACGGACGGGGTTGCTCTAGTAAATGTAGTAATAGTTACTCACACCAAAAGGACAGTTTGTTTACTTTTGTTTCGGGTCCTCGTGTTGTGGTATCGCTGCAGTGATCATCTTCATCAAGAGAGACAAGTTCAAAAGGAACACCACTGCACAAGCAACTGAACGACACCGAATTCAACGACACTAAGAGATCCGGACACGAAGTGCCAGCGTTTCAAACATCATACATATCACAAATCTACACTTCAGTACGCGATGATCCATGAAACATCAGACTCCCGACAGGGGCCGCGAACAGACAGCACAGTTTGGTTTCCAAAAAGAAAAATGCGAGTTGCTGTGGGCTGCCTTGGAGCGGCCGCCTGCCAGTCGCCTGGCAAAACGACAACTGACCAAGGCTGGAGGCAAGACGCATGGGAGACGCCGATCGGAAGAGCATACTCGGGCACAGTCAAATCTGCACCCAACCCGGGTTGCTTCAAATCTGCACCCAAGCTGGGTTGCATCAAGTCAACCTAGGTTGATTTGGTTGCATGGGTCAGCAGGTTCAACCCAAGAGAAGAACAACGGTTTGGACGCGGGTTGAGATTTGAACCTAGGTGGAAATTTGACTTGAGTTCAGTATTGGTCCCAATCAACCTGGGTTGAAAAGATGCAGCCGAGTCGGGTACAGATTTGACTGTGCCCCAGTATGCTCTTCCGGTCGGCGTCTCCCATGCGTCTTGCCTCCAGCCGTGGTCAGTTGTCGTTTTGCCAGGCGACTGGCAGGCGGCCGCTCCAAGGCAGCCCACAGCAACTCGCATTTTTTCTGATTGAAAACCAAACTGTGCTGTCTGTTCGCGGCCCCTGTCGGGAGTTGGTGCATGTACTCCGTTGTAGGACCACCAGTATCGTTAGTGTTGTCTAGTAGTAGTTGTTCGTCGTCATAGATGTTTGAAGGTCGGCAAGTACAGTAGTTCGTACAATCTCCGAGTTCCGTGTCATGGACAATAGAGTATGCAGCAGCTTTAGCGTAGATGCAGGCTCTACTCCTGTACGCCATACTTTTCGAACCGGTACGAATATCACTTGAAGCTGGTGACGGTCCTCTCGAAAATGCGCATTCTCACTCAATGGATAGTGGATCATTGGACTGGATGATGAAGTTGATGGGCGACTCGCGTCTTCCTCATGTGATCAGGGCTCACCAGCTTCAAGTGCGGAAAGCCGGGCCCCGAGATCCGAGTTCAACCTCCGACAATTCGAAGGTCGAACTCAGAAAGTCCACTCAGTCCAATTATAATTGAGACCTGCCCTCGGCGCCCATTTTTATTAAATTCGGATGTATCAGAGGGGATTCTCATCACGAACTGACGCCGATGATCCGATGCCAGCCGCCAGCTGATCTGGACTCATTCGCCGAGTCCATCCGTCCTCTGCCCACAACGCCCAACTGCAACAAGCCCGCGTGGCATACTTCTGTAGTTTGTGCGTCAACAGCTTGGCTTCTTTCAGAACGTTGACGACCGGGAGAGGGTCTCACTGAGAAAGGGTCCTTGCTCCACGTACTGTAGGCGATAAAAGCTGAGGTTTGCCGAGTTTGTTCTCGAGCCCCCATCGCCACCTGAGGTGGGTACAGCATCGAAAGCAGGATTTGTACAGTCATGCGGGTGTCGTGGCGGGAAAGCGCCTTGTCCACGGTCTCCGCTAATCGAACCTCGAACGTTATTAAAAAGCCGCGAGACGGCACCGCATTTCCAAAGAAACACGGCCAAACTCGAGGGATTACCCTAGCATGGCTCCATTGTGCTCGAAAATGCACCGGAAAGCAAGTTCTCTCCCTCCATTTTGAAGGTTCGCGTTGGGCGAGTGTGAGCCAAACTCCCTTTGGATACTGACTGTCGAGTCGACATTGTCGAGTCGACAACTCAGGAGATGAGTCTGTTCCGCTGTTATGTCAAGCGCAACTTCAAGTGCAATCAGCCGACGGCGCTACACATGCAAAGTTGGATTATCATCTGCTGTTTGTCAAGCCAGCAACCACACCCGCGCCAGTTTCTATGCTGAGGGCTTCCTTGAATTATAATTGAAGCATGATCAAGTGATTGTGATCTCTGCATCCCCTATACAGTAATGGGCGCTTCGCTTCCCGCTAGCCTGCTTTCGTTATCGATAATGATTGACTCATCACTTTAGAAGACGAGGTCGGAGATGGGTCTGCACCGACTCGTCCAGCATGCACTTGGCATTGTTCACCTCCATCTCGCCAAACCTGAGCACTCCGTAGACTGGAAATACCCCACATCCTTTCTAAATTATGATACGAATGTTTTCCCTGATCAAGATCACATGCTCTCGATGACCTTAGCATCGAAGCATCCGATTAACCTTTCGGGAGTGGGATGAGGGGTGCCAACAAAGAGAAATCACACCGGAAATTTCCGGTGCAATCTTGGTCGGCCCGTCGTCGAGTGGACTCGTCTGGGATTGTTCACGATGTCGAGACGGATTCCGCCCAGTCCGTCATCTGACAAGTTTTTCAAAAGTTTGCAAACTTTTCGTCCCCGAGCAGTGTTCGTTTGAGTGTATTCTGGACACCCAGTTTGCGTCGTGCAGTCCCAAGTTTAGACATTTTCCATCTTGGTAAACCGTCCGTGAGCAGGAAGCGAGGATGGAAGCCCTGTGAGAGACACACGGTCGCCAGTGTTTACGAAGGGCGCCACCTGCAACGTGTTTCCCGATTATTTTGGGATTCGGTCGATTATCGTCGGGTAATCAAGGTGCTGGCTTGTCCCGGGACCACGCTGCGGAGGTCTCAGGTTTCCATTCTACATCTGTGCAATGACTGACGTGGAAAAAGAATGGCGACGGGGCGACTGGAACGCCCACACATCACGGATTCGAAGCGGCTGGCTCAGTCCCCGGAGTGGTGTCTGGGTCAGCCAGGGCGATGCTTCAAGTTGAAGCTCCCGACCACCCAGGGTTTTATTCAATCCCGGAAACCTCGCCAGTGACGTAGCCACGGAAAGGACACCCCTGCCTCGGCCTCGCTTGCTCTCTCTCGCTCTCTCTCCTCTCTATCGGTCGCTCGCTCGCTCGAAAGGGAGGGTCTCTTCTTGCCAACTCATGCCGTCTCCGGTTTTAGTCACTCGCGAATTTCCCGCGTCCTCCGCACGCCGTCCAGTCTTCTACCGACCACAATGGCCGCTCCGTCTCCGTCTGTCGACTACACTGCGCTCGAGGCCGCGGAGAAGAACCTCGCGGGCCACGACGATGGCTCCCATGCGCCGCCGATCCCCAAGGTGCCGTTCACCATCAAGAACCAGCACGTCAAGGAGTGTCTCTCCGAGTTCCTGGCGACCTTCATCTACTGCGTCTTCGGTCTCGGTGTGATCGCCCAGGTGACGCTCTCCAAGGCCGCGGCCGGCAACTACACGAGCGTGACGCTCGCCTGGGGCGTGGCTGTCATGATGGCCATGCACGTGGGCGGCGGCGTGAGCCACAGCCACATCAACCCGGCCGTCACGGTCCCGCTCGCCATCTTCGGTGTGTTCCCGTGGAAGAAGGTGCCTGGCTACGTCATCTCGCAGATCCTCGGGGCCTTCACGGGCTCGCTCGTGATCTACTCGATGTACTACCAGCTCATCCACAAGGCCGACCCGAAGAAGACTGCGGCGAGTGCCGTCATCTTCCACACGCACCCGAACGCCGCCGTGGACCACTCGGCCGCGTTCATCACCGAGATGTTCGCGACCATGATCCTGCTCATCTGTCTGCTCGCTCTCGTCGACGAGAAGAACCGCCCGACCGTCGTGCCGAGCTTCCCGGGCTGCGTCGGCGTGCTCGTCGTCGGCATTGGCATGTCCTTCTCGATGGTCTCGGCGGCTGCGCTCAACCCGGCTCGCGACCTCGGCCCGCGCATCATGCTCTCGCTCATGGGCTACGACGGCATCTTCAGCGCCAACGGCACCTACTTCTGGATCCCGATCGTCGCGCCGATCGTCGGCGGCGTGCTCGGCTGTGCTGTCTACCTTCTTCTCATCATGGCCCACCACCCGGCCAAGGTCGAGCGCCACGGCTTCTTCTAAGTGTCTTTGTGTCGTCCTCGTGGCAAAAGAAGCAAACGGAGAATGAAAGTGTATACCAATAATCACCAATACAGTGTCTGTTTTCATAACTCTGGTGTGAGGCGAGAGTCGAGTGCTTACTTGTGCGAGAGGTCTTTGAGGAAGTGGAGGATGTAGGCCATGAGCAGCACGACCTTGAGCACCTCGCCGGCCACGAACGCGACGTGGAAGAGCGCCGACGGCGCCACAAAGTTCTGCGCGTTGTTCTGCATCTCGACGCGCAGCATGCGCTGCTCGAACGTCAGCGCTTCGTCGGGCACGCGCTTGAGCTGCTCGTAGATCACGTGGTCGCCGCGCAGCTCGAGCTTGGGCGTGAACCACACGACCTGCAGCACAAAGACCACGACGAGCGCGGCCAGCAGCCGGAACTCGCCCGTCTCGCTCTCGTCGAGCGACGTCACGGCGTGGAGCACGAGCAGACTCGCGGCGAGCGAGAACTCGACCGAGTGGAGCGCCGAGAAGACCGTGCGCCCGACGTCGAGGGCCAAGTGGCGCGGCAGGAAGGGCGCCTGGAACTTGATCCACGCCTCCATGAACGAGATCGCGAGCACGAAGCCGAGCCAGAGCGAGGCGAGAAAGGCGGCCACGGCGCCCGGCGCGAGCGAGCCGCCGCGCGCCACGAGCGCGAAGACGAGCCCGATGGCGGCGTAGACCGTGATGAGCGCCGCGCGCTGCCGGACGAGCATGGCTCCCTCCCCTCTTCTTCTTCTCGGAGAGATGGTGTGGGCTCGAAGGACGAAGCTCGCGAGAAGCTACAGCACTCATGCCGACTTGTAGCCAATCACCAGGCGTGAAAAAAAACGTGGATCCCGACAATGGGAACTGGCGCCCGATTGATTGACGAGACCCCCCAGCAGCACTTGCGTCCTCCATCTCATACCAACAACGCACGCATGGCGACTAGGCGACCGTGCTATGGAGTGGGTCGTCGCTGGTCGAGGCGACGGAGGCTGGAGCTCCGTGCGACAATTACGATTAATTGAATCAAGACAAAAAAAAATGCTGCAGCTGGGCCGGGAATCTCGTGCGACCGACTTCCCACTTTCTACTCAGATCCTCTCGAGCGTTGCAGCCAACATTGACCACGATGGGTGAATTGATGCGCCAAAGGCAGTCAGAGATGGTCGGCACACGATCCTCGCGAACGTCCTTATGATTGTTACGGTTCGTGCTGTAGGAACACGAGTGTACATTACGATTGTGGGATTTGGTCCCCTCTCTATGACGAACTTTACAGTAGAAGCTCAGCCTGGGATCGAAATGCTGCATGGGGGGTTGGTTGTCCTTGGGCGATCGCCAGAGATGATGGAGCGAGCGCTCGGACGGGTGTTTGGCCTGGATTACCCAGCGAATTGTTGATCCCGATTCTCTGAGGTCGAGTCCAGCAGTCAGCAGACGGACGACGTTGCAGTTGAACGGAAGCAAGTCATTCCACCAGTGGACTTGCCATCTTTTCCCGGAAGGAGCTTCATGTTGAGTCCTGCCTTGGAGGCGGCTGTCCGCACTCCGGAGATCGCAAACAACCGACACAAGAAAAAAATAATCCAATTATTCTCCACAAATTGATCATAAAGTTTAGATCTTTAATTTCCAGGTCAGATTCCATTATAATTCATCAAAACGAATTAGGATTGGCTGAAATTTGTTCGAAATTCCGGTTCGAGCAGCTCAAGCACTGGTCTTGGTGGAGTGGATGCCTCTCGCGTCGCCGACGCGCCGCCTGCTCGTGTCCCGCTCGCCGCTGCGCGTCGCCCGCGTCGCCATGTCCACCGCCGCCAGCGAGCCGCGCATCGTGCAGTACTATCTGGTGCGTTTGCATCGGCGCCATGCTCGTGAGCGTCTCGCTTAACGGAGACCGTGGGCGTCGTAGAAACAAGGCATTTTCGACGAGAGCAAGCTCGAGGAGATCAAGATCACGCTCAATGCGCCGCTGCCGTCGTGCTTCCGCGTGAACCCGAACTCTAGCGACGCTGCCAAGTGGGTGAGAGTCACATTCACACGCGCGTGGTGGGAAACTCATGGTTTGGCTGGCGACTCAGGATCCAGGAGAAGCTGGCCGGATATTTCCAGAGTAAGTTCGATGGCGTCTCGTGGAACGGCACGGCGATCACGCCTCCGCAAGAGCTGTCGTGGTACCCGATCCGCCACGGTGCCTGGCAGCTCGACAGTGGCAAGAACGCGCTTGGCAAGGCTGGTACGGTGATTTGACTCAGCTAAACATCGTGATTTGGATTGGTTCTGATGTGATCAGTGGCATGGAACTAGCACGTGAACACGATGGTGTGCGAGAGTTCCGCGAGTTCTTGCTCCATGAGACGAGTACGGGCAACATCACGCGGCAAGAAGCTGTGAGCATGATCCCAGCGATGCTGCTGGGTATCCAGCGCGAGCACCTCGTGCTTGATATGTGCGCGGCACCGGGGTCCAAGACGAGCCAAGTGATGGAGAATCTCGGCCAGCAAGGCGGAACTGCAACGGACACGCAGTTCACTGGAAAAGCCGGGTTCATCGTCGCGAACGATGCTAACGAGAAGCGGGGATACCTGCTTGTCCATCAGCTTCAGCGAATGGGCCTTGATACTGCCGTCGTGACCTGCCACATTGGTCAAGAGTTCCCTGGGCTGTATGTTGATGGCGAGCTCCGACACACGGACGTGTTCGATCGCGTGATCTGTGACGTGCCGTGCTCGGGTGATGGCACCATTCGGAAGAACCGCAATATCTGGAGCACGTGGCTTCCTGGTGGTGCGCTGACCTTGCACAAAGTACAACTCGAGTTGGGTCTCCGTGCAGCTGCGCTTCTCAAAAACGAAGGACTCATGGTGTACTCGACGTGCTCGTTCAACCCGCTAGAAAACGAGGCGATCGTCGCTGAGATGCTGCGTCGAGCTGACGGGGCATTGGAGGTTGTGGATGCCTCTGATATGCTGCCTGGGCTGATTCGTCGCCCAGGTATGACCGAGTGGCAGGCAGCGTGGCTTAGCCGCGATCAGAATGCGAGTCTTGAGTGGTTTGCCAAGTACGACGATGTACCAACAAACCTCAAGGGCTTCCGCATCACCAAGTCGATGTATCCTCCAGAAGACGAGGCCATCAAGGCATCACTTCACCACTGCATGAGATTGTTCCCAACGGACCAGAATACAGGAGGCTTCTTCGTAACGTTGCTGCGAAAGAAGCGTGCGCTTCCAGGTGAGAACCAGACCGGACTGCTTTCCTACGAGGCGGCCAAGCCTCGACGCCCACACCCAGAGAAGGAAGACTTCAAATGTCGCCTATGTGGCGATGAAACCCACACAATTCGCCACTGTCCCGAGTCAATGAACGGCAAACGGCTTGCAAAAGAGAAGGAAGAGAAGCTCAAGAAGCAGGCAGAGGAGGCGCAGCTGCCGAAGAAGCCTCTCCATGGATACGCCAAGCTCGCAACTGAGTACTGGGACGTGATCAGAGACTTTTACGGCATCCAAGACGGCTTCCCTTACGTATGTGCTCCTTCACGTTGGCCTCGGATTATGTTGCTGACGAATCGCTCGTACAGGAACACTTATGCTCGAGATCCGACGGCGCTACGTCCATTTGCCTCGTGAACGAAAAGGTCCAGGAGGCCTGTCTTTCCGGCACTGAGCTTCGCGTACGATTCATTTTTTTTTTTTTCCTTGAATGATTTAGTGCTTGCAAGTTTGACTGACAGTATTGGTGCCGCTAGGTTCTCAACACAGGTGTCTGCTGCTTCGCGCGAATTACGAACGGCTCTGGCGCGCTGGTGTTCCGCACGGCAGTCGAAGGACTCGGCCTGGTACTCCCTTTCATTACCAAGCGCAAGATCAACGCGACACTAGACGACGTCGCGCAGCTGCTCGCCTCGCGCATCGGCGGCGCCGTCAACAACGAGCACTTTTCGGCTCAGCTCCAGCAAGAGGCCCAGGCCATGGAGGCGCTGAGCGGCGTCGGACCGGTCGTGCTGGTGCTCGCTGGCCACCACCCGACGCGCGCGCACCCGTTCGCGCTGCCTGTGTGGCTCGGCGCCAAGTCGCTCGGGCTTCTCGTGGACAAGGCGGCGCAGCAGCAGCTCCAGGAAGAGCTCGCGCGGCTCTCACGGCCATGAGCTCCTCAAGATCCCGCGACCTTTCGGTATCAACTGTGCGAGGTTCATATATAGAAATAGACAGGTTTCAAATGTGCCCATCTTCGTTAAACGAGGGACTGAGTTAACCAATTTAGGGACCAGGACAAATCCCAAGCTCATCGACTTCGTCGACGGGAAAAGGGGAAAATGGACGACCAGGCGGCAGCTTCGTGCGCTGTTTGCGCGGCGTCGGCGGCTGCTGGGCCCCACGCGTCGCAGGCGAGCGCTGCGCACGCGTCTGGCGATTCGAACGCGCGTCGCGCGGGCGAAAATGGCGCGCGCTTCGCCGAGCAATCGCTCTCGTACCAGCGCACGGCGCAGCTCAAGATCTTCCTCTCTTGTGGGTGCTGCCGTGTCTCCTACGAAGCGGAACGAAGGTGGCTGGGCGACAACTGATGTGGTGGGGAAATGGCTTGGGTGTAGATGGCCATGATCGCTTCCAGCAGGTCGCGTTCCATCTCAAACACGCGCGTACGAGTTTGAAGCAACGAGCGAGGAGAGAGGATGTGTTGGGATTAATTGATGGGGTTGCGTCTGCTAGTCCAGGAGAGAGGCCACTCAGTGTGGGTCGACGTGGAGAAACTCAAGGCTGGTATCGACTGGGAGGACGGCATCACGGGCGCGCTCACGTGGGTCAAGGAGGCCCAGCACGACGGCCGCGTGCTGCTGCTCATGACGCCGCACGCGCTGAGACGGCCTGACGGTTACTGCCTCAACGAGATCGCACGCGCAGCGTCCAACCGGCTCAGTATCTTTCCCGTGATGGTCTGTGAGAGCGAACCGCCGCCCGCCATCTCGATGCTTCCGTTCTTCGATCTACGAGACTGCGTGCCGACGGATCCAGATGAGCTCGCGCTTGATCCAAAGAGCGACGAGTGGAACGAGCTCATGCGCAAGTGGGTCCACAGCGATGTGTTTCTGCAAAAGGCTCAACGTCTCTTCGCTGTGCTTGAACTGGTGCGTTTTTGCTTGTCTCTGGAAAGGATGAAGTCATGTGTGTAACGTGTTTTATAGTTTGATGCAATGAACGCCTATGGTGTACCAGCAGTTGCAGGCGTGGAGAATCTGGGTCTGCCAGCGGCTTTCGACGGGCCGCACCATCGAGACTCGCGTGCTATGAGCCTGCGCCGATTGCTGAGGACTCGCACGAGTAGCGACTCGCTGATGTCGATCGCGTCTTCCTGTCCGTCGTCACCTATGCACCACCAAAGCTCATTTGACCTTGGCAGCACGAACGGCGGGTCTGCACAGAACCTCCTCAGCCAAGTGAACGAAGCGGATGGCGAGGATGAGGCGGACGACTCGGATCAGTCAGATGAGTCGGTGTCTGCCGCGGCCTTGCGCGCGCGCTACATGTTCAGCTTTGACGATAGCTGCTACTTGCTCGCCAAACGACTTTACGACGACCTCACACAGCTCGGTTTTTCTATCTACGAGCCGCCCCCACCTCCTGGTGATGTCAGCGATCAGGAAGCGGTGCAAAAGAACGTACAAGCCCACGAAGATGCCCTTCAATGGGCTGCAGCAGACAAGAACGGGAAGATGATTCTCTTAGTGACTCCAGAGAGTGTGGGTCGACCAAGCGGAGTCTGTCTGAACGATATATCAGCTGCGATGGCTGCAGGGATGGGATTCGTACCACTAATGGTGCGGCAATGCGAGATCCCGTTGTCTATTTGCCGCATTCAGTGGCTCGATATGTCGGACTGCTTCATCTACAATCGACGTCAATCAAGCATCGGTCTTGAAGAGTCCTCCAGCCTCGTGTCCTCAGCGTCAATCAACGAGCTGCGGTACAATACGCGGCGGGACCAACTCGTCACAGCGCTGAAGGGAAAGCTGGACCACGACGGCCAGCAAGCCCGACTATTCTCGCTCTTGTCACCATTCTCGTTCCAGCTGCAGATCAGCCAGCTCACGCAGCGGTTCACTGGTCGAGGGTGGCTCTTCGACAGGATCCGCACATGGATTGACGCACCGACTGCAAATTCCGTCAGTAAAGTGTTCTGGGTGACTGGTCAAATCGGTTCAGGCAAGACGAGCGTTGCCGCCAAGATGGTTCAAATCATTCCAGAGATTGCGGCTTTTCATTTTGCGCTTCAAGAAGATGACCAGACTCAGCTAGCACGACGCTGCGTACTCTCACTCGCCTACCAGCTCACTACGCAGCTACCTGAGTATGCGGTCTATCTACAGACAGGCGAACCCCTCGAAGAAATCGTGCCCGTATCCTCCGTCCAGTCGCTAATTTCGCACTTACTGATCGCTCCACTCAACGCTATTGCTCGACCCAAATCTGACAAGCCTCTTATCCTGCTGATCGATGGGCTGGAGCACTTGGCGTCGAACAAGGATGCCGGACGCAGTGGAGGCCCGCCAATGGGGCTAGCTTTGGGAGGCGGAGGGCGCCGGAGTTTTGGAAGCTCTGGCGGATCTGATGATTGCCTTGTCTCGCTTCTTCCAGGGCTGATCGCTCGGCTGCCGTCGTGGGTTCGTGTCATCCTGCTCAGTCGCGAAGAACACAGCATCTTGCTCAAGCTGCAAGACTTCAACCCAAGCGTCTCACTTGACCGTGAAGAAGAAGAGAACAAAGCAGATATTCGGCAGTACGTCGAGATGGCACTTTGCTCACCTCGACACAGCAAGCACCATCCTCAACATTCAGCTGTACCGCCGTCTGTCACGCCAGGAGTACTGCGGAATCGCTCACCGTCAATCACATCGATAACAGACGTGTGCAAGATCTCAAGCGAACAGGTCGAGTTGATCACGAAACGTAGTGAAGGCCTTTTCCTCTATGCTGTCAACATCGTTCAGTCCGTGGAGGAAGGGAGACTCTCCGTTGATCAGCTCCAGTCTCTGCCACTGGGGCTAGGCGGTTATCTTCGCCAGTTCTTCGAAAGCCACTTCGATGACGCCACCTATAAGGTTACTCGAGTCGTTGTTGTGAGACCATGCTGGCCAAAACTAACTCAAACGTTTTGTGAGTGTAGAGTAAGATTCGTCCTGTGTTGGAGGTTCTTTGTGCAGCCTTCGAGCCGCTGACAAGGTCGATGCTGGGATCCATTTTCAACTGGACCAAGTACGATGAGCACGAAATGGCAACAAGATTTGGATCGCTGTTCCAAGTATCTGGTGATGACTACGTCCGACCTTTCCACTCGTCTGTGCTTGAGTGGGTAAGAGATGTGAGGACCGCGGGCTCTTTTCTTGCTGATGTGGCGTCCGGACACGAACGCATTGCGCTTTGGGGCGCCAGAGAGTACGACGACGTTGTTCAAAAGAAGCACAACGACTTCATCAAACTCAAGTGAGTAGTACTTGACCTTTCTACAATTTTCTATCTCTGACGGTCCTGCTGTTACGTTTGACCACAGCTTTGAGTTGGAGCAATCAGGCGGGACGAAAAACAAAGCCCACATCTATATCGTCCGTCATCTTACCAAGCACCTAATGGTGCGTTGGCTGAACATAGAAATCAGGTGATATGGGATGACTGACTGCTTCTCTCTGCCGACAGCGAGCAGAAGGAGATGAATGCATGGCACTGGTGGGCAAGTTCGCCAAGGACGACAACTTCCAACTCGCACGTCGTTTGCTCAGCCTCCGCTCGGACGGCATGGAGAGTTTTTTCCACGGCGACATTACCCGTGAACGTTCAGAGGAGTTGTTGCGGCGCATTCCCGTGGAGGGCAGCTTCCTCATCCGCTACAGTGCTCGCAAGAAGACCTACTGCACATCATTTATTGCGAAGATTGATCCGGATACCGGCGAGCTCAAGTTCGCCCACAACCTGATTCACCATCTCAAGAACAATACGTACTCGGTCGTGCCGCCCGAGAAAGTGACGGAAAAGACTGTCGTGTTCCCGGACCTCGTCAGTTTCATCGACGAGTATCAGAGGAGAGGTATCCTCACGACGTCAATCCCTCGTGACAGTCCGCTCAACCGTCAGATTTCCACCCCGTGCTAGCAATTTGATTATGCCATGTGGTGTGGAGGCACTGACAAGTCGAAGAGTCCGACCTCGAAGCTCGTCACGCCGCGGTCGTTACGGGCAAACGGGTCTGCTCCCTGGAACCATGAGCATGGTAAGTATAACGAAGATAGTTTCAGAGACATTAACACGTACGAACGCCAGCAGTAACTGTGCGAGTTCACGCGAGTTCTCGTAAGCTGCGAGATGCAGCGGCGTCTCTCTCTGTTTGGATCAATGGTGGGAACCACGAAAAGCCATCGTCTCCTGAGCACGCGAGAACGTACCCCTGGCGCCTCGATCGTCAAGTTCGCGCCGCTTGACAGCAGCAGCGTCGCACCTTCGACGTTGTTGGCCTGTATCACTCGATGCAGCGGTGTGAATCCGAACGCGTCGATGGCGTTTGGGTCGGCGCCGTTGGCCAGCAGCAGCTGCAGCGTCGCTGTGGCCTCGGCTGTGTGGTCAACGCTCGCTGCTGCCGCTGCATGGAGTGCCGTAGCACCAGCATAGCCCCGAGCGTTGACAGCGTCGCTGGCTGACGCGCTTTGCTCCAGCAGCCACTCGACGGAATCGCCGCGAGCGTCGGACGCGGCCTCGATGACGAGCGAGACGCCGCCGCCGCCGTAGAGATCGAGCTGTCGCAGCGCGTGCATCTTGTGCGAGCCTCGTCGGCACTGTCTCCACTGATCGAGTGCTTCATCCAGCGTCGTCGTGGCGTCGCCCACGGCCGCGTGCGGGATGTTGCAGAGTGGGTCGTCGACGCTGCTCTTGCACGGCGCCACGCCGCGGTAGCAGCGTCCGTCGTCGCCGCAGCGCAGCGCCTCTGGAGACAGGACGACACTGAGCTTCTGCCTTGCTATAGTCAAGTGGTTAGCAGCACTCACCAGGCCCCGAGAGGCTCGAGCCGCAGCACGGCAGCGCGCGTTGCGCGGCGGACGAGAAGCTGCAGCAGTCGGCGGCCGAGACGCCTGCGGAGGACGCTTCAATGGCCAAGAAAAGAGACAAAGAGAGAGAGGCCGAGGGCACGCACAGATGCTCGGCGCTGTGGAGGCCGTGGGCGCGGCACGGGAGAGAGCGGCGAGCGCCGCGAGGACGAGGAAGAGGAGACGGCCGTTCATCATTGACTCGCCTTGAAGTGGAGCTCGTGAGGGGATCAGCAAAGGTGCTTTTCGGAGACGGATTCTGACCAATTGAAAGGAGCTATTGAAGGATTTTACACCAATCAGAAGGGATTAAAATGTAGCCATCTCACGTTTGGGGCGCGGCAGAGTGGTGGAGCTCTTTCTTTGCTTTGCTGTCACGTACTGCGCTGCTTCCTTGAGAGTGGAGCGAGACTTCTCGTGGTGGTGCCAATTAGTAGATGTGAAAAAGAAAATGGATCAACTTGAAGTGATTCTTTCGATCCTGTTTCTTGCTGGGAAAAACGTGCATCGGGACCACGGATGACCAAGCGAAGCGTTTGTTTGATTCCACCTTGGTTTCCACCTTGGACAACTCACTACGCAACGCAGCACGCGTTTCGCTCTTTCCTTTCTGCCACTCAAGTCGTGTCTGCGGAGTCACTCCTGCTCGATCTCTCTTGCCAATAATTGGGTATTTTTGTGGATCCATTTTCCAGCTAAGATGTTTATTTTGGCGCCTCTCAAGCTTCCCTCTGAGTCGAAGCTTTCGGCCGCGACTTCGTGCACGCTACTCGGTCTCCATGGTACAGACCATCGCGGTCTCCGAGGCCGCGCTGGTCGACGACATCGTGCGTCCGTAGACCAGTGAAGAGGTCGCTGGACAACGAAGCTGACTTTATGTTTCTGGAATAGACCGCATTTCTACTGGAGGATCCCGATGCGATCAACTGCTCGACGAATTGGTGGCACCCGCGCGTCAAAGTGCTCGAGAAATGGCTCCGCGATGATGCGAACAAGGCCTCGATACCTGACGATGGGACGGAGGAGGTGAGTGAGAATCCTTGTCGTTTTTCCAGCGGAAAGAATGATCTTTAATCGCTGGATAGATGATCCGGAAACACATCCAGCGCGGCGACATCTACGCGCAGAGCCAGCTCAAGTGCTGGAAACACATTTGTATGCGTTTGGTTGATCGCCGAGTCGTGTAGATTGATTCGCTGATCGTTTCGTGGTTAGTATTAGAGTTGTGCGACATCCCGAGCCTCGCGATGGTCACATCAGCGTGCGAGAACGACGAGAACGCCGTTCAGACGAGCCCAAGTCGAGGCAAACTGCGGCCGGGCAAAGAGTTAATCATCCTCTCAGACGAAATGAATCAGGAGCCGGCGCAGGCTGAATTCGCGCCACCACTTCTGTCAGATGAGGTGTCGACGCGATCCAGCCCACAACGGACGATGGCGACTGCAGCAAGTGCCAGTACCAAGAAATTTGCGAGCCTGTCGATGATGGAACGTCAAGCCGAGTGGCTCAGGAAGAAAGAGGAACGGATCGCGGCCGAGAAACAACGGCAAGACGAAGAGAAGAACCGAGAATTGACGTTCCAGCCAAAGCTGATTCGGCGCTCGACGTTCACGTCAGATCGCCCGGCGACTGAGGACAAGCAGCCGCCGTCGGCGAGATCTGTCGTCGCGAGAAACGAGTCGTTTGCCGGTACGAAGAGTAGCGAGGCGACCGAGACGCGGCGGCCACCGAGTGGGAACATTGCCACACGGAGAGGTTCAGCAAAACCAACCAAGAAAAAGAAGTTCATCCCCGTAGATCAGCGCCTCGAAGTGCAGTCGGACCTGCTCGACTCGATGAAGAACGAGCTCGAGGCCTCGCTGCAGAAGACCGCCGTGCAGCAAGCGCTGATAGGGAGCCGGGATCCCGACGGAAACAACAACAACGACAGCTCGATCACTAGTAGTTCTGAGCCAAATGAGGATAGCCTCGGTCCAGACGCGTCACTCACGAGCGAGGCCGCGCCGGCTGTCGAGCTCAAGTCGTGGCAGGCAACCGCGACGATCGGCGGCTTCCGCGTGGACTTTGACTCGAGCGGCACCAAGGCGCGGCTGGTTTTGCAAGACGCGTCCAAGTTTGAGCTCAGCTCGATGTACCGCAAGACGGACCGCAAGGCGCAGCGTGAGGGCGTGGCGCTGCACATGGGCCGACGCGAAGACACGTTCGAGGAAGAAGTGATCGCGATCCTTTTCGACAAGGAGAAAGTGAGCGAGGCCGAAGCTGCGCGCTGGTGGGCCGACCACGCGCACCGCTTCTCGCAGTTCACGCGCGCCCGCGACTCGCTGGCCTCGGCCGTCGCAGCGCTCGTGAGCTCCTGATGAGACCATGTAAGAAAAAATAATCAATTTGAATCTGTGAAATGGCTACATTTCCCTCGTTTGAATGACTGATCACGCACCACCCATCTTGCAGTTTCAGTTGGTCCAATCAGTGATCGACTCAGATTTCGCCTCAAGATCAACTTGCCTTTTTTCCTGAGAAAATCTGAGAATGCCTCTGAGTCGCGCGGTCTGTTTTGCGCCTTCCTTCCTTCCTTTCTTCCCAGTATTCGACCAAGCCGCGACGTGGGACCCGCCTCCATGGGCAACAAGCTCAGCACCGAGTCGCCCAAGGCCGCTTCGCAGCGCCCGTCGCTGGCCGACGGCGCCGGCGACGCGTTCGCGCCGTCCAAAGCCGCGTCCTCGCCGCGCGATCGCGAGCCGAGTGCGGCGCCGCCGGCTTCGGCTTCGGCTGCTTCGACGGTCGACGCCGCCGCGCCCATGGACGTGGTCACGTCGCCTCGCAACGACGAGTCGCGTCGGTCGTTCGTCTCCAAGCTCTTCGGCGGGCCCAAGCGCCCGAGCATCGAGCCCACGGTCGACGAGAACGCGGCGTCCGAGTTCGCCGACCTCACGGACCCGATCGTGCCTCAGCCCATCGCGCAGGTGCCGATGCAGCGCAGCAGCGTGACCGCGCACTTGCGGCCGTCGTTCGTCACGGCGCTCTCGCTGCCGCGCAGTGAGTCGCGGCTCGGACGCCGACGCTCGACCGTCGCGATGCTCAAGGACAAGGACAAGGACGTGCCGCCGGTTTCGAACTCGTCGGCGGTCTCGAGCGGCGACGCGACCACGGCAGCCGCGCCCTCGGCCTCGCCCGTGGGCTCGTTGGTCGACTCGGGCTCGGCCGGCTCGCTTTCGGACGATGAAGAGTCCGTGGACGAGTACAACTCGGACTCGTCGGACGAAGAACTCATCGGCGACGACGACGACGAAGTCACGGACTGGCTCGACGAGCCCATGGACGCTGTCGAGTCGCCCAAGAACGCGGGGCTCTTGTCGCCGCTCGCGCGCCGCGGACGCTCGATGTCGGCGCAGTCGTCCTCGTCGACGTCGAGACAGCACTCGCTCAACAACTCGATGCACTCGCACCACAGCGTCTCGGGCGGACGGCCGAGCCTGCCGAACCTCGGCGGTAACAGCAACTCGTCGCTCTCCACGTGGCTCAGCGGCCAGGAAGACGCCGACGACGAGCTCGACTTTGACTACGAACCAGCCGCGCTGACCGACTTCATGCGCGAGAACATGCCCGTGTACGAGGTCATGAAGCAGGTGCAGCTCTTCCGCAACCTGAGCCAGAACCAGCAGGAGCAAGTGCTGCGCGCGCTCAAACCGGCCAAGTTCCAGGACGGCGAGATCATCGTGCAGCAGGGCACGCGTGGCTCGCGGTTCTACATGATCGCCAAGGGCGAGGCCGTGATCACCAAGAAAATTGACGGCGAGGACCAGGAACGCATGATCACGCACCTCCACCCGGGCCACTACTTTGGCGAGCTCGCACTCATCTACGACGACCCGCGCACGGCCACCGTGCGTGCCGAGGGTGACGTCGAGCTGCTCTACCTCACTCAGGAAGACTTCCAGCGCATCGGCCAGGTGCACTTGAGTCTCATGCTGCAGCAGGTGCCGCTGCTCGCACAGCTCAACGCTCGCGACCAAGACGAAGTGCTCAGCCGTCTCAAGCCGGCCAACTTTAACGACGGCGAGTACATCGTGCGACAGGGTGACCAGGGCACGCGCTTCTACATGATCACGCGCGGCGAGGCCGTCGTGTGTGAGAAGGACACGCGCCCAGGCGCCCAGGAAGGCCAGGAGCGCGAACTCACGCGGCTCTACGAGGGCCACGTCTTCGGCGAGATGGCGCTCATCTACAGCGAGCCGCGCACGGCCTCGGTGCGCGCCGTCGGGCCGGCCAAGTGCCTCTACCTGACCAAGGAGGACTTTGACAAGTGCCTTTCGTCCGAACGGTTCCACCGTTTCATCCAACACGCGTACGTGGAGAAGGCGACGCGACGCGCAATGCGACTCAAAGTGCAGCAGCGCGCCGAGAAGGAAGCCATGACGCCGCTGGCCTCCGCTGCGTCCGGTGCCCCCTCGGGCTTCATGACGGCCGGGCTCATGCCGCCGCCGGCTCCGTCGTCGCCGAAGACTGCGACCGAGACCAAGAAGCTCGTGCGGCGTCTCAAGAACGGCCAGAAAGTGGTCAACAAGTACATTATCAAGGGTGATCTGGGCAAAGGCACGTTCGGACGTGTCAAGCTGTGCCAGAGCGAGGAAGACGGCAAGCTGTACGCGGTCAAGATCATGCATCGCACGTTCGTGCAGCGCATGGCCGGCAAGGAGGACCAGCTGCAGGACGTGCTGCGCCGCGAAGTGGCCATCATGAAGAAGCTCAACCACCACAACGTGGTCAAGCTCGTCGAAGTGATCGACGACCCGTCGAGCCAGAAGATGTACCTCGTGCAGGAGTACGTGCAGCACAACCTGATGGATCAAGTGAACCTGGCGCGCGGGCTGAGCGAGGAAGTGGCGCGCAAGTACACGCGCGACTTGCTCATGGGGCTCCACTACTTGCACTTCCACAAGGTCATCCACCGCGACATCAAGCCCGAGAACATCCTCGTCACGGACGACGGTGTGGCCAAGATCGCTGACTTTGGCACGGCGCGGATGATCATGAACGAGACCGAGTCCATCTCGGGTGCCAAGGGCACGCCGGCGTTCATGGCCCCGGAGATGTTCGATCTCGACGCGACGTACCAAGGTCCATCGGTGGATGTCTGGTCGCTCGGTGCGACGCTGTACATGATGGTGATCGGCGTGCCGCCGTGGCTCGCCGACAACGAGATCCTCTTGGCCCAGAAAGTGCAGCACGACGAGCTCTCGTTCCCACCTGACTACGAGCGCACGATGGAGCCGCATTTGAAGAACCTGCTCCAGCGCATGCTGACCAAGAACCCCAAGCTGCGCATCACGCTGGCCGAGTGCTTCACGCACGACTGGATCACGAAAGAAGGCAGCGAGCCGCTCGTGGGCTTCTCGGGCAAGGCCAGCAGCGAGCTCATGACGGTCTCGGTCGACGAGAGCGAGCGCGCGATCCAGAACATCCCCGAGCGCATCGATCTGAGCCTCTCCGAGTTCCTCGAGCAGGCCCACAACCTCGTCAAGACTCGTCAGCTCACGGGCGGCAGCAACCAGAGCATGCACCGCACGGGCAGCGGCCAGTCGTGGCCCACCGGCGGCTCGACGAGCGGCGGGCTCCAGGAGAAAGGCGCGTCTTCTTCTTCGCTGCTCGAAGGCCGCTCGGCGTCGTCGTCGACCTCGAGCCCGAGCCGTCCGTCGGCCGAAGAGACGACGCGCATCATCCGTGCGTGGCGCCACCACAAACGCGTGCAGCTCATGTACGGCCACAAGGAGCTCTCGGAGCGCAGTCGCGAGCTGCTGCTCGAGCAGAAGCGCATCGCGTTCTCGGCCGAGCGCGCCAAGGTGACCGAGATCATCTTGCCGGCGGCCGGGCCGTCGTCGGCGTCGTCGGCGCCCAAGATGATGCGCACGCACAACTCGCTCACGGGCGCGCCGCTGTCGCCTCGCGACCGCCACTTCTCGTCGCCGAGCGTGCTGGGCGTGCCATCGGGCGAGTCGTCGGTGCGTGCCATGTCCAAGAAGAGCAGCTTCGGGCCGGCGACGATCGACGAGCTGGCGCCGCTGAACGACCACAACGCGAGCTTTTACGGACGCACGTCGTTCACGTCGGTGTCGACCATGTCGGACTTGCTGTCGATGGAGGACACGGAGAAGAGCTTCCGCGAGTCGACGTCGGACGCCGACTTGCTCAAGCGCTCGCTCTCGCGCAAGAAAGACTTCCTCATGGTGACCTCGGAGGTCTTCCGCGACGAAGACGGCGACTTCCAGTCGCGCAAGATCCTCTTCCAGGCGCGCGACCACGACTTCTCGGTGGCCTCGCGTGCCCCCGCGCACTCGAAGAGCGGTCGCAACCTCGGACGCAACTCGTCGTCGCAGATGAAGAAGACGGGCTCGCGACGCTCGCTCACGAGCAGCGTGAGCATCGGCTCGGTGGGCTCAGTGGGCTCGAACCAGTCGTCGACCAAGCTCGGCAGCACGGCCGGGCCCGGCAGCGAGTTCGATCTCGACGGACTCGACTGCGTGCAAGTCGCGGACGAAGACGACGAGATGGACTACGTCGACGAAGGCGGCGAGGGCGACGAGCAGAGCAGCAACAGCAGCGACGAAGAAGGCTCGGACTACAGCGACGTGGAGGCCGACGTGGACGTGGATGAGACCTTCAACGACCTCATCTGCGCGCCCAACCAGCTCGACCTCGAGCCGGACGACGACGAGATCGCGCCCATGGACCCGACGGCGTCCATGCCGCTCTCGCCCTCGAGCGATCTTCGCAACATTGTCCAGGTCTACGTGAGCAGCAAAATCCGTGAGAACCTGGCGCTCGGCCTGCGCTCGGGCTACGCCGAGGCCAAGGGCTCGCGGTCGTACATGGAGGACAAGAGCGTCGGCGTGACGCAGTGCAGCCTCGAGAGCTACGACGAGGCCACGCGCGAGCGGCTCACGGCGGCGTTCTCGTCGCTCGCGTTCTTCGCAGTCTACGACGGCCACAACGGCGACGACACGGCCAAGTTCTTGCAGGCCGAGCTCCACCACCGGTTCTTCCGCGAGCCTTCGTTCGTGGAGGACCCCGTGGGCGCCATCACGCGCGTGTGCGAGGCCGTGGACAACGAGCTGCTCGACAAGCAGAACCGCAGCGTGGCGACGCCCAAGCGCAAGCGCTCGGAGGGCGACGACGGCGACGGCGACCGGCTCGCCAAGCCGCGAGCGACCGACAAGGAGAACGGCAATGAGAACTGCGACGACGACCCCATGACGGGCAAGTCGATGTGCCTGCAGCCCATCTCGTTCTCGGGCTCGGCCGCCGTGTTCACCGTGGTCGCGAGGCGCGAGGCGGAGACCGTGCTCTTCGTGGCCAACCTGGGCGACTGTCGTGCCGTGCTCTGCACGGCCCACGGCGTCGCCGTCGACCTCACGAAAGACCACAAGGCGTCGGACGAGCACGAGAAGAAGCTGATCGAGGCTCGCGGAGGCTTCGTGCACAACGGGCGGCTCGACGGCGTGCTGGCGCTCTCGCGAGGCTTCGGGGACCTGGCCCACAAGGCCGACGGGCATCTGGGCGCCACGCCCGACGTGTACGAGCGCGTCGTGGCGCCCGACGACGAGTTCGTGCTGCTCGCGAGCGACGGGCTCTTCGACGTGCTCTCGTCGCAGCAGGCCGTCAACTTCGTCTACCGCAAGCTGCGGCTTCACGGCGACGTGCAGCTCGCGGCGCAGGAGACCGTGCTCAAGGCGCAGCAGTACTTTGCCCACGACAACATCTCGGTCGTCGTCGTGGCGCTCAACCAGCAGCCCGAGCGCCACGCCTCGGACGCCGACAGCGTGCCGCCGCCGGCCTTTGTCTGAACGACGCCAATCCGTCTTGACTGTAAATTAAATAGGGTGGTCGTGCTCTCCTCCTTCTCTCTCCGTCTCTCTTGCTAGGAGCCCGCGGTCTTCCGTTTGGACCGAAGGCAATCGAGACGTGGTTCTACTTGTACTTTCCTACAACTACTTGGGTCTTCTTCTGCTGCTGCTGCGTGGATTGGATCTACTTGGCGTGGCTCGGCGACTCGTCGTCTTCGTCCTCGGTCTCGTCGTCCTCTTCCTTCTCGAGCAGCGCGAGCCCCCAGGGCGCGGCGTCGTGCTCCTGGATGGTCGCGAGCGGCCGGCGCGAGGTGTTCGCGACGAGCACGGCGCCCGTGTTGGGCACCGAGAGCTCTTGCAGCAGCGAGGGGATGCAGCGGCCGAAGCCGCCGCCGGGGATGCCGTGGAAGCGCGTCGACTCGACCGTGAGGAAGCCGCGCACGTGCATGGCGAAGCTCGCGGCGACGAGGCGGCACTGCTTGGTGTGGGCCTTGGACGCGAGCAGCAGCAGCCCGTGGAGATAGCTCTCGAGCTTGGCGGCGCGCTGGGCCGTGACCGACTTTTTGCGCGAGCCCCAGAGGCGCTTGGCCGGGAAGTCGTCGTGGAGCGCGTCGAGGCGCGCGTGCATGGCCGTGCAGTGGTGGCAGTGGGGCACGGCGAAGAGCGCCGTGAGCTCGTGGCGGAACTGGACAAAGGCCGAGAAGCGCCGCGAGACCTGCCAGATCTGCGACGCGCGCACATTCTCCACGACCACGTCGTACTCGGTGAACGAAGACGAAGAGGACGACGACGACGACGACGACGACGGCGCGAGCGGGTGCGCCGAGGCCTCGCGCGGCGTGACCGAGTGGAGCACGAGCGACGAGAGCCGCGCGTGGCGCTGGAGCTCCTTGGGCGTCGAGGCCTTGGGCCGCTGGAACGCCGTCGGGCGCGACGCCGTCGTGAACGGATTCGGCGTCCCCTTGGACGAGGAAGAGGACGAAGAAGAAGTCGACGACGGGCGCTTGCGAGGGCGAGGCGAGCGAGGCAGCGGCGGCGACGGCGACGGAGCAGAAGAAGAGCTAGGACGCGGCCAGTGGGGGCGCAGGTCGGTGGCGACGCGCACGCGGTGGAACTTTGCGATGCTGTCGGCGGACGAGAGCGGCTTGGAGCGCACGACCGGGAGCTCGAGGTCGTCGTCGTCGTCGGCGAGCGGGCGGCGCGGCGGGCGGCGCAGCGAGGCGCCGGCGAGCGCGCCGCGGAGCGAGCGGTGGCGCGCGGCGTCGTCGGGCGAGACCATCCACTCGGGAGCTCTCTCTCTCTCTTGGTGTCGACTTGTTGGAAAGAGTAGTCCGGACGGACGGATGGGAGGGGAAGGGGGAGGGATCCGGAGAAGAAGAGTGGTTTAGGTGTTGCGGTGGTTTGCTTCGCTTGGGGGAGGGGCTGGAAAGAGCGAGTGGGAGGGGAAGGGAAGAGAAGGCGCGCTGTCAAGGCCGAGGGGGCGGCGGTGATTGATGGTTGATGGGAGCTGATGGAAGCGTGGCGGCCGAGAACAAAGAACGCGGCGACCAGAGATGACGCGACGGGCCAGCTGGCTCAAAGAACAGAAGGCGAATGGAATGGGGGAGGCCTCTCAGCGGAGGAGGGAGAAGGAGGCGAGAGAGCAAGAGAGAGAGAGAGAGAGAAGGAGAAGTGGGCGGGGAGGAGCGAGACCCCATGGGCTCGACGTCATCGACCCTTGGGGCGTCGAAGGAGGGCGGCTGTCGCCGACTGTCGACACGGCAGCCACTCCAGTCACTGGCGTCGCTGCTGATTTGCACGGCGTCGCGAGCGTGCGTGTCGCCCGTCGCGAGGGCCAGGGCAGGCCCCGGCGGCGAGATTTCCAAAAAGGGGTTGGGTTGTAAGGGAGTGGGGTTTGTGGGAAGGGTGCTGGAGGACCGTGGTTTGGAGTGGATACGGAAACGATCACCTGGTTTTGGAAATCTAGCAGACTTTCGTGGCGAAGACACTGTCGAGTAACGGCTTTTGATTGGTAGAAATGAGTCCAGAACTGGTCAGTCGCGAGGAATCGATAGACCAGTGCCAGCTGACGCTCGCCACAGGGTGGTCCACGTCGTGACGTTGGCGCGACCAGACGGGCCACGGGGTGGCCTTTCTGTGGCCCACGACACGACGTCGTGATCCGAAAACGTGGCCAGCGCCACGATCACCGTGTTTTGGCATTTCGTTGGTTTCGTTGGCTCGCGTGAAGCCATCTCATCAATATATTTATTGAGTTATTGATGGCCACCCTCCGTGCCTGCCGTCTCCATGCGCGAGGGAGTTGCCTCTTCGATCGAGTGCAACTCACGGAGATTTCCAAGTGGATAACGAACGACGAGGGCAACGTAGTACAAGTAGATGAGATTGCAACGGGAAAAAGGCAGTCTGCACGGGATAAATAGAGAAAGGACTGGGACGAGACCCCCAGTTGCCTCGGTGAGCGAGGGAGGCGAGGCCGAAGTGAGCGGTGGGTGGGTGATTCGAGTGGAGCGGACGCCGGACGACAGTCACGCTAAGTCTGGTCTGACGGCAATTGCGGAGGTCGAAGGGAGCGCGCAGCTGAGCGGGAAGGCCTGACCAAAGGGCAACGCGGTCGTCGGGAAAACCCCCACGCAGCCGACTGCACCAAGGATCGTCTAGGTCTTACGCCGTCAGCGGCAGCGACGGTTGCGTCTGGATCGAGCGGGCCGAATCCATGTCTTCCGTCTCGGCCTCGGAGAGCAAGCGAGAGATCATGCTCAACTGCGTGCTAATGCGATCGCGATACTTCTTCTCGGGGGACAACGTGCGGTCGAAGATCGCCTGTCCAAACTGCGACGACTCGTTGGTGGTGAGCACGGCGGTTGGGGCGTTCGCACGCGTTGGAACGCTGCCGGCAAGCTCAGTTTGCTTGGCGTGATAAGGCGCAGGCAACGACTGGCTCGCTTGGACCGGAGGGCGGTTGAGCACTTTGCCTGCGGACTGGGACGGAGTGATCGACGACGTCGACTTGCAACCACATCCCGACTGCGAGTTGCGCGAGTCGGCGTTCTTGCTTCCTGCAGCGGCCCTCGCGTCGGATGTGACGGCCGCTTGGGCCATCACGGCATCTTCGTGGCCCACGTCGACGGCGCGCGGCTGCGACCCGACCACAGACCGCTCTTCGTCGGTGAGCACCGTCGTCGCGTTCGACGTCGGGACTTCCAACGACGATACTACGAGCGTGGACGAGGCTTCCACCTGATTAGTCGACTTGGAGCGGTTCCTGTCGCTTTCATCCTCTTCGGGAACGGCTTCCAGCGCGCCACTTCGCTCGCTCTTGGGGTACGACGTCAACGGTCTCATCATCGAAAAGTCGGACACGCGGCCCGTGCCGTCGTCAAACTTGCCGATCTTGAGCAGCTTCATCAGGCACTGCTCGCTCTGCGGCGTCAATTCTTTCCGCCCCATTTCCTTCATGATTTCGTTGAGCTGAGATATCAACCACACCGTGTGAGCTTCTCGTCCGAGATTAAATCTCTCCTCTCCCACGAGCGCGACGAACGACCTACCTTGACCTGCCGCTCTTCAATGACGTCATCTTCCAGCGAGCCCTTGCGCGACCACTTTTTCTTCGGGAACGCCACCTTGACCTTGCTCTTGTCCTGGAACTTGAGCTGCTCAACCCACAAAGAACCTCGGTCAGCGCCCCCCACTAGTCCAATCCCGGGCGCTTCGCACTAGTCGCGCCACGTACGTTCTTGTAGAACCAGAGGAACTGGCTGTAGCGCAGGAGCCGCTCGTAGCACTGGCCTTCGAACGTCACGACCGTGCGGTAGACCTGCCCATAACCCCAGTGGTCCGTCAGCGACCTCGTTCCCGCCTCTTTTCTCTCGCCCACGAACGCACCGTGTAGGGCTTGGCGCTCTCGGGCGCCGCGGTCTGCGCGCCGATGACCGCGACGCGCAGCGGCCACGCCGAGAACGAGGAGCCGCGGGAGCTGTTCATGGGCTCACGCTCGTCGAGGCTCTTGGGGACTGGATGGCAGTCTCTCTCTCTCTCTCTGACGGGCGGAAGAGAGCCCGATGAGAAGGGCTCTGCTCAAGATCCCGGCGCTGGTGTCGCAGACCTCCTCGTCCTCAGAAGGAAGAGTGAGGTAACGAAAAGTTTCGCATGTCGGATTTCCTCTCGGCGCGCGCGAAAAGGGCCAGCTTTCCGACCTTGAATGAGCAACTTCAACGCGGTTGAGCGTCGAATGATTGCAGAATAAGGGGGAGGGACGTAGAGACGAAAAGTCCTTCGCCAAATGTGAAGGGTACATTTTACGACTTTCACCAAGTCCCTGGCGTGAGCGCAATCGTCAGTTTCATCTGCACAGAAAGGACACCACTTTTCACTCCATACCGTATAGTGAAGCCAAGTTAGGAACTTATCGATAGTAACACTTTAGACAAGTATAAGTTATCGAGGATATCTCTCTCGCCAGGAATATCTTGGGCCCCCCGTGTCGCAAGTGGGCTCCTGAACCCAATTAGGTCCAGATCGACCCAGATACTAGTCTTCGAACAAAAAAAAGCAGCTCCAACTGGCAAAAATATTAATTTTGCGCGCCTCTAAAAAATTCAACACACACAACGACTTACTTAAAATCTCAGAGCAGCTCGCTGTCGCTGTCCTCGACGATCGTGCTCTGCATCATCTTCTCGCTCGCGAGGAAGCTCAGGTGCTGGAGCATGCCAATGTGTTCCTGGTCGGCCTCCCGACGAGGCTTGGTGTCGAGCACGGCCACGGTGCCCAGGGCGTGGCCGTCTCGCGAGAAGATCGTGGCCCCGGCGTAGTAGCGGATCTTGACGGCTCCCTTGTCGCCCTTGACCATCGGGTTCTCGCGGAAGCGGTCGTCGTTCTTGGTGTCGAGCACGACCAGCACGTTCGGCTGGCAGATCGTGTGGGCACAGAACGAGAGCTCGCGAGGCAGCGTCGTGTGGGCCATGCCGATGTTGGCCACGAGGATCTGCTCCTCGTCCTCGATGATGCTCACGTACGCGATCGGGCACTTCATCGTCTTGGCTGCGACCTCGCAGTACATGTTGAACTTGCCCGACGTCGCGAGATCCCGGATGTTGAGCTCGCGCAGACAGGTCAACCGCTCGTCTTCGTCATCTGGGTACGGCGGCTCGGGCCACGCGTTCATCCAACTGCCCGCACTGCCCTCGCTGCGAGCGAGCTCAAAGTTGGAGCCCGTCGAGGTCTTGCGGTTGGCGCTGAAGCCGCCCACGACGCCACGCGAGGTCGACTTGGTCGACGAGGCCGTCGGGCTCTCGAGCGAGTGGAAGGCCACGCACGAGACGCAGACTCGCATGGAGCGGTTCTGGATGCGGTGATAGAGCGAGCAGCTGTTGCAGATGACCTCGCCACATGCACGGCAGTGGTGCTTGCGCTTGAACATGTTGAACCGCTTGTTGCAAATGTGGCAACTGAAACGGTCCTCGTCGTTCACCCACTGGGTCTGCTGCACAACGTCCAGGCGCGGCAGCGCGACCGTGCGCGAGCTGCGAGTGCTGCGGAACGAGGATTTGCGCGGCGGCTGAGCCACACTTGCTCGGTGCGGCATCATCGACTGCGCGTGCTGCTGGTGGTTGTACAAGGCATCACTGAACGTACGCGAGACGCGATGATTCGACAGTGCACGCGGCGGGTGCTCCAACGGACGGATGTTGTTGATCTGGCTGGGGCGGTGCGACGAGTTGGCCGAGAACTTGCGCGGCATGAGCTGGTTGCTCCCCTCGTCCACAGTCTTGAGCGTGTGCTTGCGGTACGGCTGCTGGTCGTTGTACGGGAACGTGTCCTCGGACGAAGCCGAGTTGTAACCCGAACCTTCCACGTCGTTGGATGTGAGCGAGGCTTCAGAAGAGCTGTCGGACGAGGCCGTGTAGCTGTCCTTGAATTGAAGAGGCTGCTGCTCTTGCTGCTCGCGCTTTCGGCGCTCCATCTCTTCGCGCTCAGCTTCGCGCTGGCGCGCCAACTGTGCCTGTCGTTCTCGTTCGGCCTGCGCTGCTCGTTCGCTCTGAGCACGACGCTTGCGCATCTGGATCGTGCGATACCGGAAACGACACTGGAGAAACTTGACCGCACAGAGAAATCTTCGGTACTGGTTCCTCCGGCGCACCATCTGCAAGTTCGCCTGGATTATCCGCGCGTTTTGTTGCAGCTTCCGTAGCCGTCGCTGCTTGGTCGCTTGACGATACCGGAAGGCAACCTGGATCGACTGCACAGCACGGCGGTACCGCAGAAAGCGGCAACGGGCCGTGACGCACAGTACAGCGTGGTAAACCTTGATCATGTGACGGCGAAGACGCTTAGCGCGCATGTCCTCGAGAGCATCGTACGTTGTCTTCTTCAGAAACATCTTCGTGAAACCCATTTGAACTCCGACCGAGATGCACCTTGTGGAGAACTGGACCTGGTCCGAGTTCTCGAAAGCGCTTTGCGCCTCCTGGTTGGGTTCTTTGGGCAGGTACACCAATAAATCTCGCAACAGTTCCTTAGCCTCGGCAACCACCAGCTCAGAGCTTGACGAGCCACGCTCGTTTAGGCTCCGGTCCGAAAGCGCCTTGGTCGAATCGAGCGTGTTACGCACTCGCTTTAGGCAGAAGTATCGTCCAACAAACTCCTCGTGAGGCACACGGATCGGGTACCCGGCACGAGCCACTCGCACTGCTTCCATCACGCCATTACATCGAAGTTGGTTCATGACTCGATCGCGCGAGAACATTCGAGCTTCACACGCGTCGTTCGGTTTGAGACATCTCACGTAGTGAGGGTTCGTTTGATGAAGCGTCTCAAGCAGATCTGTGAGCTGTTCCTTGAACTGCCAACCGACACTGGCTCCACGCTGCTTGTTCGCTGCTGCACGCTGGCGAGGAGAGGCCTTGTCGCGTGGACGGAAGCCGCCTCCCTCATTTAATGTCCTCGTGAAGCTTCCTTCGCGAGGTGAATATACCAACAGGTCTACGGCCTCTTGGTGCAGCGTGTCTTTGTTCTTTTCCAGGAATCCACGCGTCGAGTACTCGACAGGTCCGGCGTAATGAATGATCGTGAAGTTTCCGCTCGCCTTCTGGATCCGCGAAGCCGTGAAACGCGCATTCTCGTCCCACGCCTTATACACCTTCGACGCGAACGTCATGTCGTTACCTTTCGGGATCAAGCACTCCTCATCGATGAGCGGCAGGATGCCGTACGGGCGCTGGGAGATGAGGTTCACGCAGTCCTGGTTGTCCAAAAACTCGACATACTTCCAATCGACGCCCTGTGCCTCGTACTCTTGCTGCTCCATCTTAAACACGTAGTCGTTGAACTGTAGCTGCAGCGTCTCGTTTGCAAAATTGATGCACAGCTGCTCGAACGAGTTGTGTGGGAACACCTCGAAGCCGAAAATGTCGAGGATGCCAATAAAGTGGCCCTTGGACTTTTGCGAGTCGTCCATCTTCAGGAACTCGTTGATCTTGCCGACCATCCAGTCGAAGAGGCGACCGTAGAGCGCCTTAGCGAGAGCGTCGCGTGCATTGTTGGCCTGCTCGGCCGACAGCTTGACGCTCACGAAGTCGGTGCCGGCGCGAATCTTGCGGACACTCAGTGCACGCTCGAGCTGCATGGCGTCAACCGCGAGCAAATGGGCTGCAGCGTCCCGAGACCATATACAGCTCGGAGCAAGATCTGTGGCTGTCGAGGTCGAGGCGCGCACCGTGGATTCTCGATCGTCGTGCTCGAATGTGAGGTTGCCGACGTGCATGAGCGCGGCCAGCAGGTCGAAGATGCCGTCCTGTTCGAAGGGCGTGAAGCCCACGACCTCGAGCGCATCGTGTACCCGCTGGAACATCTCGCGGTCTTCGACGCCGTCGTGGCGCTTGTAGCATTGGCTCTGGTTCAGATACCGGTAGTGGAGGAACTGGCGCATGGCCTCGGGCAGGTCGCCGGCTTCGTCGCCTGAGCTCATGGGCAGCGGGTTGTTGGGCGGCGGGTCGAGCCGCCAGCGTTGGCGCTGTGCCGCGGAGGCGCCCATGGACATTTCGTAAAAGATATGGTAGTTGCGCTCGCCCTTGGACTGCGAGACGAGGCGTACTTTCTCGAGCAAGTAGGTCTGGATACTGGCGCCTGTGAGCTTGCCGCTGCTGGTGAAGTGGAGCTTGATGAATTTGCCGAAGCGACTCGAGTTGTCGTTGCGCAGCGTGCGCGCGTTGCCGAACGACTCGAGCAGGATGTTGGTCTGCAGCACCTTGGCGGCGATGCCGTGCTGGCTTCCGTTCTGCGACTGGCCCGGGTTGAACGGCTGCGCGCCGCCGGCCTGTGCGGCGAGGTACTGCATGAGGAACTTGGTGGACTCGGTCTTGCCGGAGCCGCTCTCGCCGCTCACGAGGATGCTCTGGTCGCTCAGCATGCCGTTCATGCCGCTGAGCATCTGTCGGTAGGCCTCGCCGGCGACCTGGTAGACATGCGGCGGCAGCGGCGCGCCTCCTGCCGTGGTCGGCGCCGAGCTGCGCCGTCTCGGCTGCGAGCTGCGTCGGCGTCCTCCGGGCGAGTCGGGCTCGCCGGCCGCCTGCGCCTCGAAGCTGTCGATGTACCGCTGGAGCACGTTGCGGTCGTAGGTGCCCTGGAGCTTCTGGAACGGGTTCACGGCGAGCAGGATGGTGCCCGTGTTGGTGTAGATCTTGTCTCGCCGGAAGCGGCACTCGAGCGCCGAGAGCAGCGTGCTCTCGCTGAGCTCGACGAGCGACGTGAGGTCGTCGACGTCGAGCGCGTCGTCGAGCGCCGCCTCGCGCAGGCGCACGCCCGGCGACGGCTTGCTCGGGTCGGCGGCCACGCTCACGTCGCGCACCGAGCCGTCGTCGAACTTGACGGTGGCCACGGCGCCGGCCACGTCGATCGGGCTCTCGTACCGGTCGATGAGCACGCCGCGCGTCCAGACGCCGTCGCGCAGGACCTCGACCTCGGCGCCGACGTCCATGGCGCGCGCGATCGCGGAATGAGGAGCGAGAGGGAGCGAGAGAGAGAGAGAGAGAGAAGAAACCCCCCGAGGCGACGTCGACGGGTGTCGTCGCGTGGCGCTTGGCCGGTTGGTTCCTTCCTTTCCGAGGCTTCCGCGCACGTTCGCCCACGAGGTGGGGTTGGTGACTTGGCTCGCGGGGTCCCCGGACGTGTGACCGACCCCTCCGGAAGGTAGTTTTTTTTTCTTCCGGGACAACAAGCAGCAAGAGCGGTGTCCGTGGCGAGGGGTTCGGGTGCTGCGATGCGACCGGACGCCCATGGGGGCGGGGGGAAGCGCGTCCACCACAGTCCACAATCGCACCAGTCAGTTTCGCCTGCTGGGCGCTGGTCCGGCTCTGCTGAACCTGCCAGGCGCCTTCTGACAACAAGACCCACGGTAGAGACCCCCTTCCCGAGCCAAACGCTGTTGTAGGGAACCCCCCAAAAAACGAAGCCACTTTTTGACCCCCTCGTCGGAAAAGGGGTTCACCGATGATGCTGAATTATACCCTACCCCTGATCGGTCCCCCGCCCACAATGCTTGATGCCCACAGCACTGTTACTGGTTCTGACTCGCCCTACCCCCACGCACTCAATAAACCCTACCCGCAGTGGAGGCAGCCCTACCCCTCATGCGTGTTTTGGGCCGAGCTGGTCCGCCGGATCACGGCGAAGCGAATGCAGCTGGAGAAGCGATCCCATACGTCTGGCTTACCTGGGCTGCGCGCTGCGACCGTCCAGGATGCGAGCGAGTCGGAGCGCCGCACGCGACGCCAAGTGGACGCGCCTTCCCACGCGGCTCAAGCCATTTGAGTCGCCTCGAGTCGCCCGCGCCTTCGCATCACCCACTGCGGATCCCAGGAGAGTCAGACGTCGGGAGGTAAACCGAGGGGGACAGTCTCGCCGCGCCGACGCGACGAATCTGTGACGTGTGCGAATCACCCCATGGAGCCATTTCGATCTCTTGAGAGGTGATTGGATGAATATCAACAAATGCGTCAATTTCCGCCAATGGGAGAGAGATCACACAGGGATCAAGATCGAAGCGGATGGAAACGGAAGATCGAGGAGCTCCGACCAGTGAGCAAGGCCCTCTCTCTCTCTATTGATCGACTCGGACGCGACGGCTATGGCGACCGCGCGCAGGACGCTCATCGTCGGCGCCGGCATCACGGGCGCCACGCTCGCGCGGCTGCTGCGGGACGCGCGGCGCGCGCTGCAGTTCGCGGGCGACGTGGTCGTCTGGGAGAAGAACAACATCGCCGGCGGACGCATGATGGCGAGATCCTTCCGCAAGAACCGCGAGGTCCACGTCGACTTTGGCGCGCAGTATCTCACCAAGTTCACGAGCGCCAACGACGACCTGCGCGAGCTGCTCGTGCAGCAGCGCAAGCTCAGCGCCTTTGACGAGAGCCGCATCCGACAAGATCCGACGCGCGCGCCGCCCACGCACAAGCAGGAGCACACGGTGGCCGAGCACGCGCTCGGCTTCCGCTCGGTCGTCGAGTACTTCTTGCAAGGTAAGTCGCCACAAGAATGGGTCGAGCGACGTAGAGGCGAGGGGGACTGAGCAAACACCGGCTGCTGCAGATACCGAGGTTCATGTGTCACGGGAAGTCGAGCGCTTTGAGGTGCTGGATGCAAATCACGTCAAGGTCATCTCCGCCAATGGCCACGAAGAGATTGTGACGGATCTCGTGCTCACGTGCCCGATCCCGAACGTCCTCTCGATCCTTGAGAAAAGCGCGTTTGAGCCGCAGCCGCAGCAGCTCCGTGCGCTCCAGCGCGTCGAGTACTCGCAGCGTATCGCAGTCGCGCTTCTCTTCGACAAGGCGATCGGAGCTCGGGTCCACGAATTAAGCTGGACGAGCAAGTACGTCTCCAGTAGCGAAGATGACGTCGTGCGTTACCTCTGTTGGGACAATCTCAAGAAGCGGCAAGGCGACGACGCGTTTGCGCTCTTGGTCCACACAGGCGTGCCCTTCGGCTCGCAGCACATGGACGACAAGGACCGGAACGACGAGATCCTCGCGACGATCCTGCGATCGGTCAAGAAGCTGCTCCCGTTCCTTCCGGAGCCAGAGGATGCTCTCTTGCATCGCTGGCGGTACGTCAGCCGCCCTGCTTCGTCTCAACAGCTGTGCCACTCATAGTCTTCTTGTAATGCCCAGCATGTCCCAGGTCACCAAGCCGTACCGAGAGGAGACCGAGGCCGCTTCTGCACTGCCGTCCATCACACTCAGCTCATCGCCGCGCATCGTCGTGGCCGGCGACGCCTTCCTGGGCTCGGTCTTCGACAATTGCCTGCTCTCGGCCAAGCACGCGGCCGAGACGCTGCTCGAGAAACGCCTCGCACCTACGACCAGCGGACTCTAGAGAGCACGACCCACCCATACAGAGAGCAAGATTGCGACGAGCTCCATAGAAGATCAGCGAAAAACAACATGACAAACGAACTGATCGATCCAATTCATTTGATACCCATGTCTTCGGTGGTCCGAGGCCGTCGGGAGCCGGACAAAAGTGGGTCCACTTCGTGGCCTCACAGCTCCTGAGTCGATCACGCGCAACGAGGCGTCGGGCTCGCCGTTCCACGCGCGAGTCACGCGTCGAGACGCCTGCTCCTCCTCCCTTCCTCCATGCGACACGAGGAGCTCCTCGAGGGCTGGGCTAATCTCGTGATGATGGCTGCGAATCATGTCCATTTTGTGTAATTTATCTGATACCTGCTGAGATGCTTCCTAGTTGCCGGGAAATTACAAAACTAGACCGACCGTTAACCCAGGCACCCACGAATATCCCCACTGCGGCTCGAGAAGAGCCTCGCGCTTGCTCGCGCTTAAAACAGCCTCCGCAACGGCCGCCGCCACGCGCGCCACCGCCCGCGAGTCCTCTCCGCGTGCGCTCGACGCGGCGCTCGACTCTCCGCGCTGCCGAACGCCGTCGCGCCGGCGCCTCGACGAGCTCTAGATCGCGAGTTCTCTCCGCCTGAGATTTCTGTCTTCTTCCTCCCCCGATGGAGCTACCGGAACTCAAAGGTATGTAGCGCCGCGCCAGAGCAATGGGAAAGAGACCGGTGTGGACCCACGGAGCGCGTCGGCTCGGCGACAGGCTATCTGCGCAAGAAGTCGCGCCAGGACCGGTGGCAGCGTCGATACTTCGAGGCCACGACCCACTACCTGACGTACTACAAGGTAAGCAGTAGCTGAGACGGACGCTAAGAAGGCATGACGATTGATGGACGCGCGAACTGGCAGAACCGAGAGAGCGAGAAGCTGCTGGCGTGTATCGATCTCTGGCGGACGCAGGCCATCGAGCTGAACGCCACGGACAAGGACCGGCTCGAGTTCTCGATCCAGATCGGCGAGCAGTCCTACCTTCTTAAGGTACGGCCCAGGCACTGTGGCTGCTTTTGTTTTATTGGTGCAGTGGGATCTTGACGCACTTTGATGGATGGGGCGACGTGCAGGCAGACACACAGGACGATGCACTCAAGTGGATTCAGGTAGAGACTGCCACTCGCCGTGTCGGACTCGACGAGGTGAGACCGAGAGAGCCCTGACTCCGTGGCTGCAACGTGTAGGGCCTCAAAGCTCGCCAAAGCCGACCAGACAACGCAGCGTCGGAGACTTTCAGCCTACGGAGTGAGCGGTACGACCGCGAGAGCGACGCGTCGAGCGACATTGGCAGTCGGCGAGGCGGCGTCGGGTACGCCGGCTCGGATACTGGCTCGACGGGCAGCACGGCCAGCAAGACGCGTGCCCAGCCTCGTCGCATGTCACACACGGATCCGTCGCTGAACCCGATCGTGCCGAACGCCGACGCCATCGCTGCGGGGCGGTATCCGATGCTCAAGACGGACCAGAGCATCCGGAAGCCCCACCCAACGGAGACGGCGGACGCCGACAACTTCCAGGGCGCGTGCTGTGCACCGTGCCGACCCATGTGATCTTCCTCCCCCCTAGCCACGCTTAGAACATACGTCTCTCTCTCTATCTCTATCTCTCCATCTCTCTCTTCTCTACGCTCTCGAGTATCAAGTAGTAGTAGTAGGACAACCCACTCCTCGTAAATATTGCAGCCATCCACGGTCTGACCTGACGGTCGTTGCAGTATACATGGTATACACTGTATCCACTTGCGTGTCGAAAATCAGATCGAATATAGACGTCGAAAAAGAGATTCTGTCGACAATCAGATGAATATCGACCTCGGGCCGGAAACCAGACCAACTAATATCGACGTCGAGAATCAATATCGACCAACGAGCGGGGACAATAGTGCCCCCTCCCCCCCACCATGTTCCTCTCGCTCTGAGAGGGACTGGGCATTCACGTGAACGACCCGATCCGCCGCGAGACGCCGCCGCGTCCGCACGCGCTTTCTCCTCCCCGACGCCTCTCCGCACCGCGCTGACCACCTCAATCGACGCGCAAGATGTCGAGCTCTGACGGTAGGTGCGCGCGGCCCTCGGCGGCCCCGAACTGGCCGAGAACGAGCGATCTAAAGAGCTGACTCCACTGGGCATCGCAGAGGACGAGAAGAAGAAGGCGTCGATCAACGAAATGTTCGGCGACGACGACTCGGACGACGACCTGGACACGGGCATGCGCGCGACGTCGTCCTCGGCGACCACGGCCGACGCCTCCGGGTGCGTGGAGCCCGAGCTGCTCTGGTTTTCGAGCGAGGCCCCTTGCATCTGACGTTCTCTTGATGGAACATAAGGCTCTTTGGCTCCGACTCGGAGAGCGAGGAAGAGCGCAAGCCCAAGAAGAAGGCGGTGCCGCCGCCCAAGAAGCTCAAGGCGAGCGCCAGCAAGAAGCGGCGCAGCGGCGGCGACCGAGGCGCGCCGCCCAAGGCCTCGCGCGCGAGCCAGGACGACCGACCGACTCGCGGCGGAGGCTCGGGCGACGAGTACGACTCGGGCGACGACGTGGTGCGCACGAAAGAAGACGACGACTTTATCGACGGCGACGACGACCTCGAAGACGTGCTGGGCGAGTACGACGAGGACAACCAGAAGTTTGACGACGAGCGGCCGTTGCCCGAGGACGAAGGCAAGCGCAAAGAAGAAGACTTTTTCGACTCGACGCTGCGCTCGCTCAAGACCGGTCGCGGCCGCCGCAAGATGAACCTGTCGGTCCAGGAGCAGGAGCAGATCGTGCAGGAAGTGCTCTACCGCATGGACAAGGCCCACGCCGACGACCTCGCGAGCATCGCCGAACGCAAACCCGCGCTCGAGCGCATCAAGTACGTCGACGAGGCCATCCGCGCGCTGCGCAAGCACCAGCTGCAGCCCACGTTCCTCGACTTTGACTTGCTCTCGGTGAGTGGAGGAAGCAGACGAGCAAGAGAATGAAGTGGCTGACAAGCGTGTTGATGTAGTTTATTAAGAAGTGGATCCAGCCGCTCGAAGACGGCTCGCTGCCGAACCTCGGCGTGCGTACCAAGATGCTGCAGATGGTCGCAAACCTGCCAGGTACGACCCATTGGATGATGGTCTTGTTGCTTGGATTTCGGTGGGTGAGGGGACTCATGCCGTGTGTCTCGATCTGCAGTCATGAAAGAGCATCTGAAGCGGAGTGGCTTCGGCAAAGTTGTGATGCTGCTATGGAAGCACCCGAGCGAGGTGGGTGCCACTTTCATTTGCTGCTGTAGACCTATCTGTCCACTGACTTGATCTGCTGTTAGACGCGCGAAAACAAGGACTTGTGCCGGGATCTCATCGAGCGCTGGAGTCGTGCGGTGTTCGACAAGACGCTGGACTACTCGAAGCTCGCAGAGCTGGAGGCCGAGAAGGCTGAGAACATGGGCTACCGCCGTCCGGACCAGCGCCCCGCCCAGAAAAAGTCGTACATGAACCGGGGCGGCGACAGCGCGAACCCGTTCTCGGGTCGCTCGAGCGAACCGCGTGACGGTGTCGTCACTGAGCGAGCGATCATGCCCAAGGCGCTGCGAGTCGACTTCCTTCATCGTCCTCAACCCAAGGTCGAGCTGCAGCAGCAGGCGCAGCAAAAGGTCGAAAACGCCGAGACACGGAAATCGCGGCTTGCCAAGCGCATGCAGGAGATCGCTCGCCCAGGCCGCAAGGGCAAGCGTGCCGTCTCGGTGAGCATTGAAGGCCGATAAACGCCCCGCTAGGTTGGGTCGCGGTGCGAAGGCAGTGTCTCCATAGTTGATCTAGTACGCCTTACATGAGCTTCTTCACCAGGAAGCAGACAAAATATACAGTGGATTACTCTCTACGAGGCGGCATCGCGCCGCCCTCGCCGTCCGTCCATGCGTTCAGAAGCCCGTGAAACGACGCGACTGTTTGTGCTTGTGACCCGACGAAACAAGAAACCTCCGCGTGCCCGACTTTCGTCGACACACTGACCCATGGCGATCCCTCGCTCCACACCGAAGAAGGTCGAAGCCGTTCGGCCGTCGCGAATGCCAGCGTCCAAGAACGGGGTCGTCCATGGCGTCGTGCTGCCGAGCAAAGCAAGTGTGCTGCGTCCACCTCCGCAGGAAGATGACGACGCGATGCTCCATCTTGCAGCCAACCAGTGGGGAGACCACGACGCCGAGCTGTCAGCTCAGCCGCGGGGCGTCGTTTTGGAAGGCACGATGAGCCAGGTCGCCGTACTCACTCGCGAGCTTAAGGCCCTCGAGACGCGGTACTTTCGCACGCGTGAGCAACTCGATAAGGTGACGGAGAAGAGCGACCAGCTGCGCGCCGAGATGGCTCGCCTGCGCTCACAGACCGTCAAGTCGGAACGCGACAATGCCAAGCTGCGGCACCTCGTCGACCGCATCCAAGGCGAGAAGAAGCAGCTCGAGCAGCAGGCCATCAGCAACCGCGACTACGCCAAGAAGATCGAGCTCAAGTTTTTCCAGGGCGCGCCAAAGTCACAGACGCAGACGCTCGTGCAGTGCAACCTCGACCTGTCGGCTCGCGTTAAGGCGCTCGAGCGCGAGGCAACGCAACGCGAGCAGGCATACCAGCAGAGTCTGAGCGACGTCAAGGCCGCTAATGATAATGTCGTGATCCTCAAGCGAGCGCTTGAGACGCGGTTCGAGGAACTCCAGCTCAACGGTTCGTTGCACAATGGCGTGCTATTTGAACTGGCCAAGTTGCAGGACCAGAACGCGAGTATGGCGCTGCAGCTAGGCGAGGAGCGCAAGACTAGCAAGGCGGTCGAAGTGAGGTTGGACCACGCGCGAGCGAGGCACGTCGAGCTTGAAGAGCACTTGGTTGTGCGCGAGACGTGGCTCGCGTCGCTGGAGAAAGATCGCGCCGACATGGGCCAGCAGCTCGCAGCGAGTGAGAGCGATCGGCAGACGCTAGCGTACGAGAAGGCCACGCTGCTCAAGTTCATCCAGGAGCAGGCTGAAGTCAAGCTGAAAGTGGAGAGCGAGCTAAAGCGCGTGCAGGAAGCCAAACTCGCGGACCAGGAGGCCTTCCATGGGAGGCTGCAGGCCTCGATGGACGAAAAGCAAAAGCTTCAAGACTCGATCAACGAGCTGCTTGTCAAGCTAGAGAAGACGCAGCTTGAAGGACAGGCGCTGGACAAATCATGGCGAACTGAGCAACAAACGACCGAGGAGCTGCGACGCCGCCAGCACGAGATGTTCCTGGAACTCCAGCGTCTCCAGGGCGATTACAACCACAAGGATGACGACTTCCGTGCAGCGACTGATGTGTGTCGTCAGCTCCAAGCCACTGTCGATTCTCAATCACAAGAGACACAGACTCTACGATCCAAGATCGATGAGCTCGAGGCGATCATCTCGGCACTTGAGCAGGAGATCGTGCAACGGAAAGAAGAGGAAGCTGCGCTTCGCACGGCCATGGAGACGGCACTGCGCGACCTCGAAATACTCTCCAAGCAGCGCAACGACGCCGCGCGCGCCATGAACGAGGCCGTCGTGATCAGTGCGTCCTCACTTGACGAGCAACAAGCGCTCGAGGCCAAACTGGAGACTCAACGCAAGCAGCTCGAGCAGCTCAAGCACGCCAAGAGCCTCCTCCAGAGCGCCATGCTCGAGCAGCTCTCGGCGCTGCGCAGGCAGCTCCAGACTGAGAGGTTGCTGCGCATTGAGATCGAGGCCAAACTCAAGCAATGCCGAGGAGTCGAAAGTGGACGAACTTGGTCGGAAGCAGACGAGACCGAGCAACATAAACTCCCGTCGCCCGCGACCCCGACGCCGTCGTATGAGTCGGAGGAACTTCAGCCATTGCCACCACCAGAGATCTCGATGCCGTCGCCACTACCTCCACAGCTCGCAATGATGCAACGGCAGCTGCCACGGAGACCGTCATCACCTCAGAGTTCGAGCTCGTCCAGTTCGTCAGATGACGATCGCGACGAGTTCAGTGCCAACGGATCACCGCCTCGACGGATTCTCACCGTAAGCTTGAACCCCAATGAACGCACACCTGAGCGAACGACGGCGTCATCAATACCGTCGCCATCAGAGAACCTGTCGTTGTTAGAACTTGCTGGGGAGCTCTAGATCGTGCTTCTGCCTCACTTGTCCACGTTAAATAGGTTAAATATACACGACAAGCGGCGACTATCTCACTAACTAATCTCACACTAGAGCCCACTGAGGATATCGCCGTGGAGGAAGCCCACGTGCTTTCCACCCCATGTGAGCGGTACGTCAAACGGAATTGGCTCAGCCTCATTGATCACTGGAGTTGCACGCTCCAGGAGATCACGTTCGCGGATGCAGAGAATGCCTTGCCCTCCGTGGTTCTTTGAATCACCCTCGATCTTCACGGCGACGTGGATGACGCCGTTAACCGCCTTGGTGATCGCCGAGTGCATGACTCCGTGGCTCGCGGCCTCTTTCCACGATACTGTCCTGAAGTTCGTGTACGCCAACGACGCCTCCTCGGCCTCTTCATCTCGCGCGCTGGACTGGAACCCATTCTGAACCGAGTGGGCCACTTCGTGTACCTTCCGTTGAAGAGCATAAACATCTTCGGACGGCAACGGAAACACAGTGGCGATACTTGACGGGTCGACCGGGACCAAGTCGTACTGATCAGCACTGATCGAGTCCAAACGTCCACGGCGGATTGTGGACCCTCGGGAGCCAATCCCAGAAGCTGACAGCGAATTAGACTTGGTGAGACTCTTGCGTTTCATCATACCCAAGACGTTGCTGAAAGACCCCACCGAGCGGAGCTCAGGTGTCTGTGTTTGGGTTTCTGACGATGCCGAGTCTCCCGGCGCACTTCGCGTTGACAAGTGTTCCCCTCCAGTGTCACTGTACGTCTCAGGGGTTATTGCCCGCCCACGTCTCGACGAGTTGGTCAGGATGCTCGACTTCTGAGGTGCTACGTACGCCCAGATGTTGGCGTCGAGGTTCACCAACTTGATCTTGTATTCCTGGATATGGGATTTGTCCTTCAGAGCCAACTTTCCCGCTTTCATGTCGGAAACGTTGGCTTCGGCGTTCTTGTACGAGAAGAAGCGGTCAATCTCCAGCTCATATACGCTGCAGACGGGTTTATGGTCCGATGTCAAGATATCTTCACACAACCAATATCCGACGTTGCGAATGCGTTGTCGAGTATCAGGCAACGAGTGGATAAGAATGCGGTCTTTGTAAGCCGGGGCGCCATCTGTTGCTTCCGCGAAGATTTCTTTGCAGGTTTTCGTAGCAAGCATGTTGTACGATGCTGACGCACCAACTCGACGAGGGTAGGACGGAAGGAACGTGATAGGAGGTTCCTCAAAACCACACAGGATTTCCTTCGCGTCTATCGCTCCCCGCAACTCGTCATGCCGTAACAATTCTTGCCACTTTCTCTTCGAGCTTTCAGCAACGAGTTCAGACTTCACCATCCAGTCGCTTACTTTCTTGCTGTCGCCGCGAGCTATAGTCCGGATTTCCGGACGTGGTCTGACCGAGATTGTGTCACCAACAGTTGCGCGGCGTTGAACCTCGGATTTGGTTGGTGGGAACAAATTGTTCAGAAATTCAAACCACACGAGTTGCCCTTCTCTCGAATTCCTCTTCGGCACTTCCTGCTTTCCAAGTACTTGGTTTTCAGGAATGTCAATGCGCACTTCTTCACCACTGGTTGGAGCAACCTCATGCTGCGATACTGGAAGAAACGACGAGCTTGAGCTCTCTGTGCGAGCTGGGGAACGCAGCTGAGTGAAGGGAAGTCCGTCATGGTCAGCAGTGAAAACCTCCTCGTACACGGCGTCATCATCACCACTCGAGGTAGACGAAACACTCGCTCTACCCAATGAACCCCGGGACTTAAAGTACAACAGATTCCACTCAACAGGGACATTCGAATTGGCTGGTTCGCGAGCTCCGCTCGACTTCGCATGAAGAGTATCGGGATGCATTCTTGCTGAATCAACCGGACACTGGCCGAAATTTCGTAACTTCACATTCAGCGCTGCATCCGTAGCTCGTTTAAGGCTCTCAGCTTTGTATGCTTGGTCGATAGCACTCGACAGTTCGGAACGCGGCATGTTGATGCTGTAGTTGAAATTTCCCGACAAAATCGTGTGGTGATAGAGATAAGGAAAGTCAACGGCAGCTCGATCCGCATCCATCTCGAACGACTGAATCATGCTGAGTGTTGCAGCATGCTTGGCACTTAGAGGCATCTCAGACTGGATCACCTGAGACTGGTTTGGGTGGGACGGGCGAGGACTCAGGTTGCACGACACAAACGCAAGCGACGCTTCGAAGTAACGCATGGGAATTCCTACAACCCCTTTGAAAGCCTTTCGTTGAGACCATGCCCGACCATCCGCGGTTTGAAACTGAAAGTTCCCACTGGCGATGTCCGAGTTGTTCACAAAAACGATTTGGCAAACCGAAGCCTGAGAGGAAAACGTAAGTCAAACAAGGAAGAGCAACAACACGGATGCTCGTTGCTTACGTCCTGCGCATGGCCCCTTTGTTGGGACCCTGCTAGTGATGTGATCGAGCGGTAACCCATCGGGTAGTTGATTTGGAGGAGATGCTTCCGGATTGCTTGCTCGACACTCTGGACGTTTATGCAGTGTTGAAGGGAAAATACATATACGTCCTTGTTCGATGGAATCCACTCGTTCTACCCAATCACGATACTGAGTTGAGCGAATGCATCAAGCGAGTCGACAAACTCAAACTTACCAGGTTAGGCGGGAATGCAGCCCAATTCATATCAAATGTAGTCACGAAGATGCTTGCTGTACCGAATTGCCTTCGCTCGCTATCTTGAAGCTCCGTCTGGCGTGATTCCGAACTCTTATTACTTTTGTGGGTGGATCGGGACTCGCTGAGGCTTTCGTGGAGATGACGTCCGATCCAGACATGAAACTTGCCATAGATGACTGCATTTACAAATCCTTGTAAAGGGACGATGGACGTATGCAGCATACTCAGCGTGAAGACATCGTGACCCGTGATGGCTGAGTAGCCGCGATCTACCACAGCAGGGCACCAGCATACGATGAATGCAACAATGTAGATGGTGAGGTTCTGCACGACCCCGTGGTATGCGGCTCGTGCATCGTCGTTGTCGACGCCACGTAACCGGCTCTGGACGTTCAGCTTTACGAGCACGAGCAGCACACTCATGGCGATAGCGCCAATGAGCACCCAGGCATAGAGTGTGATTAGTTTCCAGTAAAGTTCCTTCGGGCGGTTTCCCGGGAACACGACCCAGCACCACTGGCCCGCGGCGCCGAAGGCGTTGACTACAGTTCGTAACCCCTTTCGTCAGTTGACATGTTTACCAGTCGCCTTTGTCATGTTGCCGACGTACCGCTAAGCGCGAGCGTATCGATCGATAGCGTGAAGACTAGAGTTCCGCAGATATACCACTTTATCCGTCGCTGGAGCATCTGCTGGTCCTCTCCGAGGCAGACCCACCGGAAGAGGTTGTAGGCCATGACTAGGTTCCACGCGATGGGAGACACGTCTCCAAACGTGATCACTGCAAGATCGAGTCAGCGCCTTTTTCACTCGATCCCGATCATTCACAAAAACCTCAGCTCTCACCAAAAGCCTGGAGCTGACAGACGCTCGTCACGCGCTCGCCCTTGCTCTGGTCGTACGTCTGCGTCGGCAGCACGCCGAAGCAGCGCCCGACGGCACCCACGAGGTCCTGCACACACAGCATATCACATTCGCTCCATCAGTCTCTCACGTAGACACACACACACGAAGCAAAGGAAACGCACCAGCCACGCGAGCACGTGGATGAGCTCCTTGGTCACGTCGATGTGGTGGACCGCGGCCTTGGCGCGCATGCGCCGCGCGTACCAGTAGCGCCCGAGGATGTAGAGCGAGCCGACCATCGAGAGCCCCGAGGACGTGCCGGCGGCGATGCCCTTATACCGCTGCTGCGCGGCCTTGGTGACCATGTCGATCGCCTCGTTTCCCTTTTGTGTGTGTGTGTGGGACGGCCGGGAGAACGGCAACCAGAGTGATGGTCGTGCCGAAACGCCGAGAAAGAACGAAGGCGACCCGACCCCCGAGAATGGAAGGAGGAGCTGCCGCGCGGCGGCGTGAAGGACGCGCCGCTGAATGCGGGGCAGTTCGGCGCGTGCGGAAGACGCGCGCAGGGAAGAGTTGCCGCGGGGGGCTAAAATTTAGTTTCGCGCACTAACGAGGCTTCCCGAGGACCGAAAATCAGAGGCGTGACAGGTGGGCGTGTCTGAACAGAAGTATAGATTAAGACAGGATACGGGATGTTGACTTAGCCAATGAAAAGGCAGAAAAGAATCCAAAGGACAAAGTTGATTGGCTACAAGGATTGACCACCATTGTCTAATCGTCTTGGTATAGAAAAAGAGAGGTTCGGGCGCTCCTTCTGCAAGCCCATGCAACCCGTGTCTTGCCGATCGCCCACGCCACACAAGACTTGATGGACTCACTGATAGCTGCTGCTGAGATGCTGACTCTGTTCTACGAACTGCCTTCCACCTCCTGTGGTACTCTCTCCGTTCCCAACATAAATAAAGAAATGCCTCGGGGACCTTGGTGGCGGGTGGACACGGGGGCCTCCACAGGTTTTTAGATGCGACAAGTCGGGAATCCAGCAACAGCCGAGTCCACTATCTCGTCGATTATTAGGATGGACACACACACGAGCGCACGGGTCCACAGTGCTTGGTAATGTACTACCACGAGCTGGTTCCCGTCAGCGCGATGAGTCCAGAGCCGCAGAAAACACCCGACCACGACCAGGAGGCAGCAGCGATTGGCTGCGGGAAGCGACCGTCGCCGTGGATCACACCCCGTGTCGAATGCAAGCGAAGGCGTTTAGGAGATGGGCGACTGGTGATGGGGGCATCCCTTTCTCCAGTTTCTAAACACGGCATTGAGGTGGTCCACATGGATTAGTTTTCAATGTTAGCTTGGGCTGGTTTTGTTTTTCGGTGGGGCTCAACAAAGGCCAGACTAAGACGAAGCTAATGTGTGTGTGTGTTGGTTTTAGGGTGTGCCACACAATTTGGTGTGGTGGATGATGATGGTGGTGGTGGCTGGCTAAACAGAGCGATCGGTTTGCTGAGCAGCAACTGCAATGCTCCATGCCATCTCATCAATCCACCTCTCTTCGAGATTCTTCGGCCTCTACGGAAACCGTCACTTGACAGAGGCGAGAATGAGCAGGGGTGCTCTTCGACGCCACGACGCCATGATGACCCAAGTGGTTGACCAGGGCTGGTAATCCAGAAAAGAACTAGGAAGAAAGCCGACGGGTCTTTGAGGCTTGAGACACGGTCTCGGTCCAGCATATCCCAGCACAGCTACCCCAATGGATTGATGACAAGGGTGATGATGCTGATGACGAATTTTACGCGTCTTCCCCACCCACCCACTCGCTTGGCACCACCCTCGCAGGTGAGGGTGGGAGAGTCTCCGAATCTCGTTGTGGTGCGCGTTCTTTTTCCCGCGGTCCGCGGCATCATTTTCTTACGGAGGTTTACGACGCCATGGTTTGCGACAGCCAACACGCCAATCGTTCGGCAAAATCCTCCTTCCGCGATCCATGTTCGCCATCGAGAGCCTGAGCATCGAGACGAGATGCCGTTGTCGAGGTGGGCGCCGAGCTTCTGGGAAAAGATGCGAAGCGCGTGATTCGTCCTCCCACACGTCCGGTGGCCTCTGGACACGCGGTGGGCCAGGCAGCCCGCGGCTGCGTGTCCCACTGGGCGTGACGACTCCACAACGAGCCGCGTCAACAGGCGCGTTCGAAGCACTTTCCTTCGGTCGCCCGGTCTCCTCTCTTTCTTCGCGAAGGGATGGGAGCGGAAGAGCCCTAAACTTGAAGAGGCGCCGCCAGCCACCCATCCGAGTCAACCCACGCCGCGCGCAGAATTGTCGAGACCAGACCACTTCACACCATCTTGCAGACTCGGCGCGGCTGCGAAACGACGCCGCGACACGGCAGGTGGGGAAGGCGGGCGTGATGCGGAGCGAGAGGGCGCTCCAGTTGCGTGTTGCTCAACGCGAGTCGACCGCCGTCCGTTGATGGGGCGGACCGAAGTGTAGAGGAAGCGCCGACGAAGAAAAGCGCGGCCGGACAGTCGGCGCGCGCATCAGTCGTCACGGCGGCGGCGGTGGATCGGGCGCGCACAGTCGATTCATTCAACTTGTTTATGCGGCGAACGAACGCAGGTGCCTGCGTGGCCCGAGAGGCGAGTTGCCAAGTTGAAGTCAGTTTGGACTTCACCAGTTGTGTCCAGCAGGTGTGTGGGCGGCTCCGGCCCAGTCGACGTCATCTTCGGGTGCCGGGAGGCCCGCGAGAGACGGGGCAGCGGCTGACCGGATGGTCTGACGGTCTCACTTTGGAGCTCAATATTTGGGGCTGTTGTCGCCACGTCGCCATCTATTCTCACCTCGCGAGCCGGAGAACCAAGAAAAAACAAAACAAAAACAAACCAGCACCGGGTGGTTTTTGTGTTGGGGGGAGGTTTGTTGAAGCCTGATGCAGAAGAAAAAAAAAAACCACTCGATCCAAACCATGTGAATCAGTTTTTTTTTTCCGTTGCAGCCTGCGACAGACAGGGCGCGTCTGGAGAGACGAACAAGTTCTGGGGACTTCTGGTCGGGTGGATCCCAAGCAGGCTGGGCTTGCAGACAGGATCTCACAACGCCACGACAACAGTGGCATCCGGTTTCGAGCACATAAACAGCCAACCCCAACGCGGCTGACCAACATTCTGCGCCGCAAGGTTTCCTCTCTTTTTTTCTTTCTTCGTCCTCGCTCCCCCTCTCTTCATCAGATAGAAAAGAAAAAAACCCCAACAAAAAGCAACTCAAAAACCACCATTCACTTGTGCTTGCTAAACGGCCTTTGGCCTGTCGTCGCGTTGTGGTTTCGCGATAAAAAGCCGATTTTCCGGAACTCTACGGCTTTTGATTGGCTGCGAAGTGATCCGATTGCTCAAAACTGTTACCGAAACGGACCGTCCAACTGCCAGCCAACAGCCACACGGCATCATCGGCGCTCTTCTCTTCCAAGCATCTTCGCACTGCGCGTCGTCGGCCACTGCTGTCACCTCTCCAAGGCGAGCGAAGTGAGCGGCAGACGCCGACCCGAGACGCGTTAAGGAGTCCGTTCCCCCCCCCCCCCCCTTCCGTTCCGGTCCGCCCCCCCCCGGGTAATGCCCCCCGCGCCCCTCGTGGCGGTACGTGTATACGAATTCCCCCCTCTCTCTCTCCGGACGCGGCATCCAGTAAACCCAGACCCTCAAACCAGAGGACTGACTTCCTCGCCGCCAACGAATCGACCCGCGGCGACTTAATGGACCAGGATCGGGCCCGACGAGAGCGCGAGAGGGACCGACAAGCACGCGAGCGAATGACGACCGCGAGCGCCGTGCCGCCGCTGGCCGAGGCGCGCGCCACCGCCGCCACCACCTCCACCGCCGGCAAGCTGCTCGCGCGACGACCCATGGTCATGGACAGCGAAGGCTACGCGCGGCGCTCCGAGCCCGCGCTCTCCAAGGCCGAGGTCGACAGCCACGAGCAGCGCCTCGGCCGGCGCTCCGTGCCCTCGGGCGCGAGCGGACGCGTCGCCGACGACCTCGCCTGGGCGCTCGAGAGCATCAAGCAGAGCGAGAGCCGCTCCTCGTCCTCGTCCTCGGCGTCCTCGTCCTCGGCCGTCGGCATCGCCGCGCGCAGCCTCACGCCGCCGCTCGAGATGGACGCCGACCGCGCCGCGCCCCAGCGCCCCACGGCCTACCAGCTCCAGCGCGCGCACACGGCCGACGTGGTCCAGCGACCCGACGCGCAGTCCTCCGGGGACATTACGATGCTGCGCCAACAGGTGACGCTGCTGCGGAGAAGCCTCGAGGAAGAGAAGAAGCGACGCGCGATGGAACAGAAACTCATGCAGGACAAGATCCTCGAGCTCCAGGGACTCATCCGACACAACATGCCCGAACAGAAGCGAGAGCTCGAGCGCAACCTCAACGCCATGCGAACGTCGCCGCCGTCAAAGCAACAGCAACAGCAGCAGCAGCAACAGCAGCAGAGCGCGCCGTCGCAGCAATCGACGGTCAGCGACGCGGCCTGTCCAACGCGATCGCCCGTGCAGCAGCAGGCGACACCTTTACCAGCTCGAGTTCGTGCCCTGCGGAACAGCAAGCAGCTGCAAAAGGCCCAGGTACGGAGTCCGTACAAGACAATGAAGCTTCTGAGCGAGCTCCGGCCCGAGCAGATGGACCTCGCGGACGGCACGGACGATGAACAGGACGAGGTCGAGGAGGTGGATGAGGATGAATTGGATGGTCAGCAGGACGAAGACGGGGAGACAAAAGAGCGACGAGACGAGGGCGGCGACGCCGCGGCAAAACAGCAGAGTGTGGACGAGTCGGAGGCCGTTCGCGCCGTCGAGGAGAGAATGAACCAGCAGCTCACCAAGCTCCGCGCGCGGATGCGCACGCTCGTGCTGGAGGCGCAGACAGAGGCCAAGACGCTCAAGCTCCGCCTGGAAGAAGACCACAAGATCTACGAGCGGAAAGAGAGACAACTACGGATGGAGGCGAGTCTCCGCGTCACATCGCTCGAGGAGCGCCACAATTATGCCAAGAAGAAGCTGCTCGCCAAGACGAGCTTGCTATCCACTCAGGTCGACATGCTGACGGTGCGTACTGATCCCCGACTGTCTGGACTGATGGTCAGTTTATCTCACAGTGATTGTTGACTTGATCAGGATGAGAACCGGAGGCTTCAAGAGGAACTCGAGGCGAGAGACCAGCGGATTCGGCAGCTCGAACTGGCGCTGGGCGGACGGCGCATTGCAATGGAGTCGTCGCAGTCACAATCAAACAACTCAACAGAACAGCGGTGTTGACTCCACGCTGGAGGAACGTGCTGTGGACCACGAACATTCGGACCCGTGAAGTGAAATGCCCAAAGAAAAAAATTTAAGAGTAGAAAGTAAGTAGCAGCCGTGATAAACTAAACTATAGACGCAATATGACCAGCCACAGAAGAGGCCCAAGTTTCGATTTCCAGGCACAGGGAGTGGCGAGACAACGACAGAGAAACAGCGGTGCGGCGTGTGAAGAACGTGTATTTTCCCACAGTGGCTTCGTCTCAGTTCCTGGTCGGATCACGAGGCCGCGTTGAACTTGACTCGAATCTCCTCTTCGCTCAGCAGGCCTGCGCTCAGCGAATGGATGTTGCCAGTGAAGACACGCCTCTCCCAAGTTGTCGTATCGAAGTACAAGAACTGAGGCCCCAGAGACCCCAGCCCTGCAGACGACGCGACGTTCGAGCTAGCTGCACTACCAATGGAACCAATGGATCCGATGCCTCCGACAGAGCCGGAGGGTGTGGAAGGTTGCAACAGCCCTCCGGAACCGGTTGAGCCGTTCGCGAAGAGTGCTGCATCTGCTGGTGTTGCACGCTTTAGCCACATTTTCAGCTCGGTGTGATACCTCCAATCCCGACCATACAGCTCCTGGGCCGCGTAAGCCTGCAAAACGTCCTTCGGCATCGAGTAAAAGATGTAGAAGAGCGTTTCTAAGTGGAACTTGGCTAGGTGCGTGGTCTTCAGTGCAGGCGGCTGGTTGTAGTAGCACATCGGTAATGTGAACTGCGGCTCCTTTGTCAGCGGCCCATCAGCCCACGGTGATGCGAACACGGGATACAGCGGTTCGGCGGAATTCAGATTCAGACCCAGTGACGTGAGATCACAGCCCATTAGCAGATTCTTCTTCGAGTCGTTACTTGGCCGAATTACCGAATGCAGCATCCCTAGTAGACCGTACTGGTTACTTGGATCCAGCTCACCGTTTGCCACGGATGCACCAGGCCGTGATCCGTGGAGCGGGCCGAACGCACCGGCACCACTTAGACTACTGGACGAGTTGGCAGTTGCAGACGGAGGTTGCTGAGCACTCACGTTGTAACCCATAGCACCTCCTGCAGCCCCACGACTGCCGATCGAAGTGTTTCCACCTGGACCGCTGGGCCTCTGCGAAGCCATACTATCGTTCACAGAAGAGTGGAAGCTCGAGTGCCGTTTCAGCTCGGCGTGCTCCTGCATTGATGACTTGTCGTTCGAGCTGGGCCCACCAAAAGGTGACAGTGCCGGAAAGTCTTCCTTTTGGATGACAAACTCGGAAGACTGTGACCTTGTCGAAGACGTGTCCGAGGTCTGGTCTCCCAATGCCCAAGAATTTGTTCTGTTCAGTGAAAAATGTTATCGTTCGGCCTCACAGCTCCAGATCGCAACGACCGACAAAAAACGCACCGACTTAATGCTGGAAATTCAGACATGTCAGGTGCCTTTGTCTCGGATGGAAGCGGGAAGTTCCGGTCTGCAGGAGGACGAGAAAGCGTAGCCATCAGCGTGGGAATCGTCTCATTGTGAATCCAACCCAATCGCGTACTCTTCATAATGCCAAGGTGCTCGCTCGAGCTCATTCGATGCAACTCGTGGGCACCTGCAGGTAGACCTCCGCCGCCGAGCGGCGGTGCTCGCGGCATACCTTGTCCTAGAAACTAACGAATAAAACGCCAAGTTCAGTTGAAATCTTCTTCCTCACAGTACGTATCGTGGAAATCTCGTACCGAGCTGCCGCCACCAGCGAGCATCCCGCTTCCTGGGAATCCAGCCGAAAACGAGCTTGGCTGCATGCCTGTGAATGAAAACAACCGCACGGGTCAGAATCGCGCCGCGTGGCAGTTCCCAGCACGGATTCAGTCGCACCACTCAGTCCACCGAGACCTCCCGCCATGCCGTACGACGAGAGGTTCATGCCGGCCGCGTTCACCGCCGCATTCGCCGCGCTGCTCGCGCCGACCTTGGACGACATGTCGTCGCGGTGGTAGTAATACTGGCTCGCATCAAACTCCTACCCAAACCCGACCGTCAGCGCCATCGCCTCGCTTTCGAAAACCAAAGCAAAAACGCGAGGGGACCACCGAGTCAGCGCGAGGCGCGCGAGTGTCCACTCGTGCGTTCCCCACGCAGCCACAAGAAATCGCCCGAACGCGCTCGTTCGACGCCGCTGACCGCACCTTGTCCTCGGGGGTCTGGATGTTGTCCTTGAAATAGGCAAACTTGTCTTTCGAGGGGTCAATCATGGCCGTTCTTGCGCGCAACCTGCAGAGCCGCACGACGCAGCGTGAGCCGCCGCTCTCCGAGGCGTCCAGACGCGCCGCGCGCGCGCACGCACCGCTCCCCCTTCGCTCTTCGCTTCGCTCTTCCGGATGGTGCAGCCGCAGGCAATTGTCGCCCCGAAGCAGCTCAATGACCAGATGCCCGTGGGGAGAGCGGGTACTCTGGTTGTCACGGTAAGTACGATTTAGTGTCGATGGTAAGTACGCATGTACACGCCCCTCCGATTGTGGGTAAAGTACGAATGCGAACGTAATGAGTTGTTGCAGGTAGAGGATTTCCAAAACCAGGTGATTTTTAGAGGAGGTCGATGCTAAACGAGGTGAGATGCGCGATAAAGGGCGCCAGCAGCTCGTGTGCGACGACGAACGCGACGATGCCCGAGAAGACCGAGAGCGGCAGCGCCGGCAGCGCGTCGAAGTGCGCCAGAAGGTACATGGTGGCGGCCAGGCCCTGTACAGTACGTAGCGACGATAGGCTCTAGTTAGCTTTTTCTCTTTTTGGTGGATTCCTCGAGAGGAGAAAAACCACGTTAAAGACGAGTCACGTACCGAAATGACACAGAGGAAGCAGGCGACAAACGGTACGAAGCCATGGAGCGCTGCACGAGCCACCAGAACGCTGAAGAAGATGAAGTCCCCGAGTCCGAGACGAATGGAGCGGTCCTCGTCTTCGTTGGCTTCACTCTTCGAAGTGGAAGAAGCCTCCAATGGGATCCTCGGCACTCCATGCGGAAAGATCGCGTGGACCGACGGATACGGCTTCGAAGGCAAGACGTGGTGGACGCCATAGTAGACGTAAAGAGAACGCCAAAGTTCACGCTGACGATCTTGGTACTGCTGACTAATATCCACTGCGCGGTGCTGGAGACTTGAATGATGATCAAAGAGGAAAGCGAGGACTTGATGGTGGAAGCCGAGAACGTGGCCAGGCCGCGATGGGGACGGGCTCGCTGCTGTGTGAAGTGACCTAGACTGCATCAGCAATCCAAAAAATTCACTCTCGGGCATCGTCGTCTGCCTTGGCAGCACATCCTCAGCAGGCAGTTTGCGAGCAGAATGGTCGTGGTCCGAGTCTTTGTGTGAATCCATGACTTCCGCTTGGAATAAGAGGCCGGGGAGGGGCGTTCCTTTCTCGTGCACTAGATCCACCAACCATCTCAACGGCCCGATTGGCGTGAGCACGGCAAACAGATCCCAGAACCCAAGCAACAACAAGATCATCCATGTGCTCCACTATTGAGTACGGAATCGGCGTCAGTGCATCTCAGATGGGATGGTCCTTGTGGCCGTCGCAGAGCATAGACGTACCTCCGGAAGCTGCGACAACTGCCATGCCACGATGACGCTAATCGCAACAAGATACCCTTGCTCCACGATCCTGGGGATCCCTTTTTGGTAGAAGATGCTGAGCACACCGACAATCGCGAAGTTGTACATGACGAACCAGTGCGACACGCTGTCGAAGATGACGTGAAGGTCTTGTCCCAAGATGACCACGACGATCTTCGTGCCTGCCATTGCAAGCAGCGAGGCTGAGTACAAGACGCAGTAGCCCAGGAAGAACCGCATGCAGTTGAATTTGTACAACAACACGATTGAGAAAGTCAAGCATGCGATGAAGCCGATCACGAAGAGCGCATTGCAAAAGGCGAGAAGCGATTTCTCGCCCAGTGACGTGTCCGCCGAGTCGATATTCTTGTAGTACATGTACGTGCTGCAGGTTTTCATCACTTCGGTCAGGATGCAACCACGTGTGCTCATCCAAGAAACCCAACGTACCTCATGGCACGCGAGATTTGCTCGTCCTTTGCGTAGCATGCAAGAAGACTGTGGACATCATCCACTTTCAGTTAACTCCGAAAGCTCCTACTTGATGTCCACATCAGCTCACCTTGCGATCACCATTGTGATGGCCACCGGCCCGACCACTGCGTAGAAGCTGTTCAGTTGGTGGACCACAGCAGCGAGATCCGTTGCGCTTCCAGTTGCATCTTGGCATTGCAAATTGGCCTCTTTGGATTGTCGTCTTGGCTTTCGCGGCTGCGCTGCGGTGGTCTCTTTCTCGTGACGCTCGAGCAATGGCTCAGCAAACGAGGAGCTGCTCAAAAGCGACGTGAGCCTAATCATCCTCATATGCCTCCACGGAAACATTGCTACTGCATTTTAGCACCTGCAGTCGTCCATGGCGAACGCGTGGACGCTGCGCCGCGCCGTCGAGCGCGCGTTGCCCATCAGAGTCGATCGCTCGTGCCGTCATGAACCGACGCGCGATCTTGGAGAGCTTCAATCCATTAGCATCAGCTGGCTTAGCATATCAAACGGGTTTTAATAGGAAACCAACAGTTGTTTTAAACACCTTGTCGCTTTGAAGCGACGCCAAGCGAAAGCTTCGATGGAGCAGCACCTCTCTCGCTGCATGGGGACGCTCTGCGCAGACGCTCTTTGCTCGCGCCCCAGCGCGTTCCAGTCGCTCCGCGTAGCCTCAATCGACAGCGCGCGTCGCTTTTTACCGGAAAATGGACACGACCGACGCGCCGCAGATCATCGAGCACGTCAACAAGTCGGTCAACTTCACGCCGAATGACACCAAGTGGATCCCGTGCTCGGCGCGGTTCGTGGCCATGGGCATCTACCCCAAGGCCACGGGCGCGATCACGGTCTTTGGACTGAACCAGGGCGAGCTCAAGACCATCGCCGAGCTCGAGAAGAAGCACGGCGTCAAGTGCGGCACGTTCGGCGCCTCCTCGCTTGAGAACCGCCACTTGGCCACGGGCGACTACGGCGGTGTGCTCTCGGTCTGGGACCTCGAGAAGCCCACGGTGCCCGTGTACGAAGCGCAGGCCCACAAGTCGATCGTGAACGCAGTCGATGGCTGTGGTGGACTCAACATCGGCTACGGCGCGCCGGAGATCGCGACGTGCGGACGCGATGGATGCATCCGTGTGTGGGATATCCGCGTACCGGACCCGGTCGTGACGCTCGAGCCAAAAGACGCTGAATCTGCACGGGACTGCTGGACGGTCTGCTTTGGGAATTCGTACAACGACACGGAGAGATGTGTGGTCGGCGGCTACGACAATGGCGATGTCAAGATGTACGACCTGCGAACCAACTCGCTGCGGTGGGAGACGAACGTGCAGAACGGCGTCGTGAACGTCCAGTTCGATCGCAAAGACATCGAGATGAACAAGTTGCTCGTAACGACGCTCGAGTCCAAGTTCCGCATGTACGACTTGCGCACGTTCCACGAGGAGAAGGGATTTTCGTGCATGACCGAGAAAGCCCACAAGTCGACGATCTGGCAGGGAAGGTTTCTGCCGCAAAACCGCGACTTGTTCATGACTGGAGGCGGCAACGGCGGCTTCAACCTGTACAAGTAGTACGTATTAGTTGAAGTTTTCACCGTGTGGCCTGTCTACTGACTATTTTTTCGGTGTGTCTCCCTGTAGCCACTATCCGGCATCACGCACGACTACTGACGCTGAAGGACGACTCCTGGGCGTCTGCGGGACTGTCGAGCTGCTGAACTCGCGCGTGCTCTCGACTCAGCCAATCGTGAGTATGGACTGGAGTCCGGATCGAGAAGGATTGTGCGTGCTGGCGTCGCTCGACCAGACTGTGAGGGTGTACATCGTGTCGAAGACACACAAATACTGATAACCAGCAATAAACCGTGCACGTATCGCTCCGTGTTACGCTCTATAGATACGAGCATTTTTCAGCACTTCAAACTGCCGATTCAAGCTCACACCTTTAAACTTCATGAACTCCTTCCATTGCAACACGTACGAGTAATAGCTATTCTTTGCTGCTATCACTGATGAAGCGATTCGAAAAGTCGTATCGATCCTTGCTGCATTCGCGTCCAACCAAGACAAGATCTCGTATGTCCCATTGTTGGCGATTCTGTGACTGCTGGCCGAAGCACTGTTTCGCACCATCGGATTTGATGAACTCGACAGGAAAATCAAGCTGCAACCAGCCTAGCTGGTGACAACTGATGGTACTTCAGCTTGGCAAACTCCGTCATGAAGATGATAGGATAGGGTGAGTATCAGAATGCACTCCAGATTTTGGTTTGGAATCTGTTCCTCGTAGGTTCTGTGGTGTTTCCTACACTTAAAGTCGTGAAACAGCGCCATCCCATTGAATGCGATGCGTGAATTACAACTAGAAACCCTTTGGCAGAGCATTCTGGAACCCAAAGCTCCACATTTGACTATTCAACAGCGACCAGCCCTGCTGGGTTCACGTTCATGTTGGCAGCCACAGGCTTGAAACCGAGCGACCGAATTTCTTCTTCGGGGATTCCAAACTGAGTGAGCTTTTCCGTAAATGTCCGCAGCGAGTCGTTGAATGCCTTGCTCTCCTTCGCCACGCCGTACTGGAGTTCGCGGATGTGAGCGTTCTTGCTCTCGAGTAAAGTATCTAGCGACTCGAGTACACGACGCGCTTGGCTCGGATCGAGATTCGCGGCCGCGAGGATCTCCTGCAGTTGGATCTCTTTCCGCGCGTGTTGGTCGTCCATGCTTGCAAGCCGCTGCTCGAGGATGAGGTTCTTGCACTCGCCTTTCTTGTGGATGGTCTGCACGGTTTGCTCGAACGTGTCATAGAGCATGTTACGGTCATTTTCGAGTGACTTGTACTTCGCACGCAGCTCGACTTGCTTCTCCTTGATATCGTGGACTTGCTGCGCAAGGTACTGGAGTCTCGCTTTGGCGTTGCGCAGCGAGAGTTTGTCCTTTTGCTCATCCTTGAGCTCATGACGCAGGTGCTCGACTTCCTGCAGTGCTGCAGCGAGCGGTTCTGAGAGCCGTTTGTTCTCCTGTGACACATCGTGCATCAGTTTGGTGTTCGCCGCAGCTTTCTTCTTCATTGCCGAGATCTCGTTCTTGAGCGAGTCGATGAGCCGCAAGTTGTCTTTCGTAATGTCATTGTAGTAGTTCTTGATCTGTGTGAAGGCCTTTTCGTGGTTCTTCATGAGATCGTTGATATGGAGGTTTTTCCGCTCCTCGATCTCGTGGATGTCGACCTTACGACGCAGTTCAAGGTTCTCCTGCAGCTCACGTAGCCGCGCCTCACAACGCTGCTCCAGCGCTGCGATGTTTTTCTCGAACTGCTCACGTAACTTGGTGAGGTTCTTTTCGTGGGCCTGCTTCATCTGGTCGATCTCGTCCTCGTTCGAGAGCTCTCGCTCTTTGAGCTCGAGTTTGAGCGACTGCTTCGTGCTACGCAACACGGTCTCGCGGTGCTGGTGCAAGTCTCGCTCCTCGTCTGTGTGGCCCACGCCGTCGGCCGTCACGCGTTTGAGGTTGTTCTTGTGCTCATAGTCCAGATGCTTGACTTTCTGCACGTACACACGCACTTCAACGCGGTGGTTATCCTCCATGATCTCCATCTCGCGGTCCTTGGCCACGATCTGGTTTTCGTGGTCCTGGATCTCCTGCTTGGTGATGTCGTAGAATGACTCGATCATATCCTACAAAGCCATACATACCGCGTTCACTTAAAAGCTCCGATGTTGGTTCCGTTTGCACAAGCTGAGCCATACCCGCTCGTGCTGCACGTAATTTCGATCGACCTGTGCCTTCTCAAGTTGCTGCCTGAGCATCTGGATCACCTCCTTGAGCATCGGTACGTCCATCGTGTCGTACTCTATGTGAGACCGTGAGACCTCACTTACTCTTCACCAGTAAAAGTACCAAACGTCCAAATCGACCTGAAGGCTCTTCGGGCGGCGGCTCTTCTTCCTTGGACTTCTTGCTCTTCTTGCCGCCTTTCTTCTTGGGCCCCATGGCCTCGCACTCGACTTCCCCACCGACAAACTCGTTATCCCAATGCTCAGCTTGCTCGTGTCCTTTCACGCACGAGCCATCAGTTGAAAAAACATTCGTACTTAGTAGAAACTACACTGTATTTAACATGACAGAATCCACTTGAAGCTGTCAATGAGCCCTACCCCTATTAAGTTACGAACCTATGTTACAAACCCCGTATAAGTGGTTCCCTTGTGTTCGTTCACCCAGACGTTCTTTCCACAGACCGAGATCGCCCGACTGACGAGCCAAAATCCTGAAAGGGCGTTCGCTGATATTACTATTCGGAACCCTCACCAGAAGTTACAATAGTTCGAGAGAGTCACGCAGAGCACGAAGCGAGTTTTACTTCCTCCTATAATACTACTCTTCATGCTTCCAAAATGCCAGTATTACTACCCCTTACATACATTCTTCTCCCACGCCAACGTGGATTGTCGTCGCTCGCGAAATGGGTGGCATGTCCGTCAACAACCCTGCGACAAGATTGCTTTTATTCCTGTCTCACCATTTTCCCATCTTAAATCAGTAAATTATCCGCCAAGTGTACCCTCTGAAGAGCTCCTTCGCACTGAAAATACAGCTTCTTACCCCTACCCCGCGCCCCAAACTCCAATGGGTGCCATCCAGATCATGGCTTCCTGGTAGTCATGACCAGGCCCTTGTTGCTGCAACTTCCTGCATAATCCATTCTTGGCGTCATGGGGCTCCGCGCCTCGCCGCCGCCGTCGCCCTCCTGCCGAGAGCTCTACTCCGAGGCCGTGCTGCTGCCGCGCGTGGCGATGCTCGCCCTGTCTCTCGCACTCGCCGTCGCCGCCGCGGTCTGCGTGCGCCGTCGCCACCGCCGTCGCGTGCTCGCCGCGACCTTCGAGCTCCGCAAGCCCGGCGCGCGCCTCGTGGCCACGCAGCCCTCGTTGACGCCGCCAGCGAGCGTGTCGACGGTGCCGGCGACGCTGGACGGCCGCATGCGGCGGCGCATGAAGATCGCCGTGGCCGCCGGCTTTGTGTGGACCTCGCTGCTCGTTCTGAGCTTCCAGACGTACAACTTTCTCGGCAGCGACTCGTCCGGACCGGGACGGCCGCGCATGGTGTTTAGCTTCACGACCATGGCCAAGAACATCCACAAGATCCAGCCGACGCTCGCGGCGCTGCTCAACCAGACAGGCGAAGGCTTCGACACGATCTACGTGGTCGTGCCGCGCGAGTACCGCGGCGAGAAGACCGCGATCCCCGACTGGCTCGTGGCGCCCAAGGCCCCGACGAACGCCTCCGACTTTTACGGATGGAAGTACACGCTCTCGCCGAGCCCCATGGACCCTCGCATCCGCGTGCTCGTGCTCGATAAAGACTTTGGGCCGGGCAGCAAGATCCTGGGTACTTTACTCGTGGAGCAGGACCCCGAGACCATCATGGTGTACGGCGACGACGACCGACTGTACCCGCCGGAGCTCGCCTCTCGAGCACTCCACTACACGACCAAGTTCCCGACCGAAGCTGTGGCAGTGTTGGGAGGCTGGATCAGTGCGGAAGACTCGTTGTACTGTGGTCGCAGTCTCGAGATCGGCATCAACCGAGTGTCGTTCGTGGGTGGTGCAGGCGGCGTCGTGGTGCGACGGAGGTTCTACGGCAAGGGTTTCGCGACGACAGCGGCGTTCGCTGTGACGGAGATGTCGAAGGCGTGTTTCCTGGGCGACGACTACTACCTGTCGTTGGTGTTGAGTCGCAGCCACGTTCGTCGACGCGTCGTGTACGACTCGTGCTGGACGCTGGACAACTGCATCCAGGCCTTCGGACAGGAAGAAGGGCTCTCGCACGCGTCGTCGGCGCACCCGGGCGGCCCCAACGTCGAGCACTACCAACAGTGTATCCGCGAGCTCGGCACGGAGAACGACCTCTCGATCGACGCCGAGTTCGGCCAGATCTACATGCTGCTCTTCTCTCGGACGTGGGGCGTGCTGCGCATGCTGCTCAACTTGCTCGCTGGCCGTGCCGTCGTCGCGTGCTGACGCGTTCGTTGCTCCTCTCCGTGTCGATATTTAAGTTTCCTCCCCTCACTAATAGTAGGCCTCTTCTTCTGCCGATCCTCCGGTCGGGAAAAAAAGTGGTGTTTTCGCATGCGGGAGGAATTCCATTTCCATTCGCCATGAATCTCGCGGCGCTCGACGCGTCGCTCGCGGTCGCCTGCCCTCCCGAGCTGCGCCACGAGCCGGCCGTGCGCGGCGTGCGCCACAACGAGCTGCTGCGCGTGGGCGTCGCGCGCGACGAGAAGCTGCCGCTGCTCGTCGTCGTCGCGTCCACGTCCAAGCAGCGCGACGGCAACGTGCTCTACCACACGAGCGTCTCGAGCCGCGCGAGCGCCAAGCGCTGGGTCGTCTCCTACCGCTTCACGCAGCTGCTGCGGCTCAAGCAGCTCGTCGACGACTCGGCCACGTGCAAATCTCCCGTCTGCCACGGCTGCTGCGCGACGCTGCGCCAGTGTCTCGACGAGTTCTTCCCTCGCGTCCACCAGACCGCGGCCGGCAAGCTCTGGGCCGTGGGCGAGCGCAAGCACAAGCTCGCGCTCGTCTGGAGCTACCTGCTCGCCTGCGTCTACCAGCCGGGCAACGCGCTCAAGTGTGGCCACGCGCAGTCGGCGCTGCCGCCGCTCGTGTTCCAGGTGCTCGAGGTCCGCGACGAGATCGACCGGCGACCCGTGATGCTCAACTCGCTCTACGTCCACTTCCGCGCCGTCTCGAGCTTTCGTAGCGAGCAGACGTGCACGATCTGCCTCGAGGACGACGAGGAAGACGACGACGCCGTGCGGCTGAGCTGCCGCCACGCGTTCCACCGCGTGTGCATCGCAACCTGGCTCCAGCGAGAGCCGCACTGCCCCGTGTGCCGCCAACGAGCCGTGCCCACGGCCGTCGCCAACTACTGCGTGATGGGCAACGGCAACCCGCAGTGGTGGATGACGGGCTTCCGCCTTCTCAAGTGATCTCTAGTCCAAGTATAAACTTACCTCTCTACTATGGCTCAGCACAATGAAATCAAGCAAAGCTTTCCCTTGGGTTTCTTGGTGAAGGATCGCTCGACAACCGCGAGGGGAATCCGAAGCGATCAGAACGGTGGGATCCATGTAGCCACTTGACCGACGGCGCGATTCCATGGGTGTCACCATCTCCATGGAGATGGGAAGGCACGAGAAATGTGCGTAAGCATACTACGTAGTATGTATCTCGTCACCGTTGGACAGATCACCCGATGCCAACTGCTGCCCCTACAGTATTGCGATCTCTCCACTTGGCTTCTTCTCTAGCCGACACAATGATCGTTGATCTCCCGCCGTCACCCTCGTCCACGATGCCTCGCGATCGTCGTCACTGCCCCAAGGAGCTGCTCGATGAACCTGCCGCGACGAACGTACCTCTCAGTCTCTTGCTGCGAGGAGGATTCGCCCGTTTCCAGCCACTGCCACTCGATGTCTCGGTCACGTCGACGAGCAAGCAGGCCGACGGCAAAGTCGTCTATCACGTCACGGTGACGAGCCGCGCCTCGCGCAAGAGCTGGGTCGTGTCCTACCGATACGCGCAGTTCGTCGTGCTCAAGGACCACATTGAGTACTTGGCGACGTGTCGGACAAGAAGTTGCACGGGAAGCTGCTTCGCTGTGCGCCGTATGCTGCTCGCGTTGATTCCGCGGTCTCGTCTCTTCGTCGCCGGCATGCCGTCGGTCGTCAAGGAGCGCCAGGCCAAGCTCGAGAATACGCTGCGCTATCTGCTCGCCAGCGTGTTCCTTGCGGGAAGTGCGTTGAAGTGCGCGGTCGCACAGAGTGGCCTGCCCGAACTTGTGTTCAAGTTCCTCGACGTCCACGACGACGTAGACAAGCGACCACTCGTCCACAGCTACCTGGAGAGCTCTCTCGAGAATGTCACGGACCACGACTCAAGGAGGCAGACTTCCGAGGAGGAACTGCAATGTGCCATTTGCATGGACGATGCGAATGCGCAGCAAGACTCGGTCGAAGCGGTGGCACTTGCGTGTGGCCATCGATTCCATCGTGCGTGCATCTCCGAGTGGCTCGAGAAACAGCTCCACTGTCCGATGTGTCGCCGCCACGTTGCCCCCGTCGACGCCGTCGCCGTCTACTGCTACCTCGACAATATCAGTGACTGCTCGCAGTGGTGGATGCTTGGCTCCGACACTGCTCGAAACCTGAAAGCCAACGCGTAGCCACGTCGCTGGAGATCGCTTGAAGAAGAAAATACATGGGGTTTAGACTTCGCAACTGTGCAGTGTAATCGCTGACCGAGTCCAACGGCATCCTCAGTCCGTGATAATGTACGCTGGATGGATGCCTCACGTGACGCGATGCTCGTCAAATTACCACCAGCCTGCCCTCGACATTGTCCGACTCTGAAGATTGGTAGCACGCCAGTGCCAGTGAGACATTCAGTAGCGAGAGCTTTGATCTGGTGTCTCTTCCCGAGATTTGTTGGCTGCCTCGTCAAACCTGCGCGGGAGCGAATGGCGCTTGACTTGACCCGTAGATCAGACTGAAAGTCACAAGAGTGGGCTCGTTCAGCGCGTCCAGGATACTAATTCCGTGCGAATCGGTTGAGTCTGCGGTAAGCACGCGCTAATCGAGCCCTCTGGCCGCTGTCCAGGGCAAGGATGAGTCACAAGAAACGCGGAGTCGCATCTGAGAAAGTGAGGGGTCATCCATTACTGCGCTTGCTGTGTGTACATTCGAGGCTCTCTGCACGATTCTTAGAGGGCTCGAGCACGCAGTGAGGCCTACTAGCGGAAATCAAGAGACGCCAACCACGCTGTCGCTCACTCGACAACTTTCCAAGTTACTGCTACCTCGAAGAAGCCTTCCAAGTTCAATGTTCAAGTCCCTCCTCGCCTCGTTCGCTCTCCTCACCGTCGGCTCACAGGCTGCGGACCCGTCATGCAAGGACGCCACGTCGGTGCTGCCGCCGGGGCCATACTGCCCGCCGTTCAAGGTCACGCCGGAGCAGCAGCGCGCCATCTTCGATCGCTTCACGCGCCTCTTCCTCGTCACGGCCCAGTTCCGCACGATGTTCGAGCAACACGTCGACGTCAACTACATCCAGCACAACCCTTTCTTCCTCTCGGGGCGTCAGGTGGCGCTGGACGCGTTTGGCAACGACACGGCCGACCCTGCGGCCGCCGGGTACCCGGCTAACATCATCACGCAGTCGTTCGACGCCGAACGCCAGCTCGGAATGTTCCACTACTACTTCACGCCAACGAACGGCTCGCAGCCGACCGTGACCGTCGACATCTTCCGCATGAACGGCTCGTGCGTCATGGAGCACTGGGACGTGCAGCAGGACCGTCCGGCGAACGCGACCAACCCGCTGGCCATGTTCACCCCACCGTCACCGAAGAAGTAATGGCACTCAGGGGACTTGCGATCGATGTCTCGCCCTCGACTATCGAATTGACACAGTGCAATACACGTTGATGGATTCACAGACTCGCTTTTCGTGGGGTTGATCTGTTGTAGACTGAACAGAAGCCAGTCGAGTTGCGTTCGCGGAACGAGTCCTCGATAAACTATTGTCTGCATCGAATTATAATTCGAGAAGCTGGAAGTTTTAGAATTCGGCGCGTGGACTTCAACGTGCGTGTCCCATGACTTCCAGTGATTGATCAAAATCTCCACGAAAATTATAATTTGCATCAATGGCATCGCCCAACGATGGATCCCCCCTAATCCCTTCATCCAGATCACCACGCCATTCCGATCCGACTAAACCTGCGACATCCTTCCGTCATCATGAGTCAAGCCACATTGGACGCAGCTCTTGGGCATCTCGCGTTGCAAAACATCCTCGAGCACCAAGCTAGGAACTCTCCTCATTAGTCTGTGCGGACAACCATCCAGAGAATCCCCGACCACGTGAAATTCTCCAGATCTCAAGCCCAGTACAGTACTGTACGGTCTCCGTTATTATCCACTGTATTACTCCCTGCGCCGTTTTTCCCGGCAAAGGCCTGATGACGGCTCCTGGTGGTGTCACGAATCTGAGGGTAAGCAGCCTCGTCTCGTGAATCTGCAGTGTCTTACTGTATGATGCACCGAGTGTCGCAGTTAGCGATGTTGGACTCAGCACCCACCACCCACAGAAGCCTTCGTTCTCTTCCTTCTCTTTCCACAGACTTCGTTCTACCTCACCATGGCGTCCACCACAGGGCTCCGCGGCCCCGCGCAGTGCCGAGAACTGTACGCCGAGAAGATTCTCCTGCCTCGCATCGCGTTTCTCGCCGTGGCCGTCGCGCTCTGTTCCGCCGCCGTGGCCATCGCCAGTCGCCGACACCAACGACGCGTTCCAAAGTCACTTCCAAAAGATAAGGAATCTACTGACAACGGCAAAACACAACAATCCAATGAACTCTGTCGACCAGAAAAGATCGAGGGGATCATGCAGCGCCGCATGAAGCTCGCCATCATCGCCGGATTGGTCTGGACAGCACTCTTCTTCCTCAACTTCCAGGCATACAACTTCTCAAACGCCGACGCGACAGCCACAGCCTCCGCATCCGCACCCGCATCCGCATCCTCCTACTCATCAGCCAATCGACGACCGCGCATGGTCTTCAGCTTCACGACGACAGCCACCAACATCGACAAGATCCAACCGACCATCTCGGCGCTTCTCAACCAGACCCACGAACGCTTCGACACGATCTACGTGGTGGTGCCGCGCGTGTATCGCGAGCAGGAGGTGTCGATCCCCGAGTGGCTCGTGGCTACCGACACACCAACGAATGCGACTCACTACTACGGATGGAAGTACACGCTGTCGTCGAGTCCAATCCACGAGAGCGTGAAGGTGCTGGTGTTGGACCGAGACTTTGGACCCGGCAGCAAGATCCTCGGTACCCTATTGGTGGAACAAGATCCGGAGACCATCATCGTGTACGGCGACGACGATCGGCAGTACCCTCGTGAGTTGGCGTCTCGAGCGCTCCACTACACGACCAAGTTCCCGAACGAAGCCGTGGCAGTGTTGGGAGGTTGGATCAGTGCGGAAGACTCGTTGTATTGTGGTCGCAGTCTCGAGATCGGCATCAACCGAGTGTCGTTCGTGGGTGGTGCTGGTGGGGTCGTGGTGCGACGGAGGTTCTACGGCAAGGGTTTCGCGACGACAGCAGCGTTCGCCGTGACGGAGATGTCGAAGGCGTGTTTCCTGGGCGACGACTACTACCTGTCGTTGGTGTTGAGTCGCAACCACGTGCATCGGCGTGTGGTGTACGATTCGTGTTGGAAGATGGAGGCGACGCTGCCGTCGTTTGCGAACTGGGGTCTGTCAGGTGGCGAGTCGAGTCATCCTGGAGGAGCGAACGTGGAGCATTACCAGCAGTGCATCAGTGAGCTTGGTGTGGAGAACGATTTGTCGTCGGACGCGGAGTTCGGTCAGTTGTTTATGGTGGTGTTTTCTCGTGTGTGGGGGTCGCTTCGCTTGGTGTACAACTTGTTGAGCGGTCGGGAGGTGGTGGCATGTTGAGACTGCGGTGGCTGCTCATAGGAACAGTTGAAACTACGAAGTCGAAAGCAGGAAGAAAGTAATATAGATACCTGTAGAGTATGCTATGGTTACTGTGGGTGCTCGCGGGATTGCGACGTATTTCTTCGTACGGGATAGTTCGGAGATCGTATTCAAGGCTTGGGCAGGGTCCCCAACACTATTCGAAGTCGATGTTGGGTCCTTTGCGATGTTTTATTGGCGTTGCTTGTATTGAGTACAAGATCCGTCTTCTTTGTTATACTCCCTGGATAGGCGTGAAAGAGCTGTTGTGTGACCGTTGCGCGAGTGGCGTCATCACCTTTGTGCGTACAACGAGGTGGCCGACTTTGCAGCCGATGGATTGCAACCGAGACCTCCAGACATTCCGCCCGTCCGACCGCCCCATATGACGCGGACTCCGTTCCCTCCTTCATGGCGATTATCTTCAGTGAAGAGCCTCCACGGTAAACATGGCTCTAGCGCCGTAACACGCCTATCTTTATCCCCTGCATTTTTCCAAGCTGTGTTGTTGTTCACACTGATGTAACACAATAAACTCCAACTTTCCTCCTCCTCATCATCAGTTGCGTGAGTGTGCGAATCCTGGCCGATGTGTTGGATTGTAGACTGGGAGCCTTCGAGCAATGTGTTTGTAAACGAATGGGTGTAGGATCGACAAACACCGGTACTACTAATCATGCCCCTCGGTCTCACCGTGAGACTGAGGGGCTAGGTGGAAGACGACAGCTACAATGTGCTCGCTTGAGTTGTCGGCAAGAGGCCCGCTTGAAGAGCCCAGTGTCAACAGTCTTCCATGATGGCGACAACGAAATGGCCAACGGAGACCTCAAGTGCGTCCTCTTGGAAACTGGCTATGCACTGCTTGCGCGTGGGTGTGAGAGTGGGACTGCAACCGGAAGAGAGAACCTGAATCTCCTGATATTGGGTGGGATTCACCAAATTGCAGTACATTGATGTCGAAACATGGGTAAAGTAGCTTGGGGGAGGGGGATTGCTCTGCTCGCAAGTGAGGAGGTCGAAGCTTGAATAGCCAGTATTATCACGCTCCGAGCCAGCCGCCGTGAAACCTGAGGCTCGTCTCGTCTTCTTCCAGGCTTGGGTGCGACTCGTGGCGTCCGCTGATGATCAAAGGCAACGAACGATCCAGAGACTCTCGTCCCGTTCATGGTTTTCTGTAGCCTCACCGCTTGACTCCACTCTAGGGAATCAATTGGCCAAGCTTTTTCGCTTGCCAGCTGTTGGTTGACGATGGCACGGGTCTTTGACTGACTCAGCTTCATCAACTTGTTGCTGTCTTTTGTCTTTCTGGGTGATAACAGTCGTTGAGGATTGTGCCTCTGTCGTTTGTGAGACCGTCGCACTGTGGATTCGCCATCCACAATCGAAGCGGTCCCATGCTGACCAAGCTATCTGATAGCTACTCATTGCGAGGACCCTCGCTTTGCCGGGAGCTCTACGCCGAGACGGTGTTGTTGCCTCGAATTTCGCTTCTCGCATTGGCAATCACATTATGTTCAGCTCTAGTTGCCGTCGCCAGTCGAAGAAAGCCGTGTCGACAGCGCACGACCGTCTTTGCAGGTGGCGCGTCGGCGCGAATGGTTGATTCCAGCAACCCAGTTAGCTCCGATGGAGAGGACAAGTCCGTTTGCTCTCCCGAGCGGGTCGAAGGTCAGATGCAGCGCCGCATGAAGCTCGCCATCATCGCCGGATTGGTCTGGACAGCACTCTTCTTCCTCAACTTCCAGGCATACAACTTCTCAAACGCCGACGCGACAGCCACAGCCTCCGCATCCGCACCCGCATCCGCATCCTCCTACTCATCAGCCAATCGACGACCGCGCATGGTCTTCAGCTTCACGACGACAGCCACCAACATCGACAAGATCCAACCGACCATCTCGGCGCTTCTCAACCAGACCCACGAACGCTTCGACACGATCTACGTGGTGGTGCCGCGCGTGTATCGCGAGCAGGAGGTGTCGATCCCCGAGTGGCTCGTGGCTACCGACACACCAACGAATGCGACTCACTACTACGGATGGAAGTACACGCTGTCGTCGAGTCCAATCCACGAGAGCGTGAAGGTGCTGGTGTTGGACCGAGACTTTGGACCCGGCAGCAAGATCCTGGGTACTCTACTAGTGGAACAAGATCCGGAGACCATCATCGTGTACGGCGACGACGATCGGCAGTACCCTCGTGAGTTGGCGTCTCGAGCGCTCCACTACACGACCAAGTTCCCGAACGAAGCCGTGGCAGTGTTGGGAGGTTGGATCAGTGCGGAAGACTCGTTGTACTGTGGTCGCAGTCTCGAGATCGGCATCAACCGAGTGTCGTTCGTGGGTGGTGCTGGTGGGGTCGTGGTGCGACGGAGGTTCTACGGCAAGGGCTTCGCGACGACAGCAGCGTTCGCCGTGACGGAGATGTCGAAGGCGTGTTTCCTGGGCGACGACTACTACCTGTCGTTGGTGTTGAGTCGCAACCACGTGCATCGGCGTGTGGTGTACGATTCGTGTTGGAAGATGGAGGCGACACTGCCGTCGTTCGCGCACTGGGGTCTGTCAGGTGGCGAGTCGAGTCATCCTGGAGGAGCGAACGTGGAGCATTACCAGCAGTGCATCAGTGAGCTTGGTGTGGAGAACGATTTGTCGTCGGACGCGGAGTTCGGTCAGTTGTTTATGGTGGTGTTTTCTCGTGTGTGGGGGTCGCTTCGCTTGGTGTACAACTTGTTGAGCGGTCGGGAGGTGGTGGCATGTTGAGACTGCGGTGGCTGCTCATAGGAACAGTTGAAACTACGAAGTCGAAAGCAGGAAGAAAGTAATATATCATGTATGCTTTGGCACTCACTCCAGTGTGGACGAAGCCGTTGGGCTCGTGCTATTTGAAAACTGAGAGTTGATCGAAAGACTTGGGCTCGTGCTATTTGAAAACTGAGAGTTGATCGAATGACTGAGAGTTGATCGAAGTACGTTTCGCCTGCAGTTCATGACAAGAAGCGATCTGAAGAGTCTCGTAGTAGTTCAAAGAGGTAGTGCCTGCAGGGCATACATAGCTGTCAATACTCAAGCACGAAAGTTGCCGAAGCCCCTAAGAGCTGCCGATTACTCCGATGGCCAGATCTTAGCCCTGCCGAACCGAGACAACGAGGTTGAGATCTACGTTCTTTTGTTTTTGTCGCATCTTTTGCCTTTGAAGGTGGGTCTGTTGAAACACAATCAAAGAATCCTGTAGACAGGTGTCCCAACTAAAGAATACGCGGTGGGGCTTTCGAACGAGAATAGTGCAGTAGGATTTCATTGGATCTCCGTGAGCAGGATTCTACAGATTACCTCTCAGCTGGTCATCATCGTGAGCAATCAAGAAGAAACATACGTGCTCTTACCGACTCAGTTGAAGCTGTGCGATCTCTCGCAATCGAGGCCTTAATCAATTCGAAGACTGCAGAACAGCAGTCCAAGACCACCTAGTGATCCCATGCTACACTTCACCTGATATGCCAGTTTGTGTCGAAACTACGCACATCACCGGACAACAGTACCAGTACAGTGATGTCAGATCTCTCGATTGGGATAGGATAGAAGATATCGTGCAAAGCTCCGGCGCAAACTAAACGGACTACGAAGTACAGTGTACGAGCGACTTCCTTAGCTCTTCAAGTTGAAGAGCTAAGGAAGTAGAACGTTGAAGTTCAACGTTCTATTAAATAGTCAAGCCACTTCACAAGAGATCGAGCAGTGGCCAACTGCGCGTCATAAAGTCTGCGATATCACGCAAAAATCAAGGAGGAATGGTGATTCATCTTCACCGGTGCGTTGTGTACGAATAACGTCTTACATCACGATGGCAATGGCAGTGGATTGTCTTCTTGGCGAAGGAGTCTGCTCTACATCTGGACGACTTGCTTGAGGGAATGCTGTTGTCATCTGGTGATGATGCTAAAACTTGGAGTGTATTGCATTACGCCGTGCGAACAGCTATAGCTACACTGGTGTCATCTGGTGCAAACGCGAAGCAAGAGACACCTTGTTCCTAGTACACTGGTTTGTGCCTGACCTCTTTGAATGCTCGACGAGCACAGAGCATTTGCTTCTAGGATGGGCAAATAGGAGAAATTTTGGAGAGTCTACTTCCCTTCACATCTTCTATTGCTCCTCATCGAACGTATCTTTAATTCGTACTCATCTTGGATGGTGAGCTACTGCAACTCACTGATCGGGTGTGCGACCTAGATTTTGATGGCACAGATTTGGATCCAAGGTGATCTCCCCGAAGATTGCAGTCAGCTTCAGTGGTGGCAACGTGTTCCGCATCAGAATCCAGTCCGTATCACAGACTAAGAGTGGGATCAAGACTGCGCACACGATGCACTGTACAACTCATAAAAGAATCACACATTCCACCGCCTAAAACATTGCGACGCTTGGCTAAAGACGATGGCAGACTGTCAGCTGCCTGCCAATCCTCCCTTTCAAACTGTCTTTGTGACATGCCCTTCGTTAAAGCTTCCCACATCGCAAGAATCAAGCTCTACCGGATCAACCATCGGAATCCGTTGGATCTTGCATCTCTTGCTCTGAGCCCCAGTCACTTCACAATATCCTCTCTACCTCCAACAACTCAAACTTGCCCCCTTCACGAAAAGAATGAGAGCTCTCGGACTAGCCTCTGGAATACTGCTGCTTCCTCTGATCAAACCGGCGCAAGCAGCCAATTGCACGCAAGAGCAGATCGACACAATTGAGAAGATCTTCCCGCTCGTGTCCCTCAAGTGCTTTTTCCAAGTCGAAACGTTTCAAGTGTGCGACGAGAATTGTCTTGCTAGCTTCAAGGAGAGAGTGCCGCAAGCGCCGGACTGCGTTGCTGATGGATACACGGAATCCATGCTCGACTACGCGAAGGAAGATTACGAGAAATGTCAGAACGTCTCCGGTCTGACGGCCGGCAAGTACATGCCGCTCGCGTCCAAAATCACGCTGACTGAGTGCACCTCAGAGCAAAAAGATACATGGTACAGCAAGTACGGCGTCAACTCTTCCTACGCCAATTGCTGGTCCAGAGCGACGCCCGAGACCGGGTGCTCGAACGAGTGCCTTGCGGCCATCGAAGAGGGCGTCTTGGCCGCGCCAATCTGTGCTGACGCCAGTGGCTATTGGTATGGCGAAGTTAAGAAGGAGCACCTCGTGCGCTGCCTGACGGTTCGTAAGGACTCGCTGAAGGACAACGCTGTGCTTAACACGCCCGTCAGCCAAGTCGCCGCGAAAATCATGGAAACGAAGAACGAAACTAACGGCGGAAATGTATCCACCCCAACACCGAGCGCGACCTCCCCGGCCATGACGACTATTGTAGGTTACGTAGGTGCTGCGGTTGTTTCTGCGCTCGCGCTGGCGTTGCTGTAGATGAAAGTTGTTTTATCTGCCCTTTTCTGGTTGCTAATTGCAAAGAGATCACTATAAGTACCACTTCTCTGCGATGTGTGTTGAGTTAATTTACTCTTTGCTTCTATACACGCGTGAAGCAACTCCACACAATCCAGTGCACTCCTCCGAGCGAATCTGCTGCGCCGGCCATGTTGCGAACGATCTGACGTAAGAATCTTGGGATCTGTCTGGAAATCGAATCCATTATTCTGAGTTCGATCGTTCTCGGGTAGGTATTGTCCATCAACCAGACATTGGAACTCGATGAAGCGTGTGGTGCACGGTAGTCGAGAATGGTCCTACCCACCGACACTCTGCTACGTAGCACTATGTTTCGCCGAGTCGCCAAAGGAGCCTTGTGCCAGAAGGGTGTGCAAGATTGCGGCTGACCACGGAGATCATCGTGATGACGAAACTCATCATTTGAAGGATGTGTCTACCAAAACGTACACGATATATACTCCAAGCAACACGGCTGTCCGCCAAATCATTTCTCGGAGCCCGCAGTCAAGACCACACCCGCCGATGACAATTCACCGTCGGGAACTGCCCCCAAAAAACGATGGTTCGACTCGCCAGCTGTACGGTAGAAACCTTGCGGAGTCAAGCCAAGACTAAGGCACGAGTCCTACTGGGTTCACTGATTTGCGATACAACAGACCTCACCTTCAAATTCAAAGTCAAAGACTTAGGCACGAACGATGCCGATCTCTTTCTATTCTTCGCTATGTTTTTTTGATTGGTACGTCTAATCCTTTATGCTTCGACTTCCCGTTTGGTGATGGGCGGGAGATGCAGGGGTACTGATCCTATTTATAATAGTTGCACCTGATTACTGAGAATTCGCCAGGATGTGAGTAAATCCAGAAAAATTCGCCGAGAAGTGAAACGCTCGAGTGATAACTTAAGGAAAAAAACAGATGACGAACTTACCGTTTTATAATACGACCGGAGGTACAAATACACAAGATGTAAATAGAGCACACTGCCAGTCATAAGCACCTACGTAACCATGCCAATTGCAAAACTGACAGTGAACGTGCTGGGCGAAGCCGAAGAAATGAGTAAGGAGCTTCACGTTGGACAAGTTCCCGTCTACAAAAACCTCTGTGGCTTATGACCGCAGTCAATGTGAAGAAGAGCGTGAAGGTGTCGCAGCGAGGTGGGAACAACAGAACGTTGGAGTGCACGGGGGAGCAGTGCCCTTTCAAAGTCACCGCATACCAGCGGAAGAAAGATAGGAAGCCAACTGGTGTGTGGTACATATCCACTGTGGTTTCTGAGCACAGAGACTGCGTTGCCCATGTATACTCTAAGATGAAGAACAAAATCAGCAAGCGACGTGTGGTGATATCGAAGCGAGAGTGCAAAATCACGCCTGGCAGCGCATACTATATTTACACCTTGTGTATTTGTACCCCCGCATTGTTACATGGTAAGTTCGTCATCTGTATTTTTCTTAACACACAGTCTCTGTAAGAAGAAGGCAAAAAATGCGATATTTTGGGAAAACTGCTCAAATAATTCCGGTATTGAGTTTGCGTCGATGATATTAGTACAGGCAGTAGCGCTTCATCTCGCCATTCCTGCCATGCAATCCCCAAGTCCGTCCGATGCGAAATACCATCAGCGCAGACGATGGCGCGGAGCACCTCTGCGTAGCATTTTCAAGGCAGCCCATGAGCCCGTCAATGCCCATCACCCCTACATCTTACGGTACGCCGATACCTACTTTTCCGAGTTTTTTGTTCCACACCGGCTTCTGAAATCAGCCAGGGTTTACTTCGACAAAAACACCGTTTAGGCGGCATTGGCGAGCAGTACATCCAAGAGATCCAAAACGGAGTGATGGTCAAATTGGCAAAAAATGGCGAGACGAAAATCATCCAGGCTCTCAAGTTGGCTCATCTGACGCGAACGGATGGCCTCGTCATGAGCAGGTATGCCAATGGAGGCAATGTAGATGACAGGCACTTGTGAAGCACCGACGCGTCTAATGGAGCCTAAATTTGGATGGTGTCATCATGGACCGCTGACAAGTGTATGTGCCAAATTTCGTTATGATTGAAGCAATACCGGAATTATTCCACTTGCGTCTTCCCACTCAAATGCCCGCTTCTTACAGAGACTGTGTGTTTAGTTCATCACTCACATGTTGGCGAGCATTTCACTTCTCGGCGAACCTTTCTGGATTTACTCACATCTTGGCGAATTCTCCCTGACCACTTCGTGGGTGGTGTGCCTTCGCGGTTCAGTCTTGAGAGCGCACGTACGGCCTGTTCTCGACGAACCAATGGATTTTTGCGGACTGTACGAAGAGGTAACCGAACAAGTTTTGCAATTGACCTCTAGCACCCTTCGCTAATCCGAAGTCGCTCTCACAGCACTTGAACATAACTGAGTACAGTGTAGATCACTTCTTTTCCGATCTCACCCCATCCCACCAGAAGCATTTATGACCTCAGGGCATATTCACCAGTAAAGTGAAAAATCCGACAAATTTGAGGGCCAAGTCGCTCGGCCAAAAGCCAACGTAGGAGTGTTCCCGCACCAGTCCAGGGTTAAAATAGAATCGCCATCTCTCACGCATGTTTTGTCCAGTGACGATCAGCCAACGTCCCAGAGTCCTGTATTTCGACCAGATTTCACTTTTATCTTAGGTTTAACCCGACTGGTGGAGATTGTCTCACAGGCTGGATATCTCAGCAGCCGATGCTGAGATATCCAGCCTCAGCAGCCGCTGCTGAGATATCCAGCCACACAGTACAGTACTACAGTCGGTCCTCGCAACCGACTGTAGTACTGTACCGTCCTGCAAAGTTATGGCTTCCACGCTTTTGTTCCAACCAGGTGTTGATGGTCTTCTCTTCTACTACAGACTCAACCTCGGGCAGTTTCTGTTGGGAGTGCGAATCGTACTCTCCAACCTATCCCGTCCTACTCAATGGCATCGATGGGCCTTGATTCATCACCAACTCTTCGAGGGCCGACTCAATGCCGAGAGCTTTACGCTGAGACAATCCTCTTGCCTCGAATTTCGCTTCTCGCGTTGACAGTCGCGGTGTGCTCCGGCATCGTCGTGATCGCCATTGGCCAGAGTCAACATCGAAAACAAAGCGGAAAGAAGACGACAACAGTACGGAAAGAACGCGGCGACGCCTCTTTATGCGATCATGTCTACTCTCCTGAGGGAGCCGAAGGTCAGATGCAGCGCCGCATGAAGCTTGCCGTCATCGCTGGACTGGTCTGGACAGCACTCTTCTTCCTCAACTTCCAGGCATACAACTTCTCAAACGCCGACGCGACAGCCACAGCCTCCGCATCCGCACCCGCATCCGCATCCTCCTACTCATCAGCCAATCGACGACCGCGCATGGTCTTCAGCTTCACGACGACAGCCACCAACATCGACAAGATCCAACCGACCATCTCGGCGCTTCTCAACCAGACCCACGAACGCTTCGACACGATCTACGTGGTGGTGCCGCGCGTGTATCGCGAGCAGGAGGTGTCGATCCCCGAGTGGCTCGTGGCTGCCGACGCACCAACGAATGCGACCCACCACTACGGATGGAAGTACACGCTGTCGTCGAGTCCAATCCACGAGAGCGTGAAGGTGCTGGTGTTGGACCGAGACTTTGGACCCGGCAGCAAGATCCTCGGTACCCTATTGGTGGAACAAGATCCGGAGACCATCATCGTGTACGGCGACGACGATCGGCAGTACCCTCGTGAGTTGGCGTCTCGAGCGCTCCACTACACGACCAAGTTCCCGAACGAAGCCGTGGCAGTGTTGGGAGGCTGGATCAGTGCGGAAGACTCGTTGTATTGTGGTCGCAGTCTCGAGATCGGCATCAACCGAGTGTCGTTCGTGGGTGGTGCAGGCGGCGTCGTGGTGCGACGGAGGTTCTACGGCAAGGGTTTCGCGACGACAGCAGCGTTCGCTGTGACGGAGATGTCGAAGGCGTGTTTCCTGGGCGACGACTACTACCTGTCGTTGGTGTTGAGTCGCAACCACGTGCATCGGCGTGTGGTGTACGATTCGTGTTGGAAGATGGAGGCGACGCTGCCGTCGTTTGCGCACTGGGGTCTGTCAGGTGGCGAGTCGAGTCATCCTGGAGGAGCGAACGTGGAGCATTACCAGCAGTGCATCAGTGAGCTTGGTGTGGAGAACGATTTGTCGTCGGACGCGGAGTTCGGTCAGTTGTTTATGGTGGTGTTTTCTCGTGTGTGGGGGTCGCTTCGCTTGGTGTACAACTTGTTGAGCGGTCGGGAGGTGGTGGCATGTTGAGACTGCGGTGGCTGCTCATAGGAACAGTTGAAACTACGAAGTCGAAAGCAGGAAGGAAGTACTATATCATGTATACTTTGGCACTCACTCCAGTGTGGACGAATGCCTGGACGAATGCCTTGGGGCTCTCGCTATCTGAAAAACGGAGAGTTGATCGAAAGACGTTTCGCCTGCAGTTCATGACAAGAAGCGATCTGAAGAGTCTCGTAGTAGTCCAAAGAGCTAGTGCCTGCAAGGCATACATAGCCATCAATACTCAAGCACGAAAGTTGCCGAAGCCCCTAAGAGCTGCCGGTTACTCCCATGGCCAGATCTTAGCCCTGCCGAACAGAGACAACGAGGTTGAGATCTACGTTCGTTTGTTTTTGTCATATCTTTTGCCTTTGAAGGTGGGTCTATTGAAACACAACCAAAGAATCCTGTAGCCGGGTACTAATGTCCCAACTAAAGAAGACGCGGTGGGGCTTTCGAACGAGAATAGTGCAGTAGGATTTCATAGGATTTCTTCGTGAGCAGGATTCTACAGATTATCTCTCAGCTGGTCATCATCGTGAGCAATCAAGAAGAAACACACGTGCTCTTACCGACTCAGTTGAAGCTGTGCGATCTCTCGCAACTTGATGATGATGAAAGTTGGAGTCTATTGTGTTACATGGTCGCGGATGGTTTCCACGTACCCATGGTGGAGAATCACGTGCGAGACCTTTCCGAACAAAACCGACACACTACTCCACCATTACCGGTGCAACTAGGTGGATCAGCAAGTGCTCTCAACATCTGCTTCCAAAGAGAGAAAGAGTAGCCACAACATTGAAACCATGGGGCACAGAGCTCGTGGCCACAAAGGCGCGAAAGCTGGCGATGGAAATGTCGCGGACGACTTGGCGCCCAGACAGAGCAATCACTGTGGAATTCTTTGCTTCGCTTGAGTCGATTTCTCGACTTCAAAACTTTCGGTAAGGCAAACGTGGGCTACGTCACCTCCACATACAATGGCAGGCATCAATGGTGAGCATCAGCTGACAATACTATTGAATAGGTTCTTAGCGAAATGGCTCGCGTTCCAGCGGATTCACCCCGTTCTTCTCCACTCGCGCGGGTGCCAACTTCAAAAACCACCATCGGAGAATACACTACGAACGACTTGGCGGTCATTGCCCTTCACACCTACGATGAGTTCGAATATGTCTGGTATCATAATACTGGTAAACGTGGCTGCTCGACAGCATACCGGTGTATATCGCATGTGAAATGCAATCGTTTTCTCCGTATTCGGCGCGAAGATCAGAAGCACGTCTTAGAAAAGAGTGGTGAGCACTCCGCACGAAAGTCAGACAGACGTCGCAAGGGGATACACCCTGCCTTCAAGGCAGAGGTCGACGCGGCAGCGATTGGGTCAGGACCGACGAAAATTCTGGTTGCGATGAAACTAAAATATGCTGGACAAACCACTTTACTCGACGCACTTCCCACGAGGGAGCAGATAAAAACCGCAAAGCACATCTTGAGAAGAAGAAAACAGAAAAGTTTGTGATAGTGTCGCATGCCGACATTGTCGAGTGGTCCAGTCTTCGAATGTGCGAGACAGCGGAAGTCTTTTACCTTGAAGGACTTTTCAACCGAGCAACGGATGAAACCACATTTGCAACATTGGCACCAGGTTTCAGGAACGGGACTCTGGTCACGAGGTGCTTTCGACACACCTCCATTATTGACGGAAAAGAAATTATCTGCTTTGGTCGCGTCATGACATCGCGTCAAATGATGCGCTCTGTCCTTTACTCCTACCAAGGTCAAGAGAGAGATGGTGTGTTTGCCGCAGCCGATGGGACCTACAAGTTACATCAAGGTAAGTGCTAATTTCTTACAGAAACGCAAAATGTGGAACTCACACGAATTTTCTCATGTTTATTATTTAGACGGCTGGGTACTCGTCGCCATGGGTTCTTATAGGACCCGCTTCACCGAAGCTCGAGTTTACAGCAAGAGTTTCGTTCCTTGGGCCTACATGTTTGTTCGAACAGAGCATCAGTCTGCCTACGAAGAATTCTTCCGCACAGTGAAGAAAAGTGCTCACACATTCTTTGGTATAGATTTGCAAGTGAAGTTGGGTAGTTTAGACCACACCAATTGCATTCCGAATGCCTACCGCGCGGTCTGGCCTGACATTACACTACTCGACTGCTACCCACACGTTGTTAGGAAATGCCGCGAGCGAATCAGCGAACTGAATGACCACGACTACTACGAAAACAACATTGCCATCAACATCAAGCAAATGCATACTGCCCGCTCACCCGCCCAGTTCAAGGCGATCTCGAAACTTTGTTGCGAAAAGTGGAATGCAGACGGGGAAGCTCGCTATACTGAATGGTTCAAAGCTATCTATCTTAAAGACAAGTGGGAAAAATGGTATACAACGAGTGCGGCACCAGGGGTGATGCCTTCGCAAAATGCACTGGAGTCGCACAATGGTGTGATCAAAGAATGCGGAATCCAGTCACTACGCGCAAACGCGGGCGTCGTGCTAAACGATTCTATTCCACGGATCTTTGAGTTAGCCGCTTTGAACGCTCCAAGACGACCATTCGGCCATTTCTGTGAAGGTGAGTAAAGTCAAAACGTATTTTTTTTATCATTCACTAAAATTATTTTGTAGGCCCACTCCTAAGTGCGATGATTCACAAAGCTGCTCACCACATTATCAAGACAGCCCATTATGTGAAGTATCAATTGATTGGTCATAAGCGAGTCCCTTCTTCTCTATTTTTCAACGCTTCCCGGTACATGGACTCGCCGACACGTATGCACGAAGAAGTGACTCGCGCACGTGTTCAAAGGTACACTACGCTATTACCGAGAAATCGCTGCCAAATACTAATGTTGGGCTCACTGTGTTGCATTAGATATCTTGATTCCAAGAGAGGCACTTTATGTAGAGATACCACCGTGAACGATATCCCACTCCTATATCAATCCCTTCACGAGATTGAGTTGATCGGGACACAGGATCAGCTAGCAGCGTTTACGTTCCAGCTGGAACCTATAGTCGACAGCCACAAGGTACGTTGATCGTTGTATCCTGAAATTCCTATCTATATTCATTTTCTGTCTGAATGTGTTAAGATACGGCAGATCCGTGCGCTGTACAGATGCGACTGTAAGAATTTCTGGTCTACGGGCTGGCTGTGCTCTCACGTCATTGCAACTGCCTCAATCCTAAAGAAATTTGACTTGAAGGGCGCTACAGTTGCATTGCCAGCTACAAAGGTCTCCGGCGGCCAGCGCAAAATCCCTGGCGCTCTGTATACGGATGATCCAGACAATCGTACGCTGAAAAAGACTAACCTTATGAACAGGCTCCTAAAGCAGCCTCTGTACCCGTACAACTGGCGAGTTGTTGTTCATGAAGACTATGAAGAAGATGGCTTAAGTGGGACCCGCTGCAACATGGGATTAATCAAGCAGTTTAAGCAGGTCGGGGGGATCTACAAATGGGAAGTAGACTTCGGCAATGATTCGAACGAATGGTTCGAGTGTGAAGATGTCGTGGACATGATCATTGCAGCTCGAATGTTGGGATTAGACGTCACGGCACACAACAAAATGTCATCTGCGTAGCTTTCATACATTCTACATACTAGATCGTATTCATTTGTATAACGCTCATATACTCTCTATCTTGCAAAAAAATTGTAGCCGGTGGCGATATAATTGCTCTTGGCAAATGAAGGGAAATGGGCTCTTGTGGGGTGTCTTTGGTGTTCGTGGGGTGGCGAGATGCAAAAACATATGGTTTCTATATGGGCAGATGGTTCTTTAAGCACTCGGTGAACCTCTGATTCATCGGCTCTTACCGGTATTTTCTGATACCGGTTATGGTACGTGGTTTTCCACTCTTTGCACGTGGAAACCAACTCTTTTCTGTGTTACATCAGTGTGAACAACGATAGCTTTGATGCAGGTGGGGGGGGGGGGGGGGGCTGATCGTGTGAGGCAATCTGGCAATCCGTTTCCAGAAAAGTGTATCGAGTGCCAAACTGGCGGGATCATCACGCAAAGCTGCCGCTTGAGTGCGCGTCTGTATAGCGACTTGGGCTGGGGATGGCGTGGCGGGGGGAGCCGCAGTCTGGTTCTGATCGTGACGCGTCCAAAGCTGCACGCAGGGTGTAAGCGTTGGATGTGGATTAAAACGAATGATGCCGTGGCCGGCCCACTTCGCCAACGTTGCCGCTGCACGGACAGATGAAACGCTCCCGAGGTCTTCACTGATGGTACTTGAGAAGTCCCTGATGAGGCGCACTTGGGCGTCCACGACGTGCGATTGTGGGTACGGGCTGAGGACGTCAGGTGGGTCATGTCGTAGACGTACATCTGGATAGTTGCAGACAATGGCATCACATAGCGTACGGAATCGTGGCCCAATGGATAAGGCATCCGCCTACGAAGCGGGAGATTGCGGGTTCGAGTCCGGTCGAGGATCGTTCTCGGGTAGGTATTGTCCATCAACCAGACATTGGAACTCGATGAAGCGTGTGGTGCACGGTAGTCGAGAATGGTCCTACCCACCGACACTCTGCTACATAGCACTATGTTTCGCCGAGTCGCCAAAGGAGCCTTGTGCCAGAAGGGTGTGCAAGATTGCGGCTGACCACGGAGATCATCGTGATGACGAAACTCATCATTTGAAGGATGTGTCTACCAAAACGTACACGATATATACTCCAAGCAACACGGCTGTCCGCCAAATCATTTCTCGGAGCCCGCAGTCAAGACCACACCCGCCGATGACAATTCACCGTCGGGAACTGCCCCCAAAAAACGATGGTTCGACTCGCCAGCTGTACGGTAGAAACCTTGCGGAGTCAAGCCAAGACTAAGGCACGAGTCCTACTGGGTTCACTGATTTGCGATACAATAGACCTCACCTTCAAATTCAAAGTCAAAGACTTAGGCACGAACGATGCTGATCTCTTTCCATTCTTCCTTCCCTAACCAATGTTCCAAGTCAAAGACCTTCGAAGTCGGCGACGAAGACTTCCTCGTTGGCTTCAAATTGAGGGACGGACTCTGGCGTTCTGGCCCTGAGTGTTGTTCTTCAAGGATGCCGGGTTGAATGCGAAGCGATGGATGTGGGTGGAGATACAGTGCGTTTTGCCATTAGGAGCGGTCAATCTTTGATGTGCCTGCAATATCTTATAGGTCCAGTTCCGGAAGGGGGATGTGCGGGGGATGTGCAGGGTACTAACCCAAGCTCACAGTTGCCGACTTCGTGCGTCAGTCCCGCAGTCAGTTCAGTGTGCGGCTCGTGAACAAGGAGCTCGATCTTCCTGTTGTCGACCTTTTCACAGCGTATGAGTGGTGTGCAAAGGCTTTCAGCAACCTGTGAGTGGAAACCATCAAGAACGTGTAGATCAAGGCAAATATTGTTCACATCGAACCGATATAAGCACTTCTGGTCTTCGAACAATGTATCTTATTACATTACACTCTGCTCTGAGGACGTTCATGCCACTCTCGATGTGCTCTATTTTTCGATATATCAGCACCGCTCCTGATCGCGAAACGCTCTGTATTGAAATGAAATCCACATTCCACGGCTGCGAGCAGGTTTGCTTTTGACACGAGAATGGACCACTTGTCGACTCGTTTATGTACAACTGGTCGAGCAAAATGCTGGGTGTGGAAGTGGGACTTCGACCTTGAAGAACAAGGTGACATTGGACACCATCCTTGAAGAATGCCGACTCAACAAGCCTCGACGACTTGGACTCCAGTCAACACCAAAGCTACGGAAAGCTCGGCTGAGAGTTGTCTTTTCAATACTCTCTTGATGATGCAGAGACTTTTGTTTGTGGTGTTGGCGTTTCCCAACGGATTGGACTCGGGTTCCGTGGAACAGCGCTTTCTTTCCTCCAGGAGCATGTGCTATACTTTCTCATCTCGAGCTCTTCTGCATCGCCCTCTTCGGACCGTGTATTCGTCATGTCTGGTCTACTGTACTCATGTGGCTGTCCATTTGTGACGCCTGCGCTTCCACAACCATCGCATGCGAACGGCTCTCACGACAGTTGGCGTGCCCCCGAGGCGGGCCATTTTGAGTCTGTGGGTGGAGCTCGAAGGGTTCAGCGTGTCGTTTATTCATGCAAACAACCACACGAATGTAACTTTCCCCTGTGAAATAGTACTGTACCGTCCTGCAAAGTTATGGCTTCCACGCTTTTGTTCCAACCAGGTGTTGATGGTCTTCTCTTCTACTACAGACTCAACCTCGGGCAGTTTCTGTTGGGAGTGCGAATCGTACTCTCCAACCTATCCCGTCCTACTCAATGGCATCGATGGGCCTTGATTCATCACCAACTCTTCGAGGGCCGACTCAATGCCGAGAGCTTTACGCTGAGACAATCCTCTTGCCTCGAATTTCGCTTCTCGCGTTGACAGTCGCGGTGTGCTCCGGCATCGTCGTGATCGCCATTGGCCAGAGTCAACATCGAAAACAAAGCGGAAAGAAGACGACAACAGTACGGAAAGAACGCGGCGACGCCTCTTTATGCGATCATGTCTACTCTCCTGAGGGAGCCGAAGGTCAGATGCAGCGCCGCATGAAGCTTGCCGTCATCGCTGGACTGGTCTGGACAGCACTCTTCTTCCTCAACTTCCAGGCATACAACTTCTCAAACGCCGACGCGACAGCCACAGCCTCCGCATCCGCACCCGCATCCGCATCCTCCTACTCATCAGCCAATCGACGACCGCGCATGGTCTTCAGCTTCACGACGACAGCCACCAACATCGACAAGATCCAACCGACCATCTCGGCGCTTCTCAACCAGACCCACGAACGCTTCGACACGATCTACGTGGTGGTGCCGCGCGTGTATCGCGAGCAGGAGGTGTCGATCCCCGAGTGGCTCGTGGCTGCCGACGCACCAACGAATGCGACCCACTACTACGGATGGAAGTACACGCTGTCGTCGAGTCCAATCCACGAGAGCGTGAAGGTGCTGGTGTTGGACCGAGACTTTGGACCCGGCAGCAAGATCCTCGGTACCCTATTGGTGGAACAAGATCCGGAGACCATCATCGTGTACGGCGACGACGATCGGCAGTACCCTCGTGAGTTGGCGTCTCGAGCGCTCCACTACACGACCAAGTTCCCGAACGAAGCCGTGGCAGTGTTGGGAGGCTGGATCAGTGCGGAAGACTCGTTGTATTGTGGTCGCAGTCTCGAGATCGGCATCAACCGAGTGTCGTTCGTGGGTGGTGCAGGCGGTGTCGTGGTGCGACGGAGGTTCTACGGCAAGGGCTTCGCGACGACAGCGGCGTTCGCTGTGACGGAGATGTCGAAGGCGTGTTTCCTGGGCGACGACTACTACCTGTCGTTGGTGTTGAGTCGCAACCACGTGCATCGGCGTGTGGTGTACGATTCGTGTTGGAAGATGGAGGCGACGCTGCCGTCGTTTGCGCACTGGGGTCTGTCAGGTGGCGAGTCGAGTCATCCTGGAGGAGCGAACGTGGAGCATTACCAGCAGTGCATCAGTGAGCTTGGTGTGGAGAACGATTTGTCGTCGGACGCGGAGTTCGGTCAGTTGTTTATGGTGGTGTTTTCTCGTGTGTGGGGGTCGCTTCGTTTGGTGTACAACTTGTTGAGCGGTCGGGAGGTGGTGACGTGCTGAGCTGTTCGGAATGTCTTGTTGACGTAAAAAAATAAGTTTATTTCGTCGCAAGTTGAATGCAATTCGCGCAGACGCTGTGTTCTTTCACTACCGTCGTGGCGTCATGAAGTCGTCTCCAAACATGTGCTGTAAATACTTTGGAGTCTCCCGCGGGCACTTCATGACTCGTCCTTCGAAGAGGCAGCTCACGACTGGATACACCCAGTTGCGAGGGATCTTAAACTCTCGCGCGCCGTTGTTACCAACACGAGGGCATTTCGCACAGTCCGTGAAGCAGCGTGACGGGATCGGCCCGACGGCGTCTTGGTCTCCGATCTTACCGTCTAAGAACACGAATACGTCGGCGTACAGCGCCGTCTCCACGTGGGTGATCCGCACCGGCAGCGCGATGTCCCTGGCGGTGTTCGGATACAGAGCGCTGTCCCAAACATCGATCACGTATCCTTTCGGCATACGCACTGGATGCGAACGAAGGTACTTGAACGAGGCCACGTCAATGCCGAAGTCGACGTCCGTGTCATGGCGGATCACGCGTTTCTCGCGAAACGCACCGAGCAACGTGCCGCTGTCGAGAAAGAACGTCAGGTTGTGAGCCTCCAAGACCGAGGCGGTCGTGAAGGCGATCGCGCGCAGCGTGTCGGCGAGCTCGACGTCGTCCAGGCAGAGATACGCGTTGTCGTCGCGCACGAACCGCTCGTCTCGATGGCTCAGGTTCTCGCAGCTGAGGCGGTACCACACGACCGAGGGCAACTGCAAAAACCACAACACGCCGACGACCGCGGCGATCGCGACGTTGCGCAGCAGACCGCCCAGCCGACGCGGCGCGTACACGGCTTCTCGCCCTCGCTTGCCCATGACAAACGCGAAGCTCGCTGGAAACACGACGAGTCTCCGATTGCAGAATAAGTGAGACCGTCGCACTTGACCCCAAGTGGGTGTCTGGCCTTTTTATGGCACGGTGGAAAATCCCGCCCTCCCCTCACCGACGATTGGCTACAGAAGCCAGGACCTTCGCACGACACGCGTCCACGGTCTGGCTCCATTTTTCGGCTTCGCTCGCCGTTTTTGAGGTCGAAGTATCGGTGGCGATATCGCCTCGACGGAGATTTCTCACACATCTGCATGGGCGTGTGGCTGTAAAGGAGAGAAAGGTTTCTGGTGCGAGGCTCCGCGTGGCGCTAATTGACCACACCTCACAACGCCTGGCTATCCGCGATGAGGAAACACACGATTCAGTGAACACTGAACACCATCGGTTGCAGACAGCGGAATATCTACTGTATTAGCGGATTATCAATAGCGCATATACTATAACACGATATTTACCTGATTATATTACTATTGCGCTATTAATAAGTCTGCTCTGGATATTACTATTCCTTCCTTGATCCGCGTCGACTGCACTCTCTCGACTTCGATGGCGTGACGAGGCTGCGAGTGGACTAAGAACGATCTATTATGTGAGAGGATTTCGTCGGCCACATCAACCAGACCATTTCCGTTCCATTCAGTGATGAATGAATGAACGAGGAGAGTTCGGAAGCCACAGCAGTCGACAAAGAGAACTCGTGACACGTTGCTGAGCTTGGTATCTTACACTTTTTTTCCAGTATGTCAGCAGTTCCATGAGAAGAGGGGAGCCAAACTGTTTTCCATTTGTGACGGCCAATCTCAGAAGGAACACAGGCGAAGTCGGTACCCTTTGAGACGACTTCTTCCACCTATATTTATCGAACTCTGTGTGGCAGTAAGATCGTCGGTTCGAACACAACAGGGCAACTTCCGCTCATGCGACTCGTGGGATTCCTTCGCGCTTGGGAAGCCGTGCAGGTCGAGCTCCATGGACGATACTCGCTGCCTCGTCTCACCTCATACCACGAGTACTCCAGTGGAACAAGCCTGGCGAAGGCCATCGCGATCACCGCGACAATGCCGCTGCCATGCATGCTTGTGATGCTCTTTCTTGACTCGCTGCCATACAAACCAGCATCAGCGGGGATCGACGGCCAGAGTTTCGGGTTCTGGCTGCGGGCTGGTCTCACCGGCACGCTAATCACTCTACTCGTGCTTGCGCAGCTGCAACACGCCGTTCCTTCGCTTCGAATATCTACGGCGCGTCTGTGGGGGATCTCGATCGGTCTTGGGTTTTATCTGCTAGCAATCACGTACGCTCTGGGCAAGCTCGTCGGCTTTCCGATCCCGTTTATGCTCATGAGTGTGACCGTACCGTACTGCTGGGCGTTTCTCTTCTTGCTGTGGTTCCTGTGGCGAGACACCTGGAGTGAGAACCAGCAGGCACGCCATGATCTCCAGCGATACATGATCGTGCTGTGGACTCAAGGCGGACTGATTATTGTATATTTTTGCATTTTTCTACGTCTACTGCAAGCTCGACGGTCTCAAGCAAACGCTGTTCTCAGCGCTGTTACCTCTTATCAAGCTCGTCTTCAAAAACATCGTGGGTCGTGGCGTTTTGCATGTAGAAGACCTTGCACCGACGATTGTGATTTTCAACGTCGACGTCTTTCACGCAGTGTTTCTGTCGTCCACAATGCAGCGAGCGACCACAAATGGGACGGTACTCATGGTCATGGCCGTGGACCTGGTTCAGAATCTAATTGCGAGTTACGAAATCCGACTGGCACTTTCTCGGATTCACCAGGTCGCTACCAAGATAGACAAACTCAGGCCTCAACTTGGCTCGACCGTAGATATGGCCAATGAAGGACAGGTTTGCACGGCTGTGTCTTTGCTCCGCGAGAACGGAGGACTAAGGGATTCGCCGGATCTCACACGACCTCGCTACGAGCGCCGCCGCTCTCATCGATTCAACTCGCACCTGAAATTCGCTTTCCGAGGAGCCGTTCTCCCCACAGAGTCTCTTGATCTCGGCTCTGCAAGGCTCGAACAGCTTCACGTTTGCTACATTCAGGGAGTTCTCAGAGTGCTCCACATGACTGAGTTCTACTTGCTGGTCGAGTTTGTCGAAGTCATGATGGCTGTCATCTACAGTAAGTCCTGTCGCAAGTCTCCACCTTTGCTCGTATTTAATTCTATATCTCTCTGTCTTGTACGATACAGCTTCCTACTTAGTTGGCATATACCACCTCCCAATCCGCAAGTACTACACGCAAATCAACACATTTACTGACGCCGAGTTCCGTGTGACCATCGAGCGAGTCGCCGTCTACGCGTTGCTGGAGCTCTTGTCGTTCCTCATGTTTTGTTGGAGCGTGAACCGACAAATTCGATTCTTTTCCAGCCACCACCAGCTCGCGTTCGCTCTCAGGCAACACTGGCAAATGGCGCAGGCGACACTGATCATGTGGGTCTGCTACGTTATCGACATGTCGATGGAGCACGCTGGATCGGATTACACGTTCAGGTTCAAGTGGCTAGGCCAGTCCTCGATGACGTAACACCCAGTGAACGGGAGCAGGTTTGGAGCAAAAGTGACGTTCGATTATAAAGTCCTTCGGCGAGTTAATGACGGATGTAGCGGTTTGATCCACATGCAAGGGGTAATCTCGGTTTCTTCCGGTGCTGAGTAAAGAATCCGTTTCGGTGAAGCCCACGACGCGTCACAAGCGGGTCTGGTCGACGCCAGATAAGAGGAACTTCGTCACTGCCGCAGGAAACCTCGTGACGCCTTCGCAGAACAAGTCCGCGTTTGTCGGCGGCACGACTGCACCGGCCACGAGCGCCATAACGCGCTTTTCGAAGGTTCGTTGGATTGCCTCCCGACTTTTCAGCACGCGGTCTTTCGTGCTTACTGGTAGCACGACTTTGGTCTTGAACGGCTCGCACAACTGGCACTTTGGGACGTCATACTTGCTGAGATCGTAATGGCAACAGCACGCGTCCTGAACGATCCTTGATAAGAGGTCAATCTCCGCAGCAGTCCGTGTGATAGCATAGGATGAAGGCCGCGAAAGCCAGTCGCTTGGGTCGGCAGTGAGGTGGACAGTGAACTCGAAGGTCTTCTTGTCGCCGCCTGTGAGCGAGATACTCGCGACGCGTCGGAGGAATGCGAGGCTTGCAACTACGTGGTCAGCGAGTGGCTCGGCTGACCGGAACGCCTGCTTGCGAGAGACGAGTCCCGAGTGGCCAGCCACGGCTGGGGTTACTGGGAAGTCCAAGTCCATCGATACGACAAGTTGTCAACTGACGGCCTCCGATATTCGAGTGTAGATCAGCAGGAACCAGTACCTTACCGGTTAGAAATGGGTGGTGGTGCATAGAAGAACCAGCTGATTTTTTTCGAAGAACCCAAAAAAGAAGGGGGCCATGCCACACTTCACGTGAAGAATCTCGAGTCTGAGAAGAGAGAGAGAGAGAGAGTTGTCGCCGATTTCCCAACAGAACTCTCTTAATTTTGTCTCTACTGTCAAATTGCAAGTGTATTAGAGGGATGGATTACAGCTTGGTTTGGTCGACACCGGCAAGTAGAAACTTGGTCACGGCTGGTGGAAACCTCGTGACACCCTCACAAAACAGCTTCTCATTCGTCGGAGGAACGATTGATCCCTCGACGAGTTTCACCACGCGCTCTTCAAAGATCTTCTGGATCCCGTGCTCGCTGTGGAGAAGGCGGTCCGCCATCTTCACCGGTAGCTCGACCTTTTCCTTGAATGGCTCACAGAGTTGGCACGGCGGCACGCTGTATTTGCGGAGGTCAAAGTGGCGACAGCACGCGTCTTGCACGATCTTGGACGTGCGGTCAATTTCGTCAGCGGTGCGCGTGATGGTGAACGTCGACGGCTTGGACTCGGGGTCGTCCGGGTCGGCGTTGAGCTTGACCGTGAACTCGAACGTTTTCTTGTCGCCAGCCGTGAGCTTGACGCTTGCCACGCGCTTGAGGAAGGCGAGGCTTGCTACGACGTGGTCGGCGAGTGGGTCGGCTGGTCGGAAAGCGTGCTTCCGGAACATTGGGTCATCAGCGCACATCGACCAGACGAGGCCGACTGGATTGATGGAGTCCATGGTGAGATTTCGAGGGGGTCAATGCGAAAGTGAGGCTGTGCTGACGAGGTGTTCTCGAGTCGCTGAGTCGGGCAGTTGCTGTACCGTTGTGACTCGACTTTCCTTGATCCACACTGCCCAACGACCTGTCGTGGGTGGGAGTGTCTAACGTTTTCGCATCCAAATATTTTTGACGGGTATTCTAATTCATATCAGCAAACGTTTAGTATTCTTTCAAACATTTCAAGAAATGTCCGCGCCTTTTTGAAGAGGTATTGTGTTTGATCTGCGGCGTCACAGATGGCCCTTCATGTACCCATCGGCCGACCCAAAAATCAAGGTGAGATTTTATCCTGCGTTGGACACATGTGCCCATCACTGGTGACATGGATAGGATTCATGCAGCGTACAGCACCGGTACTGCTTTGGTAGGTTCTTCTCCATGGCACAGTGAGCTCCATCTTGGTGTCGTGCCATTTCCCAACTTTCCAGCTTCTACCAACATGTCTGCGTGGACCGACATCTTCGTCCCCGATAGCTGGGAGATGGTCAGCAGTGGACTGGGTGGTGGGCATTATGCTCCTATGCCGAGGTCACGTGGCCACCCGCTGTTGCCCGCCGAGCCGCTCTCCCAATTCACCAAGGACTGCCGCGAGTTCGTCTCTCGCGTCGACGGGGTTACTGTCACTGGCGGCTCTAAGAAAGAATTCACGATCCGTGTCACGGTCTCCTCGCGTACCAACGAAGACAGCAAGGTCACTTTTGACATCAAGCGCTCGGCTGACCAAGTCGCATCACTACAGAGCGAGATACTCGAGGCTTGTCGATTGCACCCACGTGCGTCGGTGACTGGTCTGCCCCAGTGTGCAATGTGTGAGCAGTACAAGGTGCTGCCACCATTACCAACTGGCAGCGATCGGCTGTTCACGAGTGCCGTCAAGATCCACAAGACGATCGAGGATCGACTCAACAGATTTATTATGGGCGCGTGCGTTGCGCCGACAAACACCGAGTACTACTGCGAGGGCCAAGTGTCGGTACCCGTGGCGGTCTCCAACTTCTTGCTACGTGGCGTCGACGACTTGCGGCTACTGAAGTAACGATGGGAGACAGTATTAGCAGACAATAATCATGATGATGATGAAGATGAAGTCTATTGAGCGCAATAAATGTACCCTAATAGCTGGAGCTCTGATGCTATCCTGGTCTTACCGTGGGTCAACCTGGCTGGCTAGCCAGGGCTGTAAATCGGAGGCGGCGAGCTGAGGCAGGTCTTCATGGCAGATCCTGTCTGTGGGATGACGGACATGGCTCGTGAGAGCTGTGTCCATAATCATAATGAATGATGCTCTCTTGCTCGCGTTCGCTTCCATGCTCTTCCCACGTCGGGCTTGCCACCAGCTGCCGTCGTGGCCGCCACTACACTTGGTTTCCGTATGCAGGGCGACTTTCATCGGCCACGTGGCAGCTGGTGGCTGGGAGCCAGAGCCGAGGCCTTGGTCCGAAGAGTGGTGGTCACTTGAGCTCGAGGTTGAAAGTTTGAAAGTACTTGGACTACTCTTGGCCACGAATGCGGAAACTACTGCTTTCTCGGCAATCTTCTCACCTATAGCACACACGCTACCGCGGTCACTACCAAGCCCACGGATCCGACAGCAATCGAGTTTCTCGTAGAGGACGAATCGAGAGATATCGTTGGCTTCACACCGGTGGTCTTGCTACCGTCAGCATTGATGACAGTGTTGAGCACCATATTGTTCTCAAGCTTATCTTTGCGCGCTCGGAGGCATCGTACAAGGTAATACTTCTCTCCTTCTCCGTACCAGTAGCCACTCGAGTCTGCACACGCGGGCGCAGCTGATATGCCTTCTTCGATGGTCTTGAGACACTCATCCGAACAGCCCTTCGACGGGGATGCATTCGACCAGCACACTCGGAAAGCTGCGCCAACGCTGCCGTACTTACCGTCCCACTCGTCATCTTGCTGTTCGGTGCATTTTGGCAGCGCGCCTAAGGAGCCCTGAGGCATGTACTTGTCATCAGTACTGCCTCCGCGGTCTTTCTTGCAATCCTCATAAGCTTTTGTGGCATCCTCAAGCGTGGTCGTCGACGATCCGGGCAGCACGCAGATGGGAGACTTCTCCTTTCTCGTCCTGTAGCCGGCGAGACAGTCGTCGTCGCAGACTTGAAACTGCCTCTGGATCGTGCACTTGGCAGGTACGGCCGAGATGGCCTTGACGACCTCCGAATTCTGCTCCTTCGTGCAAGCAAGAACAATGGAGACGTCGACTAACATAAGCGCAAACGCGAGAGTGGAGAGACGGATCTTGAGCATGATTGATACTTTGTTCTGGAGAGAAGGAAGTGGCAAGTACAACGGAAATTGTTGTGTGACAACTAACTAATCGATCTCTTCCACTGAGCCACCGCCGGTACCATTCGTGTTCACGTCCCTCTGGGAGACGTCATAGATGCTTGTTGTCCGAACTCTCTGGACTCAATTATGGGTAAAGTGGTCTGATGGCCTGTATCTGCTACCATCCTCTGATTCAGCGTTTCCTACCGAACAGTTCGCTTTGAAAAAGCCGAGCGATGGGCAAAACCACGTGGCGACATGACGACGAGTGCGTAGATTTTTACATGCATGATATGTGAGGTCGCCACAAACCGCATGTTCGTCCCATCCTCGTGACCTCGCGATTATCTGCGATGGAAAGCAGGATACCAAGTCACACGCGCACCCAACGCTGACCTCATATGGATCGGTTCGTCTCGCCCTTGGTTCTCCCAAGAGACTCTCCGGGAGAGTTTCTAGAAAGAAGTTGACATGGGAGAGTCTACCAGGTCAACTTCTCTGTTGAGTTGTTAGTAATCTCATGCCTGGTTGATTGTTCATCCTCTGCGCAGTAAGCCCTCCCTTGGGGACGATGAGTGAGGGACACCTCACGAGTGGTTTTCGACAATATCTCGAACTATCTTCGTGTAGTTATTGTCTGCCTTTTAGCGTGGAGCTTCTTGTGTCATTTCTGAACTTCTCCTACACGAGCATCGCGACGAGTAAAGCAAAAGCTGCGCCGGGGGCCATCCTCAAGGCCATCGAGGTATCCGACTTTGCACTTGGAGTGCTTGCACTAGAATCTCCGCCGTTGGTACTGCCCTTTCCTCCCACGGTCTTGGAGCCGTCAGCGTTGACGACGGTGTTGAGCACGAGGTTGTAGTTTAGCGGTTCCTTGCGGGCATTCAGACAGCGCACAAGCTTCTCCTTTTGAGCTTCTCCGTACCAGTAGCCGCTAATGTCCGCACAGACCGGCGCGTCCGAGACGCCCTGCTCGATTATCGAGAGGCACGAGTCGGAACAGCCGCTCGACGGTGAAGCGTGCGACCAGCACTCGGCGTAGGCCGAGCCAATACCGTGCTTCGCGTACCATGCATCATCTTGTTCCGTGGTGCATTTAGTTAGCGTGCCTTTGGAGAGCTGAGGCATGTACTTGTCGACTGTGAGACCATACACTCGCTGGCAACTCTCGTAGTCCTCCGTGGCATCCTGGAGTGTCGTCGTATGGTATCCGTCGATTGTGCAGTTGGGCGATTTCTCCATCCTAGCCTTGTAACTGGCGAGGCAGTCATCGTCACAGACTTCAAACACAGGCAGCTGCAGGTTGCATTTGAGGGGAACCGCGTTGGAGAGATCGTTACTAGTCGCGATCTGATCTTGGGTGCAATTGACTGTCGACGTGGGCTCGATCAGAGCAAACGCCGCAGCACCGATTCCGAGAACTCGCATGGCAATGGTGGAGCTTGTGGTTTTGAGGGCGATTCGCTGAATGAGTGAACAGGAGGACCAGGGTCGGAGTCCAATTGGGAAACAAAAATCCAGTGGATGCATTCGCTGAAATCAGAAGCCTGACCAAATGTGAGGGCAGCCATCTACGTGCGCATCCCCCATCATTCTGATGTATCTCTTCTTGTTGCCCGACGAGGCATTCTCACGATGCCGAAACGTCGAACAGACAGGCACTGAGACGTTTTTGGATAATCGCGAGAAAAGAGGCTGAACAACTTGATCGGTGTCGACGTTGGAGGCTATCTTTCGACCGAGGAGTGCAAGGACTTGCACTCTTAAAAACAAACGCTGCGAGAAGTGAATCGATGCCACCTACTCACGGCAACTACGGTGGGTCGAAAGATGACCCGTCTCAAGTTGAGACGGGTTCTACACAAGGTACCACTCCAGCGTTGTTGAATCATGTGGCACCTTGAGGTTTCGATGATGACCACTGCAAGCAGAATCGACCAATTATTTGGTCCCATGGATGCGGACGTATTACGTCTGAATCAATCCAAATGAGTGCGCCATCATACAATCTGAAACGAGATCCGCACCACAAGAATTCAGTGGAACTCGAATCACAGACTGTTGTTGGAGTTCCAGCAGACTGCGACTGTAATTTACAGTGTACTGGTCAATTTTGCATCCAATGCCTCAATCGCGGTTCTCCCGCGTCGGACATGTCCGACACGCGAGAGGCGGGGGGAGGTTTCGCCGAAACCTCCCCCCGCCTCGCGTATGTAGCAATAGCCGTTCACTATTTGACTTGAATTTTCATCATCATCAAGTTGCCAGCCTGCAGATCAAGCGATCGTTACTGTACAAGGCTCGTCCAGCAGTCAGCCAGAGTGTATTCCCGACGATTTGACGGTCCTTCTTCCAGACGCTTTGAAATCTGTGTGATATATGAGGTCGCAGTAAAGGAGCTCAACGAAGTGAATCCTCCCAATTCATTTCTGTCGAGAGAATATTGTACACAAAGCATATTTTTGCAAAGTGGGGGCGCTCCTTGGTAGAGAGCAAGAAGGAGCGACCTTGTCTGTCCATAAACTCCAAACGAGTAGTACGTGTACTTCCATTCTACGACTGGCAAAGATTGGAGCGCGAGAACAGTAGTCACGCCTGCGAAGAGCATCAAGGCAAATGATGATGATGCAAGTGAAGCCTATTGAGTTCAACTGTGTGAGTCCTTATAGCTATATCAAGGCAAACGTAAACATGGTCGGTGGAGCAGCGCTTGGGAGTGTTGAGACTGTCCTAGTAGATAGAGCTTGGTGCGGGCACAGCTGTCGTCGCACTTGGAACCGAAGTCGCAATTGAGGCTTTCCTACCGGCCGAGTCATTGCTATTCCGAATGCAAAAGCGGCGGGGCAGTTGACATCACAGACCTGGAAGGCTTTGCGAGTAGACAAGTCGAGGAAACGGAGACTGGTACCTTTAGTACTCGCAGGTGCTATCAACACCTACAGATTCTATTGACAATGTATGATTTTTGTCTAGGAATCCAAGACGACAGACGCCATATTCGCCGAACTTGTGTGGTTTACACGAGTCCCTAGGGCTGAATCGGTCCGGTTCCTTGCAGGGTTCCTCGACATTCCATTGCACAGAAAAAAATATAAACGCAAACACATCAGCTCGAGACTGCCAACGCTATTCAGGTTGTACGGATTGAGCGCATTGAACTAAACAATCCGCACATGTACATTTGCACGTCCCTGGGGAATCCTTGGTCACCCGCTTTTCTCTGATGAAGCTCCCGTCAAGACTTTGTGAGCCCTCCGACGCCTACTGGAGTGCATGAGCAGGACCCCGATCTCCCATCGCTTGCCTCTCCACCACCCAACCTGATAACGCAGATCTCTCCACCACGCATCGCATTTCGCAGACGCTCAAGCCCGATGTCTCACATGATCATCAAAGACATACCAATCCAGCTTTCCAACGATGACATGTGACATGTGTCAAATGTAGCCATGTACGGCTCTGTGTTTCGCAAATAATGTGGCGTACACACTCTGATTCTACGTGGTCCACGCCATGTCTCCCCATTCTCCCCCCCTGTCTTGCCCCTTCGGAACCCCCGTGCTAAATGGTTTGCGTATCATTCTCCTCCTCCTCGTCCTTCCTTCTCGGCGGGTGTTTGCTCGCCAGATCCACTCTTGCGACGCGCCACATAGTCCGACCGCCCGCGCCATGGTGACCGTGACCAAACCCGCGAACAACGCCGCCTTCAAGGCCTTTGTCGACGCCTCGGTAAGTACGCGTGTGCGACGGTCTCACTTGAGCTGACGTGGTGCTGACGTGGCCATTCGCGTGGGCTGCCAGGCCGGCGCCGTGGGCTCGCTCTTCGCGGCCGTGCTGCTGTACCCGCTGGACGTGGTCAAGACGCGCCAGCAAGTCGCCGTCTCGGAGCAGAAGAAAGACGGCGAGCAGAGCCATGGCCATCATCACCATCACCACCATCATCAGAAGAAGCCGACCAACATGTTTGCGCTCGTGTGGTCGATCTACCGCGACGAAGGCCTCGAAGGGCTCTTCGCCGGATTGAGCTCCAAGATGGCGCACACGCTCATCGCGAGCTTTGCGTACTTTTACTGGTACTCGTTCCTCAAGTCGGCGGCCGAGAAGCGCTCGGGCAAGACCATCACGACCGGCATGAACCTGATCGTCGCGGCGCTCGCCGGCGCACTCAACATGTCGATGACGCTGCCGCTTGAGATGATCAACACGCGCGCGCAGATCACGTCGGATGAGAGTGAGAGCGACAGCGATAGCGATGAGCCCGAGAAAAAGCCCAAGGGCGAGAAGACCCACAAGTCTATGCTCGAGCTCATCCACGAGATCTACGCCGAGGGAGGGCTGCTCGCGTTCTGGAAGGGCTACATCCCGTCGCTTGTGCTCGTCAGCAACCCGTCGATCAACTTTACGGTGTTCGACAAACTCAAGCTGCGCACGCAGGAGTGGAAGACCATCCGCACAGGCGGTGACGTCACCAAGCGACTGGCCAAGCTCACGATGTTTGAGGCGTTTGTGATCGCGGCCATCGCCAAGGCAATCGCGACAGTGATCACGTACCCGGTGATCCGCGCGAAGGTGCTGATGCAAGCACAGAAGAAGCAGATCGAAAATGCAGAGGCTCAGAACGGCGAGCACCACAAGCACCACAACGAAAGCCCGAGCCTCGGCAACTCGATGGTCGAGGTCTTGGCGAATATCGGACTCCGTGAGGGTCTGCCAGGCTACTTCAAGGGATGCTCGGCGCAGCTCTTCAACACGGTGCTCAAGAGCGCGTTGCTGCTCATGACCAAGGAGCAGATCTATATGTACACGATGCGCGTGCTTTACGCGCTGCGCCGGGACCGTGTTGCTTCGGCGGCCAAATCGGTCGCCTCGAAAGCGTGAGCAATCCAATAAAACTTGAATGCCGTACAAATAAAATTGTATGTGTATAGATTTGCGAGACGTGCCTTCCTTTTGTCGTTTGATCTCTACTTTTGACGCTCCTTTTTCCACACGTACACGGGCGGAGCCCCGCCCTCGGCGTCACGGATCTTGCGCTTCTTGCCCTTGGCCTGCAGCTTGCGCTCCAGGTCCAGACGCTCGCTCATCTTCTGCAGCTTGCCCGCGCGTATCAGACGCTCATTCAGCTCGCGGTAGACAGCATCGCGCTCTTTGGTCAGTGCGCGCAACTGCTTCTTATCCGTCGTCGCCTGGATGTTGGCAGTCGCGAGGGTCTCCTTTCTCAGTCGGTTGAAAGCTCGATCCGCGAGCTCGGGCACCGTGTCAAAGTGCTCAGCCACATCAAACTTCTTGATCTGCTCTGTGTCCTCCACGAACACTGTGTGCTTGTTCTTCTTGGGCGCGTCGATAAAGTGGAGCCCGCGGTTGAGCTTCTCGGCCTTGCGCAAGTCGACGGCGCGCTTCATGTGTATGTACGCGAGGTCCTGGGTCTTCATGATCTTGAGCGCCTCGGCCGTGAGCTGCTTGCCGTGGTTGTTCTCCGACACGTGCACGCCGTCCTCGGTGCGCGTCGAGTTCATCTTAAAGTAGAACTCGTCCGGGTTGCGGAACGAGGCCTTGACCTGGAGGGTCTTGAGCCGCGACTGCTTCTTGTTGTAGTCGCGCGCGCGCTGCACATAGTCCTTGTGCTTCTCCAGCAATCCGAGCTTCTTGCGCTCGCCCAGCTGCCCGCGCTCCTTGTGCTCGCGCCGCTTGACGACGTTGCGCAGCGACATACTCGGTCACTCTCTCACTCGTAGCTCTTTCGCGGTCAATGCATTTGACTGGGCAGGGCCAATCGATACCTTCACGCAACATGATCCATCGTGCCACCATACCAACATTCATACAAGCAACCTCCGTACAACCTCTCTAAAGCAACATTCACGCGACATTAGTCGTGCGTGTCGATGTTTCCCTGCAGTTCAGATCGAGTCATGCGACTACCGACGAGGGTCAAGCGGCGCGGGAGCTTCGACGGCGCCCACGCGCTCCCGGGCGCGCGCCGATGGCTCGCTCTGCTGCGCAAGAGACAGTTCATGTGGGTCTGCGTCGCCTGCGTGAGTCTGCTGCTGCTCCACGCCGTGGTTTTCCCGGAATCGCGCGTCTTCTCGGCGTCCGGACGACGGTTCTCGGCGCGATCCGAGCTGCAAGTGGATGCGTCCACGCCGCTTCTGGACGGCGCCAAGATCGCCAAGCAACTGCCACTAGTGTATCCGAACGGAGACGCGAACCGCTTCGAGTGCGACTTGCCGGCGCTGCGATACCAGTGCGATCTGGATAAGCAGGAGGGTTGCAAGGCCTACCCACAGCTCTTCCCGACCGGCGAACTAGTGCGCAACTGGTCGCCGAACAATGTCAACCCGCCGAGAAGAAGCTTCTCGAGTCTGTGTCGCTTCAACATTTCATCGCCGGTGCGTTATCGCTTGAGACAACGTGGGAATGACTTTTCGAGATTTGCTGACGATGGGAGGGGTAGTATGAGTTTGCACTAGCACGTGTCTTCCATGAGATGGAGGTGCCATTTGTCGCCTATGGGATTCCAGAGCTCGACAGAGCAACGCAGGTGTGGAAGTTTGACTACCTACGCGAACAGCTTGGTCCACAAAACGCCTACCGAGTCCAGCGATCCAACTCGACCCATTTCATGTTCTTCACACGCCGGATGGCGCGCAACAATGAGTCGGCACCGTACGATACTCTCTGGCTCAAGTATTCTGAGTTTGTAGACGCGGCGAGCACTGCCGATAAGAGCAAGTACTTCTATCTGATGCTGACTGCCGACGACATCAGGGGCCGTGCACCATTCGCGTTGAACGATCTTGGCTTTTTGGATCCGGACAAGACCACGTACGGAGATTTCTTCATTCGAGACAAGGAGTTTGCGAGGAAAAAAGGCATGCGATGTCGCTTTGGGATGCCAGGAATCATCACCGAGGGTCACATCGACGCAGGACTCAACATGGTTGCGATGGCTCGGGGCAGAAAGAGGTACATTTTGTCGCCACCGAGCGCATGTAACTGTCTTGGGCTGTTTTCCAATGGCCCATCGATGAGACACACGTGGGTAGACTGGGCCACAGTCACGAGCAAAGAAGCCTACCCGGACAACTTCAACTGTCTTGCTACTGAGGCCATCGTAGGCGAAGGCGATGTTTTGTACATTCCTTCGTACTGGTACCACCATATCGTTTCACTGGATCATACAATCCAGTGCAATGTGCGCTCCGGTATCATCGCACGCAACGATGTTCAGCGTTTCTTGCAAGAATGTGGTCTTGCTAGTTTCTGAGTACCAAAACGGTCTCGTGGACGTGATCAGACGCGAAGAAGCAAACCTCCACCGACAACTTTGCGTTTCTTGTTTCCAAGAGAGGCCTTGCTCACACTGCAGTCCACGACTTCGAGTTCAAGATGTCTCGATGTGTGTTGTTGTATTACCATGCCGTTTCAATGAGTCTTGCCAGTTCAGCACATTGTGTACGAAGTGATAGCTGCAGTAAACGCAGCGAGTACTCGAGCTGCCCATGAAGCAGTCTATGTACTTGGGTCAGCCACTTCTAAGTTTTCGAGCGTGAACGATGAAGCGGCGGCCTGATAGCACTGCTTTTCTTGGTCCAAGCAGTTTGTCGGGTCGTCAGAGACCAGCCTCTTACTATATTTCAAGACTTGCCGCAGTGTTTGGAACGTTACTATCTTAGCGGCGATGCCAAATTCGTTTTGAACTGATCGATTCCAGCAACGCTGCTAAGTGAATTCCAGCGTACCTACAGCGACTCCCCCCCATTGAAGACAGTGTCTGTTTACGATAGTCGAGAATCAACTTGCCAGGCCTCTTTCCAGTCGAGCGGACTCGTTTGTTGCAACTGGAAGCAGCAATGGACCCAATCACTCATCCGTAGCAATCCACATTGAGCCAGATCCCCCTCCCAGTTTGCATTCTGGACCAACCGCGCCAGCAGAATCAACGACGTGGCAGTCTTCGCATCACCAAGTTGCCTGCGTTGGATTTCCCAGATCACGTAATCGGTCGAAGTATCATAGGATTCGTTATTACAGGTTCCTATGCTATAACGGAGGTACTGAGCTGCAACGTCAGCCCTCGTGAGCAGCTCACTTGAGGATTCGCCATGGCCGTCGAGAAGCTCTTCACTCCGCTGACGCTGGGCGGCAAGGCCTCGCCCTCGCAGCTGCTGCACCGCGTCGTCATGGCGCCGCTCACGCGCTGCCGCGCGGGCGATCCGGGCACGCCGCCGGCGATCTCGGCCGTGTACTACGGCCAGCGCGCGACGCCCGGCGGACTCATCGTCGCCGAGGCCACCAACATCAGCGCGACGGCGCGAGGCAACTACGGCGCGCCAGGCATCTTCACGCAGGCGCAGATCGACGCGTGGAAGCCTGTGACCCAGGCCGTCCACGACAAGGGCGGCAAGTTCTTCCTCCAGCTTTGGCACACAGGACGCATGGGCCACAAGGAGAACCAGCCCGGCGGTATTCTGCCCGTGTCGTCGACCTCGGTGCGACCTCCGGAGATCGAATCGCGCAAGGTGCAGACCACCAACGGCCGTGTGCCGATTAGCGAGTATCGCGCGCTGGAGACCCATGAGATCCCTGCGATCCACCAGGATTACCAGAAGGCAGCGCTGAATGCTCTTGAAGCGGGCTTTGATGGCGTCGAGCTCCATGCTGCGAACGGATACCTCATCGAACAGTTCTTGTACGATGGTATTAACGATCGTACGGACAAGTACGGCGGCTCGCTCGAGAACCGCGCGCGGTTCTTGTTTGAAGCACTGGACGCGATCGTCGAAAAGGTCGACTCGAGCAAAGTCGGCATTCGCTTGTCCCCTTACGGCGTGTACTTTGGCCAGAAAGAGTCAGATCCTGTGACGACGTTCAACTACGTGCTCAAGAAACTGAACGACTACAACTTGGCGTACGTGCACCTCATTGAGCCGCGCTCGTACCACGCTGAGAACCCGCTCACGCCTGCCCACGGCGCCGCGCACCAGTTCCGCAGTGTGTACAACGGCGTGCTCATCACGGCGTCTGGGTACACGCGCGAGACGGCCATCGACGTCGTCGAGCGCGGCGACGCCGACGCAGTGGCCATCGGCCGCCATTTCATCTCCAACCCGGACTTGGTCGAGCGATTCAAGCGCAACGCCAAGCTCACGGACTGGGATATGGGCACGTTCTACGTCGGCGAGGAGAAGGGCTACATTGACTACCCATTCTTAGAGCAAGAGCAGTAGAGATGAACGAAGAGATTACAAAAGTATCATCCACGTGCATTGGCTTCGCTGAGCTTCGTCTGTATTCGCTCGTTCACGGTCTCAGCAGCTGAGACTTGAACCTGTCGCGTCATGCGTGGCGCGTACGTCATCACAAAGACGCCCTGCCTCAGCGGATGCCCGATTGCGTGATTCGAGGCTGTTGATGCAACAGCAGAGGGAGCCGTTGACAAGTTGGTCAGTTTGAAATCGATCAACAAACACAACAATAATGACGACAGCCAAGCTATTCACTCCCGTGACGCTAGGTGGCAAGAAGGACCCGATCGTGCTGCAGCACCGCGTGGCCATGGCGCCACTCACGCGCCTACGAGCAGATGGAGAGGGCAAGCAGCCGCCGACGGCCGTGACGTACTACTCACAGCGCGCGACGGAGGGCGGGCTGCTCATCGCTGAAGCCACCAACATCAGTGCCATGGCGCGCGGCCACTGGCGCTCGCCAGGGATCTTCACCAAGGATCAGATCGCATCGTGGCGGCCTGTGGTCGACGCTGTCCATGAAAAGGGGGGCAAGATCTTTTTGCAGTTGTGGCACACGGGACGCATGGGCCACAAGCATAACCAACCCGACGAGATCTTGCCAGTGTCGTCGTCATCCACGCGCCCACCAGAGATCGAGACGAGAAAGGTAGTCACGAGAGACGGGCGTGTGCCGATCAGCGAGTACCGCGCACTGGAAACGCACGAGATCCCTGCGATCTGTCAGGACTACCAGGACGCCGCCGTCCACGCGATCGACGCGGGCTTCGACGGCGTCGAGCTCCACGCGGCCAACGGCTACCTTCTAGAGCAGTTTATCCACGACGGCACGAACGATCGAACCGATCAATACGGTGGCTCGATCGAGAACCGCGCGCGGTTTCTCTTCGAAGCGCTCGACGCGATCGTCGCCAAGGTGCCGTCAAGCCGCGTGGCGCTGCGGCTCTCTCCGTACGGCGTGTGTCTCGGCCAGAGCGACTCGACGCCCGTGGAGACCTACAACTACATCATCAACAAGCTCAACGACTACGATCTCGCGTACTTGCACCTCATCGAGCCACGCTCGTACCACCCGGAGAACCCGCTGACTCCAGCGCACGGCGCCACGCGACAGTTCCGCAGTGTCTACAACGGCGTGCTCATGACGGCGTCGGGATACGACCGCGCGAGCGCCGTGGAGATCGTGGAGACAGGCGGCGCCGACCTCGTGGCCATCGGTCGGCTCTTCATCTCGAATCCCGACCTCGTCGCGCGCTTCCAGCGCAACGCCCCACTCACCACTTACGACCTGCGTACTTTCTACACGGGCGACGCAAATGGGTACATTGACTACCCGTTCTTAACCGACCCGTCGTCAGTGTCTTCATAACCGGTTCTAAAATTTTCTAACCGCCGCTCGTTTTTGTTCCTCGTTCCATGGAAAACCACGCCGCCGCCCCATAGTGAAACCAAGTCACGAATCTTGAAGCGGCGCTCGTGACGAGCTCCATCGTCGCCTTCCCTTCGCTCTCTCGCTCTCTCTCTTGACGTTAACCGCCCGCCTGTGCGCTTGCTCTCGACAGACGGAACCGCCGTTCTCTCTCTCTCTCTCTCTTCTTCTTCTTCCTCATCTCCCGACTCAATGGCCGCGCGCCACAGCGAAGACGCCGCGGCGCGCCGCGTCGCGCTCGCGCGCTCGCCCGTCGTGAACCCGGAGGCGTCGGCGCCGCAGCCGTCGCGCCGCACGCTCTTCTCGCGGCTCTTCCGCATGCGCTCGGCGCGCGAGAGCGTCAGCGCCGCCGCGTCGCCGGCCTCGCGCCTCTCGACGCCCACGCACGACCACGACGACGACCACGCTGCCGCGACGACCCGCGTGCTGCTCGAAGGCGCGCTCGTGCGGCTGAGCTCGCACAAGTTCTGGCACGCCAAGGCGACGCACTTCGTGCTCGAGGAAGAGGCCGCGGCGAGCGACGCGCGCTGCCGCGTGTGGCTCAAGCAGCTGCGCGAGAAGCCGCGCGGCGACGAGCCCGCGCACGAGCCCCTCTGCGTGATCGAGCTCGGCGAGTCGGACGTCGTCGTCGACATCAGCGACAGGTATATCAAGCACGGGCTCGAGCTCTTTTACAGGTCGACGGCGGCGAAGAGTGGCGAACGAGCGCGAGGTAAACAGAGAGACGAGGCCGAGGAACTGCAGTCGATTCGCCTGAGCGCCGAGGACGCCAACACGCACCGGAAATGGATGCGCGTGCTGGGCTCGGCGATCGCAAGGTTGATAGACCAGACCAAGCGCCATTACCCGATCACACCGGCCGACATCGAGTTCGCGAGAGGAGCGCTCAAGTCATTTGAGCCGCAGGCTGTGACGGCCATCGTGGAGGCGGCGATCCCGCTGAAAGCAAGTGCAAAAGTACGCCCTATGGTGAGCAATAGCAGCAGTAGTAGTAGTGAGGACGACGACGCTGAAAGCATCGGCGAGAACCAAGCGAGCGACTCGTTGTGGCAGCGAGAAGATGAGATGCGTGGACCGGAAGAACCAGAGACCCACAGTGATGTGGATGATGGACTGGGTCAGCGAACCAGTCTCTCGGCTATCAGTGACAGCTTTTCGGATGCTTGGGCGAGCCCACACCACTGCAACAACAACAGCGAAGACCTCTGCGACGAAAACTACCACGAGCGAAGCAGTAACCAGTTTGAAGACAACGCTGACGACGTAAACGCACAAGACGGACAGTTCGATTTCGGTTCAGACTTGTACTCGTCACGCGAGCTAGCGGAAATTGCGCTTGCGTCAGCCAACATCGCACACGTCTCGTCGAACGGGACGGATTCCCTTGACTCCAGTCCTTCGTCTCGCCAAGTTGAGGAAATATCTGATTTAGGAAACGACGAGGACAGCGTGTCGAATATCGCAGACGCAATGGCGACAACGTCGCTTTTGGCCGAGGAAACCGTAGCTACACCCCCTGTGTCACCACACTGGTCCAGTAAACCGCTCTACGCTCGTCACTCTCGGCCCGGCCTAATTACTCGACCGAAAGTACACTCGTTCAACGCCAACGGGCAAGTCTTCACACTGGACACTCGGTATCGGCTGCTAAAGTCGATCGGCAATGGGGCGTATGGAGCTGTTGTGGCAGTAACCGACTCGATCGCAGATATGAGTGTGGCGGTGAAAAAAATCACCAACATTTTCGATGATCTCGTGGATGCCAAGCGGATTCTGCGCGAGGTACGGCTACTCCGCCACTTCCACCACAAGAATATCACGCAGTTACTGGATCTTGCTCCCCCGATGACCAAGAAATCATTTGAAGATATGTACATTATCACAGAACTCATGGAGACAGATCTCCACCAAGTGATCTACTCGATGCAACCTATGTCAGACGACCACGTCAAGTACTTTTTGTACCAGATGCTCTGTGCGTTATACCACATCCACTCTGCCGGCGTGCTACACCGCGACATGAAACCCAGCAATATTCTCCTCAACTCAAACTGCGACCTCAAGGTATGTGACTTTGGTTTGGCTCGAGGAGGGATGGACCCGGAATCGGACGCCAAACAACTAGCCCATCCAGGAGAGCTCACTGAGTACGTGGTCACGCGTTGGTACCGCGCCCCAGAAATAATGCTCAATTGCTTGCAGTACACTGCTGCGATTGATGTATGGGCTGTTGGTTGCATTTTTGCCGAGATGCTGCTACGTGAACCGCTCTTCCCAGGCAATGATTACATGCACCAGCTCAAGCTGATAATCAAATTCCTCGGCACACCCAAGCAAGAGGACATCGCGTTCATCAAGAATGTCAAGGCGCTTCGCTTCCTCACGAAGCTCAGCATCTCCAAGCCAAGAAAGTGGCGAGATATCTTCACAGGCGAAGATCTCAACCCGCTGGCGCTCGACTTGCTGTCGCAGATGCTGATTTTCAACCCCGAGAAGCGAATCTCAGTCGAAAAGGCGCTCCAGCACCCGTACTTGGCAACATTTTACGATGCGGCCGACATTACCCGCGCGCCTCCCTTCTCGTTTGATTTTGATCTGCCCGACGAAAAGCTCTCGAAAGAAGCGCTTGTGGATTTGCTCTGCGAAGACGTCGAGTATTTCCACCCGGCGTTAATGCAGGCCATGAAACATCCTGTTCCTGTTGCCGCAGTGCCCATGCCCATACTACCTCGGCCTCCTATGGCCGAAGCTCACAACGGAGGAAATCGGTACTTCGGTACAACAGCGTCGGCTTCATAATGAGAGAAAATCAAGAGACCTCGTGTCGAAAACATGTCAACGCAGCGTAGGGATATTGATAGCAGTATAATACCGTGTATTCTAGAGTTGAAAACTTCTCGGTGCGAGATATCGTCTACTGGTCAACGCTCGGTTGCAGCGTTGTTCAAAATTGCCTCCTTCACGGAGAAACCCGCAGCCTACTGGGTTATCCTTGCTGAAGTCACCGCGGCCAACATGAGGATTCATCTTCTGAAAACTTCCAATTATATCACGGACCAACTCGGATCATCATGGCATCTACCATCTCGAGATAAGGTGTGGGCCACAGCTTCTTTTGAGAGAGATGTTTGGAATTTTGAGCGAGGAGTCCCATCTGAGCACTAGAACTAGTTTCGTCACTGCAGAGTTGGTTGTGTAGATGAAATTCGTCTGCATCCCCATGGAAAATATGCATTGAGTGTCTGCCAGCATCCGGAGACTCAACACCTGGAAGGCCTAGTCCTTCAATTTCGAGTTCAACAATAATTCTCATGGCTATGAAAATGGTCACACTTGTCTGCATGTCTAATAGAGTTAATTTTTGATGACCTCCTTAAAAGGAGGTCATCCAAGACAAAGCATACGAATAGCTGAGTGCATCGTGTAGCTACGCAAGCCTGCATATTGGACCCACGGATGGACGATCATCTAGTCGAAGAGAAGACCATCGCATCGCATCCCATTTTAATGGGGTTCCTCCTCAATGAAAGCCGACGAGCGGTCTTTCCGATAAGCTTTCACTTGAAATCTGTATTTCAATACAGATTTCAAGTGAAAGCTTATCGACAAGTACTCTCCCTGATCCTTTTGTCCGTACGCTTCAGACTGAGCAGCGGGAGCTGATCATCGTCGAAAAATTTCTTAGCTGGCGGAATGAGTGTACACTGTACAACAAGGGTACAATACTAAAGGTTTAGTCCGGATCCCAGTAGAACCCAGTCCTCGGTCTTCGTGGGTGACTTGGGCTTCCCAGTCCGTTCTCCCTCTTCTGGGTCAAAAGCCAGGCTTCTCCGCTGTCTGATTAGGGTCCAAAGACATCCCAACTCCAAAAATGGTCTTTCGGGAAACTTCGCAGGTCTTGTTACCCTCCAAGGTGCTTGCAAGGTCTTGCAAGGCAAGCATCGACTTCAAAAGGAAGAGTTTCGCCCCCGCCTTCCAAAACCTGCTCGTCAAGCTTGACCGGTGCTATGGATTTCCACAGTTTAGGAGATTGCTCAAGTGTCACAGAAGCGGGGCGACACTGAGCGGGGAAGACCGAAGCCGAGGCTAGTTGGGGCGAAGAAGGCTAGACTTGATTGCTCGATGGCAAGTTGTGGAGTGATATTGAATGGGCCCGGGATTCAAACCTCCCAAGCCTTACTGTCTGAGCCACCCATATGGTTTACGTCGTCTCTCCTAACTAATCTTGAATAAACTATACTGGATCTTTGGTCTAGACTCCGTGTACGAGTCAGGACACGAGATGTTCTTAGCCAAACTTATCCTACTGTTTGTATGGGATTACTGAGGTCATCCCTCCGTGTTATAGTTGGGGCTCCGGACAAGAGCAGTCTTGTCCGGCTATGCTGGATTTATCTCGCGCTCAGTATAGTGTAGAGAGGCAGAGTCTATTGTAAGGACTATGTCACATGACCTCCCTTCGAGAGAAGACTTCCCTTCTTGTTCCTCCAGTACTCGGCGATCAGCCCTGGAATTTGCTTCAAGTTCTCAATGGGTTCCCAAGTGGCTTGTCTCACGGTTTCTCCAAGCCAATGGATCTTGTACTGCTGTTTACCTTGACGTCTGCGGTCTCCAATGACTGCTTGGACCAGTTGTCCTTCTGTTCCGTCTGCAAGTAAAACCTTAGCAGCTTGCTGATGTCGCCTGTCGTCCTTCTGATACAGCTTCAACCGTGAAGTGTGAAATACAGGATGGATTCGAAGATCCTTCGACATAGCGATCTCGTATGAATCATGGTGGACTTTCTTCACGATGGGGTAGGGTCCAACGAATCTTGGTGCCAACTTGCTTGTCGATGCGAAGCCCTTGTGGCGGATGTCCAGATTCTTACCGTCAAGCAATACGAGTTGACCGATCTCAAACTCTTGGTGCTTGCGGTTCCTGTCGTAGTACGACTTCATACGTTCTTGCGCTTCACTCATAGCGTCTTGTGCTTTCCGAAGAAAGACTTCTTGTTGCAAGAGAAACTCTTTTGCTGTCTTGCTCAACTTAGTGAACTCTGGATCAGCTGCAACATCATCCGGCATGTATGGAACATAGCCAAGATCAGCTTCGAAAGGTGACATACCGATCGAAGAATGCACTCTGCGGTTATACGCAAACTCTGCTAAGTGCAAATATTCACTCCAGTCATTCTGTGCTGGATTCACAACTCCTCGGAGATAATCCTCGACGAAACGATTCGTCCGTTCTGTCTGTCCATCTGTTTGGGGACGGAACGCTGATGAGAGATTGTGCTGAGACTTCAGGATCGATGCCACTGAGGTCCAAAACTTGGATGTGAACTTAGAGTCACGATCCGACACAATGGTCTTGGGGATACCATGATCTTTCACGTAGTGCTTCATGAAAAGACTCGCGGTGCCCTCCGCTGATGCAGTCGTCTTAGTTGCGATGAACTTGGCACGTTTCGTCAGACGATCGACAATTACCATGATTGCATCATCATCTTCCTTGGTCTTTGGTAAGGATACCAGAAAGTCCATGGAAATCTCAACCCATCTTCCCGATGGAATACTGAGTGGATTGAGGAGACCTGGCGGTTTAAATTGCCTGGCTTTGTTACGCTGACACATCTCACAAGTGTTCACGTAACGCTGGATGTACTTGGTCATGCGCGGCCAATAGTACTTCTTCTGGACTGCAAGATACGTCTTGTAGTAACCAGGATGACCAGCGGTCAAAACATCGTGATTCTCATAGATTACACGATTCTTCAGATCTTCGTTGTCAGGAATCACAAGTCTGGGATGTTCGTCCTCCATTGTTTGATAGTAAAGGAGTCCGTCGACGACCGAGTGCTTTGGTACTTGCACACCATCAGCCATCTTTTCCAGAATGTCTCGTGTTCGTTGATCTGACTTGTACAGCTTCTTCACCGACTCTTTGACTGAGACGGGGCTCGCTTCAATAGTTGCTACAATCTCGCGGCTTGCTGCTGCATCAAGAAGATCTTGTAGACTAACTTGAGCAGCCTTGTGCTCAAAGCCCGGGTTCCGGGATAACGCGTCAGCGACGTGATTCGTGTGTCCTGGAATCCACTTGAACTGAGGGTGAAACTCAGCAAGTTCGTTGAACCAACGTGCAACTCTTCTGTTCGTTGTCTTCTGTGTCAAGATCGTCTCTATACTCTTGTGATCCGTTTCCACAACAAATGGATGATCGAGAAGGTACACACGCCACACCTTTAGCGCGTGCATGATCGCGAGAAGTTCTTGTTCACGAACAGGGTAGTTGAGTTCAGCAGACTTCATTTTTCGTCCTGTGTATGCGATGGGATACTCTAGCTCTCCCTCCTTTTGAAACAAGACTCCCCCAATGGCGAAGTTGGACGCATCCATCCGGATTCCGAAAAGCTTCGAGAAGTCCGGTAGTTTCAAAACAGGTGGTGAAGACAGGCGCTGCTTGAGTTGCTCGAAGCACGCCAGTTGATGGTCAGAGAGTTGGATTGCCTCACTGGATTTCTTCCCCTTGATACACTCATGAAGTGGACCCGCAAACTGTGCAAAGTCCGGGCAGAAACGAGAGACGTACACAGTAGTACCTAGAAAGCTCTCCATCTGCTTCTTCGTCTTTGGAACGGGCCAGTCCTTGATGATCTTGATCTTGTCCGGGTCCATACGCACACCGTTGCGACCGACAAAGTCACCGAGACAAGGAATCTCAGGAACACAGAACTGACACTTCGACAGTTTGATGTACAGCTGTTGATCTTCACATCGTTGAAGAACACGATCGAGAGCCTCGAGGTGCTCGTTGATGTCCGTGCTTTTCGTGAAGACATAGATGTCGTCGAAGTAGATGCGCATGCAATCGCGCAAGTCGCTGAAGACACGTTGAAGAAGACGGTTGAAGGTGCCTGGACTCCCGCTGAGTCCCATTGGAGTTACCAAATACTCAAACAACCCATCAGGCGTTGAAAACGCCGTGAATGGTATATCTTGTTCTCTGAGTTTTACCTGGTAGTAACCCCACAGCAAATCCATGCACGAAAACCAGTAACTACCAGTCATGGCGTCAAAGGTATCTTCTTTGCGTGGCATTGGAATAGCAGGCAACACTGTGTTGTGGTTCAACAGACGAAAGTCGTGGACTATTCGCCAACCAACAGGCTTCTTCACACAAAAGGTTGGTGCCGAGAAAGGAGATGTACTTGGTCTAATGATATTGGCTTTGACCATTTCCTTCGTCCATTCTTGAATCACCTTGCGTTGCTCAGGGCTCTGGCGCCACTGAGGAACGTGAATAGGTTTCGTACCGGGCTTGAGTTCGATGACATGTTCAATACCCTCCCGAACAGGCGGAACAGTGTTCGGTAGTTCAGTTCGAAACACTGTATCACGACGCTTCCACAGCACATCATATGCTGGGTTATCCTTCAAAGCGTCCCACCCTTGCTGCATATACCTAGCAGCCTTTTCCGAGTCGTGTGGATTCACCATAAACACGCACTCGACATCTCCCTTGCGCAACTCTTTGGCAAGTTTCTTCATGGAGATGAACTTGGTCTGACCGAATTCTCCATTGTGACCGTGTTGACGATAAAAGTTGAAGATCTCACGGGTCTGAGTCTGTCTCGCTCGACGGCGATTCGCAACAAAGCGAGCAGGGCGCACCGTTGGTGTACGAAGACGTAGTGGTGGGTCTGGCGCAGCTTGAGTGCGAGGCGACAGTTGGAGAGTTTTCCAGTCAATCTCGGGGTTTTGCTCACGGAGCCAAATCATACCGAGAATCACGTCTTTGTCCTCAGGGATCGGCATGACCTGGAACTTAGACTTCATGGCAGGGAAACCAGGAACCTCAAGATTCATTTCAGCAGTGCGACGGGGTCGATGCACCTTCTGACCAAATCCAAGATCAACTTCCATGGTGTCTTGTTTGTCTTCGTGCACTTTGAGGTTCAATGATTGTGCCAAATCTTCCGAGATGCCGTTTAGACTACAACCATTATCAATGAAGATAGATACATTCTTCTTCTTTTCCGGCTTGTCATACGCGAGTGCTTGTACTTCAAGAATCGCATAGAAGGCGCCGCTGATGTAGTTGTTGGCTTCCTTCTTCTTGTCGGGACATTCAGGAGAAATGTGGCCCTTTTTCTTGCAAGCGTGACATGTTGCATTCTTCTTCCAGTCATCACCCTTCTTGTCGTCTTGGGACTTATGACTTTTCTTGCCTTTCTTCGACTTGGTCATGACTGCGGCCGTGTCGTGATTCGGCTTGGAAGACTTCTGCCCTTGTAGTCTGGCAGATTTCCCGGAATAGTGTGCGAACTCGAAGTTCGTGGCAATCTCGATCGTATCATCGAGATTCTTTGGACTTTCCTCCTTGATCTTGGCGCACGTCTCTGCGCGTAGACCGTTCTGGAAGTAAAAGCGCTGATCAAGATCCTCGATCCGCTGTTGCGCTTGCGAAAGCAAGTCCTGGAACTTCGTCACGTAATCGTGAATCGAAGCAGTTTGCTTGAGTTCAAACATTCGCTCACGGAGGTTGTACTCGAAATCAACAGGCTTGAAGCGCTTACGCAGCTTCTCCTTGAAACGTTCCCACGTCTTGTTTACGCCGTCTCGCGCGCATTCTGCGGTAAAAGTCGTCCGTACCCAATTCTGTACAGACTTGCCGAGGTTTCCTGTAATCTCTTCAACGAATGCAGAAGAGTCGGCTTCCATTATCGCGCGCTTGAACGCATAGTAATCCTCCGTGTTGAATATCCATAATTCGACGTCTTCATTCTGCTTGCCTTCATACCCTGGCGGTTCCTTCTTGCGCGATGGCCCTTGAAGGTTCAGCATCTGCATGAACTGTGCTTGCGACTGTTGCATAAACGCTTGCATACTTGCTTGCGATTGCACATTGTTCTGCTGCATCATCATCATAAACTGGTAGAAGAGAGCCGGGTCCATGGACGGGGCAGCAGCTGGTTGCGCAGCTGCGGCTGGTGCGGCCTGCGGTGGCACAGCCTGAGGTACTTCTGGCTGATCCATCTCTTCTTGTGCAGCGGCCGGGCGTGGGCGTGATGCAGAACGTGCACGCTCAACGTCTGGAGTGTCGTTCGATCGACTTTGTTGACGGGGACGTAAGTTCGGTGACTCACGCTCAACTTCTCGGGATCGACGTCCGGACATGAGAAGTTGGACTCCACTTGCGTGTTCACTTGCTTACTTCTGACTTGATTCTACTCTACTTTAACTAACCTAAAATGAAGGCTAAAGTTGAAGAAAACTAAATTTTGAAAAACCTAAACTATAATCTAGTTCTTGGTCTTCTTCTTCTTCTTGTTCTTGTTGAAGAGGTGAATGGAGTGATCGAAAGTGCTTGAAACGACCGTTTGCGTCTTGTCGATGTGGTGCAAGAGCAAGTTCGTGGTCGACTGCAACAGGTTCCGAGTCTCGTGATCGAACGAGTCAGGGATCTCGTCACGAATTAACTTCACGAGTTTCTGTTGCTTAACCGTCGTGAGCCAAAGGTCGTGACGGAGCTTATCAAGCTTTTCGAAGTTCTGAGTCAAGCACTCAGTATCGTATTGGAAAGGGTTCTCGGGTTCACGAGTTTTCCGCTTCCCCATCAAGTGTTGCAACACTATCACAGTTCTATAGCAACGGATGTGGATCTAACGATCGTTAGAGGGCAGCTAAAGGAGAGTTATTCTCTGTGTTTTCGATGGCGGGATAAGTGCTCTGATGAGGCACGTAAGGCCGCGGACCCACCGAAAGAGTCTCCAATGTGTGTGCCACACAACGACGTAACCACACCAACCAGCTACGGAACGTAACAGATTGTGCGCGACGAGATGTTGGTAACCGCCCTCGTCAGATGACGACTTTGGTTGGTTTGGCCTAGCCTGGGTAGCCTGGCTTAGCACGAGTTGGCTTGGTCTAGTCTTCCGGATGCTAATGGAGCTTCCCACTATGTGGCCACTCCAGCAAACCGAGCTTGGCGAGGAAGGGGACCGACGAGCGCTACTATGTCACAGAAGCGGGGCGACACTGAGCGGGGAAGACCGAAGCCGAGGCTAGTTGGGGCGAAGAAGGCTAGACTTGATTGCTCGATGGCAAGTTGTGGAGTGATATTGAATGGGCCCGGGATTCAAACCTCCCAAGCCTTACTGTCTGAGCCACCCATATGGTTTACGTCGTCTCTCCTAACTAATCTTGAATAAACTATACTGGATCTTTGGTCTAGACTCCGTGTACGAGTCAGGACACGAGATGTTCTTAGCCAAACTTATCCTACTGTTTGTATGGGATTACTGAGGTCATCCCTCCGTGTTATAGTTGGGGCTCCGGACAAGAGCAGTCTTGTCCGGCTATGCTGGATTTATCTCGCGCTCAGTATAGTGTAGAGAGGCAGAGTCTATTGTAAGGACTCTGTCACATCAAGCCAACGCAAGAAAGTGAGGAAACCGACCTTTTTTTTTCGATCGAAAGGTCAACTGGAGGAGTCGAAAAAGGGCGAAGGGTTGTGTAGACATGGACGAGACGTCTCCACTCGCGTGACGACACTTGTCAACGGAATGCGACGTGCATAGGGAGATTGGGGCAGTCTTTTGGGAGATCGAGGGACAGCTAGAGTTTAAGAGGCCTATAGCGAATTGCGCATTCGCTCTCCAGTGAGGACCGTGAAGTCCATGCTAACTTCTCGAAAAACGAGTCCTGGGATCACGGGAGGTTGATCCATCGGTCCTTCCGTCCAGTGGATGGTCCACGTCTTCGATCGAACAAGATCGGATGATGGGCTGCGGTCGTATCGAGTAGACAGGAGACGCCTCATCTCCATCCTCCTGGACCCGTACCGGTCTCCCCTAGGGAGGTTCCAGAGTATGGGCGGAGGCCACGGTGTCACGCTGCACAGCTCCTATCGCACTTTGCAATTTGCGCCCCCGCAATCAAGCCAAGGAAGCCTCCCCACCCTCCCAACTCTTCCCAACAATGGTTCTCGGTGCCTTCCAGAAGCTCATGGTGCTCGCCGCCGTCGCGGTCGCGTCGGTCTCGGCCGCCACGCCCAACGCTCCGTTCTACAATGAGAGGGGAATCCTCCAGATCGGCGCCACCGAGCTACTCAACATCACGGCGAACGCGGCCGCCAACAACTTGCACACGATCTCGTACCCGGGCGCGAGCTACATCTCGGTCAAGTTCGAGAACGTGGATCTGCCAGAAGGCGACGTGCTGATCGTGCGTAGCCCTGACAGCACAGATGGCTACGTGTACACCGGCAAGGGCCGTGGTAATCTTGGTACGTTCGCGTCGTCTCCAGTACGTGGCAGCGCGGCGGTCGTGGAGTACTTTGCGTTAAACTCTGCTGCTCCTGCGTCGAAAGTGAGTTACCGCATTGGAGGTTATGTGCGTGGCTTCAACTCGGCACTCGAGTCGGTCTGCGGAGCTGAAGACCAGTCGCGCCCCGCGAAGTGCTTCTCGGGTACGCAGTACACGCGCGCTCAGGCCGTCGTTCGTCTCTTCATCGGTGGCTTGAATCTCTGCACGGGCTGGCTTCTCGGCAGCGACGGCCACTTGGTGACCAACCATCACTGTATCACCACAGCGTCGGACGCCGCCCAGGTTAACGTCGAGTTCGGCGCTGAGTCGGCTTCGTGCTCGGATCTCTGTGAGACGGAGCTCGGCTGCAAGGGCACGGTCGAGGCCACTACGACCACGCTCGTGACCAACAGCGAGGCCATCGACTACACTCTACTCAAGCTCCCGGCCTCGCTCGCGACTAAGTACGGCTTCCTCCAGTTCCGTGCTTCGGGCGCCAAGGTTGGCGAAACCATCTACATCCCGCAGCACCCCGCCGGCTGGGCCAAGCGCATCTCGGCGACGGTCGACGGCGGGGCCCCAGCCACGATCCGCTTCACGGGTCGCAACGTGACCAATGTTTGCGGCAACAATCAGATCGGCTACCTCGCCGACACCCAGGGGGGCTCGTCGGGCTCGCCGGTGCTCTCACAGACGGACAATCTCGCCGTCGCTCTCCACCACTGTGGTGGCTGCGACAACCTCGCCGTCGACCCGCGCGACGTCCTCGCCGACCTCAAGGCCAAGGGAATCACCGTGCCGAACGGCTCAGTCTAAGCGAGCTTCACTCACTCTCGGCTAACTTCTACCCGGATTGTTTAGGAAACTTGCATTATTGCATTGATGTGTACGTTATCATAATCGAACTGATTTTTAGTGCTCTCTTCCCACCATTCTTCTACTATGGATTCGCTTTGCGAGAAGGCTTCATGAGCTCACAAAAGCATAATGTATTACATATTGAGAATGAAAGATCTACCCATGTCTCGTAATGCGAACACCGTCGAGGCTACTTCAATTCGCTGTTCTCCTCAATCTCCTCCAGGAACGGGTAGTCCGTGTAGCCTTTCTCGCCGTCCAAGTAGAATGTGTCGCGGTCAAACGGCGAGAGCTTCGCGTTCACCCTCAACCGCTTGACCAGGTCCGGGTTGGAGATGAAGTAGCGTCCGATCGCGATGAGATCCGCGTCGCCTTGGTCGACCGTGTCGATCGCGTTCGCTCGCTCGTACCATGACACGGAGAGCAGCACACCGTTGTAGATCTTGCGGAAGAACTTGGTGGCGCCGCCGACGGGCGTGAGGTCATTCTCGTAGTGGTATCCTCGCGGCTCGATGAGGTGGGCGTAGGCCAGGTCGTAGTCGTTGAGCTTGCGGAAGATGTACGAGTAGGTGTTGACGGGGTCGGACTCTCGCTGGCCGCAGGTGCGTCCAAAGGGCGAGAAGCGCACGCCGACGCGGCTCGACGGCACGCTCGCGAGCACGGCCTCGAGCACCTCGAACAAGAAGCGCGTGCGGTTCTCGAGTGAGCCGCCGTACTTGTCGGTGCGGTCATTGATGCCGTCGTAGATGAACTGCTCGATCAGGTATCCGTTGGCGGCGTGGATCTCGACGCCGTCGAAGCCTGCTTTCAAGGCGTTCACAGCCGCTTGGCGGTAGTCCTCGCAGATACCAGCGAGCTCGTGCGTCTCCAAGGCTCTCGGCGTGACCATGGGCTTGCGTCCCTGGATCGTCGGCACCGTGCGGTGTTCATCGTAAGGCATGTTGGTGCTGGAGGAGACCGGTAGCTGTCCGTTGGGCTGTAGCAGCGGGTGACCGAGGCGTCCGGTGTGCCATAGCTGGAGGAAGATGACACCGTGTTTGGCGTGGACGGCGTCGGTGACGTGTTTCCATGCGTCGATTTGTTGTTGGCTGAAGATGCCAGGTGCGCCAAAGTATCCTCTTGCGGTGGGCGAGATGTTGGTGGCCTCAGTGATCTGGAGTCCTCCGGGCGTGGCGCGCTGGCTGTAGTATGTTTGTGCGATGGCTGGCTGGACGCCGCTGTCGCCTGCGCGGAGGCGTGTGAGCGGTGCCATGACGACTCGGTGCTGGAGCGTGATGGGGTTTTGTGTGCCGCCGAGAGTGAGAGGCGTGAAGAGCTTGGGTGTGGTGGCGTTGGAGGGTGACATGGTCAAGGTGGTGGTTATTATTGGTGTTGGTGTTTGTGTTGGTGTTTGTGTTGGTCTTCGTGGTGGTGGTGGAGTTGGCGGTAGACTGGAGGTGGGAGTGTGTTGGAGTGTGAAGTCTGTGGTCGATTGGAGAATGGGGGCTCGGTGCGTTGGTGAGCTCGGCGACTTGGTGGCGATCTCGTCACCGTGCGTGGAAAGATCGGGGTTTGTCTCAGGGTTCGGAGTGTATTGGTACCGGTATGTCGAAGTTTGGTGGCGAGTCGGATGCCAGCGTGGCGGTAGACCTGTGTGATTGGATATGGGTACGTAGTGTGATGTCGTAATCTGCAGTTGTGCGGAGTGACGCCGCCCGTTCAAATGAATATGAAGAGACTGAGTTCGCGAGAGACGTGATCCTGAGATGGGTCTCGCAAGATGACGGCAGCAGCGGCGCGAAGCTGTGTGATTTCACAAGTAGCAAAGGATTAGGTAAACTCGCCATTGAGCATTGGAGCGTTGTGCAGGTAAATGCCTTGGACCGCAGTGTAGTCAACTGGTTCTTGGTGACGCACTACTTTCAGTAGTTTGTCACGTAGCTCGACTTAATTGAAGTAAATGAACTTGAAGCGTGACCACGCGGGATGGAATCTCCTCAATGATATCTACGTAGCAGCTGCGCCACTGGCACGCGAAATTAGACCCATAAACGGTAATTGGTAATCGAAACTCTTGGTTAGCCATCGCAGAGTACATTGGAGGAGCAGCGCCACGGAGGTTCTCGAATCTAATCACCCGTCCAAGGTCTACAGGGAGGGGTGTCTTCAGGTATTGTCTCAGGGCCCTCAAGCAAACCCCCAGCTCCAGAGTATGAAATCAACTGAAAGACGCTCCGGAGGCTCATGGCCAACTCCGCGACATGACTTACGCTGTACACTACTGAAATTTGCTCAGGGACTGTCAAGGACTGATGATGAGTCCGTTGACAATCTGCCCGGCTCAATGCAAACTGCACGTCTCTTGCGAACTCAGTCTCTTCATATTCATTTGAACGGGCGGCGTCACTCCGCACAACTGCAGATTACGACATCACACTACGTACCCATATCCAATCACACAGGTCTACCGCCACGCTGGCATCCGACTCGCCACCAAACTTCGACATACCGGTACCAATACACTCCGAACCCTGAGACAAACCCCGATCTTTCCACGCACGGTGACGAGATCGCCACCAAGTCGCCGAGCTCACCAACGCACCGAGCCCCCATTCTCCAATCGACCACAGACTTCACACTCCAACACACTCCCACCTCCAGTCTACCGCCAACTCCACCACCACCACGAAGACCAACACAAACACCAACACAAACACCAACACCAATAATAACCACCACCTTGACCATGTCACCCTCCAACGCCACCACACCCAAGCTCTTCACGCCTCTCACTCTCGGCGGCACACAAAACCCCATCACGCTCCAGCACCGAGTCGTCATGGCACCGCTCACACGCCTCCGCGCAGGCGACAGCGGCGTCCAGCCAGCCATCGCACAAACATACTACAGCCAGCGCGCCACGCCCGGAGGACTCCAGATCACTGAGGCCACCAACATCTCGCCCACCGCAAGAGGATACTTTGGCGCACCTGGCATCTTCAGCCAACAACAAATCGACGCATGGAAACACGTCACCGACGCCGTCCACGCCAAACACGGTGTCATCTTCCTCCAGCTATGGCACACCGGACGCCTCGGTCACCCGCTGCTACAGCCCAACGGACAGCTACCGGTCTCCTCCAGCACCAACATGCCTTACGATGAACACCGCACGGTGCCGACGATCCAGGGACGCAAGCCCATGGTCACGCCGAGAGCCTTGGAGACGCACGAGCTCGCTGGTATCTGCGAGGACTACCGCCAAGCGGCTGTGAACGCCTTGAAAGCAGGCTTCGACGGCGTCGAGATCCACGCCGCCAACGGATACCTGATCGAGCAGTTCATCTACGACGGCATCAATGACCGCACCGACAAGTACGGCGGCTCACTCGAGAACCGCACGCGCTTCTTGTTCGAGGTGCTCGAGGCCGTGCTCGCGAGCGTGCCGTCGAGCCGCGTCGGCGTGCGCTTCTCGCCCTTTGGACGCACCTGCGGCCAGCGAGAGTCCGACCCCGTCAACACCTACTCGTACATCTTCCGCAAGCTCAACGACTACGACCTGGCCTACGCCCACCTCATCGAGCCGCGAGGATACCACTACGAGAATGACCTCACGCCCGTCGGCGGCGCCACCAAGTTCTTCCGCAAGATCTACAACGGTGTGCTGCTCTCCGTGTCAGGGTACGAGCGAGCGAACGCGATCGACACGGTCGACCAAGGCGACGCGGATCTCATCGCGATCGGACGCTACTTCATCTCCAACCCGGACCTGGTCAAGCGGTTGAGGGTGAACGCGAAGCTCTCGCCGTTTGACCGCGACACATTCTACTTGGACGGCGAGAAAGGCTACACGGACTACCCGTTCCTGGAGGAGATTGAGGAGAACAGCGAATTGAAGTGGCCTCGACGGTGTTCGCATTACGAGACATGGGTAGATCTTTCATTCTCAATATGTAATACACACGCACATGTATCGCACACATTGTCGTAGCAACAAGCACCGCTTATGGAGCCGGAGCCACGTGACCCAGTGGCTTGGGCTCGTCCTGGGTTCTTTCGAGCCGAGTCGTAGAGTCCGCAGCAAGCAGCCGTTGTCGCCCGGCTTCTGCCCGGGCTTTCTCTAGCCACACCGATTCGTATGATGGTCTGTTACTGTTGGCCGTAACATGGCGCCACTGGACAGTCCGATCACCAATACCGTCAAGCATGGACTTCAGTAGGTCGGCGTTCTCCACAGGTTGACCCCGACTCCTCCTCCATCCGTTTCTCGCCCATTTTTCAATCCACTCATTCATCGTCTTGACCAGTATTTCGTTGCACGTGACAACGTGGAGTTCTCTCATCTTCGACGGGTCCAATCGATCCGCCTCGGTGATCGCAGCAAGGGCAGCCCAGTAGGCGGCACGATTATTCGTATGCTTGGTGCCTTCTTGCTCCGTCACCGGGGAGCATATCTTCTTACCATCCGAAGGAATCAAGCAAGCATAGCCGGAATAACTCGCATTCCCGTCGTTTGGAGCACTTCCAGCACAGAACGCCAGTATTGGGTCATTGATATCGCTCGAGATGGCGAGATTCTCGAAGCTCAAGTAAGCGAGATCGTCATCAGGTGGGCTTGACATGGAGGGAGATGCTGTTACTCCGTTTTCTTCGAGAAACGCTCGAGCTTCTCGTTCAGTTGTGAACTTCTTGTGTCTGGCGCCTGAGAATCCGTCCACTTGTCGCTTCGTTTCGTCCCATGTCGTGTAGATTCCGACGTTGTGGCCACGAGCGACCGCGTAGAATCCGGGCTTGGCCATGAGGAGGAGAGGGGAAGTACCCAAATGACTCGCATTGCCGCTCTGATCTCGAGCTTCTTCAGGAGGGGATGAGAAATATCTTCAAGATATTTCTCCCTTGAAGGAGACGAGGCAAGCTCGAATGACCCTGCGAGGGAGGGCAGCTGACTTGGACCTCCTGCACTTCGGATTGAGAATGAGTTGGAGAGCTGAACCCAGTCGGGACGATCTCACACACGCGGAGAAATTGAGAGGTGCGCGGGTGACGTCAGCTGCATTGCCGAGTGCGGGTGTTGGAACTCCTTTTTGACAGGTACTTCTCTTCTCAAGTGTGTGTAACTGATAATTGATGACGCCCACTCTTCCACGCCGCCCAACATGTTATGTGTCTCAGGTATGCGGAGCGTCAACGCGGTCTTGTCGTCAAGCGAGAGGGCTCCACGATATTGCTCCTTGAAGCAACTCACTGATGATACGACAAGGCGATGTGAGTCGAACCACAAAAGGGTGATTTGAAGTGGTCACTGTCGCGATGGGAAGAAACTGGGCGTGCCTAGTGAGTCCTCGCGACGAGAGTGTCCCAGTGATTTCATCATCGGGCGAGCTCGGGTGACCAGAACTCAAGATGATTTTGACTGGCGGGCATCGACTAATTCGTCTGTGGATTTCGAGAGGCCTTGGGCTCGAGTCTCCCTGGAGGAACGATATGGTAAAGTGCAAACGAACTGTTGAACAGTGTGCCTCCGCGTGGACAAGTGGCATGAGCCAGGAACCAGGACTGTCCAACCATCTGGCCGTTCTCAACCGGTGACAGATCTTCTGAAATGGTGTACAATGTAGAAGCCACGCTTGCGACAACGTCACCGCCTGCTCCGATGCACGCGCTTTACGGGGCACACAATAGAACTCCTGCTCGCACCCTTGGAGTTGTACAATTGTGGGACACACACATGAACGATCGGGTCGGATGAAAAGTCCCTATGAGTCGTGGGCATCATTGCTTCTCACGCTACTAATTTCCGCCCACAACACCCCACATCACGACCGTACCACGTAAGAACCATATTGCCAGACTCACCCACGGGATGACACCGGTGAAACGAATCCGTCCCAAGAATGCCTTCGCCGCCTCGGGCTGGGATTGAATTGTCAGCTCCTCCAAACTTCTTCGGTCTTCGCATTGGCATTCAGCCAATCTTATTAGGTTTCACATAAAATGAAAATTCAAATACTTCTTGCATATCCAGTAGCCTATATATCTTTATTTAATATGAATCATTTATTGCAAGTATATGGGATTTAATAAGCTCTAAAATTGAGCTTTGATTGAGAAGCGGCTGGTGCCTTGAGACCAGCCAGTCCAACGAGCAGCGCACTAACGTCAAATTGTATCTGATACGGTTCGAAGAGTGTTCAAGTTCTGCCGTGATTAGTGCGAGGCATGTCCACAGGGAAGGACCCTCCCTCCCTGGCGACAGACTGAATATGTAATGGGGTCTCGGCACCTCGTCGTCTTCACTCACTCTCCAACTTGCCAGCGAGTACCCAGCACCCCACGCGCTTACAAATGCAGCTCCAGCTTCTCACTCGTCTCACGCTCGCCGCACTCGCAGCGACGGCCTGCCAGGCTACAGGAATGAACAGCCAGGACGGCATCAAGCCGGTGTGTGGTGACGGATCTGCCGGATCGACAACCCCTTCTCCTCCGGCTCAGGACCCTTGCACGCTAACTGGCGTCTACTCGAACACGACCGATCTCTCTTCGTGCTCTAACATCGTGATCTCGTCTCTGAATGTCCCTGCCGGCATGACCCTCGACCTCACCAACGTTGCAAAGGGCGCGTCTATCACGTTCACAGGCACCACTACGTTCGGCACCCAACTGTGGGCCGGTCCGTTGATCTTGCTCAAGGGCGAAAACCTCAAGGTCTCCGGTACGGGCACGCTCGACGGCCAGGGCGAATGGTACTGGCCCTACGGCCAGTCGGTTACTCGCCCCGTGTTCTTCCGTCTCAACACGGTGGTCTCGTCGACTCTTTCGGGTTTCACGATCAAGAACTCGCCGTTCCGTACATTCAGCATCTTGAGCTCGACCAACACAAAGATCTCCGGGCTCACGCTCGACTCGAGCGCCGGTGACGGCCTCGCCAAGAATACGGACGGCTTCGATTTGAGCCGAAACAACGGCGTCACGATCTCGAACAACATTGTCCGGAACCAGGATGACTGTCTCGCTATGCAGTCGAGTGTCAACACACTCTTCGCCAACAACATTTGCTCGGGTGGCCACGGCATCTCGGTCGGCTCGCTGGGCGGTGCTGCTGTGGATGTCTCGTCCACGGTTCAGGGCCTCACCGTGCGGAACAACAAGATCATCAACAACACCAATGGTCTCCGAATCAAGACGATCATCTCGTTGAACGGGTTGATCTCGGACGTGTCGTACATCGACAACGAGCTCGTCAATGTCACGAATGCCATCGTCATGCACTCGGACTACAACAAGACCCAGGGCGGATACTCGGGGCTGGCGACGAGCCTGGTGACCATCAAGGACATCACGATCTCGGGTCTCAGCGGCACGGCGACAAACTTGTACGACGTGTACGTGAACCCAGCAGTGGTCTCGGGGTGGCACTGGTCCAACATTTCTGTCACGGCGACCAGCAACGGCAGCTGCATCGGTCAGCCGGGTGATGTTACGTGTGCCTAGTGGAAGCGTTGGTTTGCGGCATAAACTTTACTTGTTTGGTCGCGAAGGGCTTTGTAAATAAACAAAGGTCTAGCTGTAGACTTCGCGATCCCGACACGTCATTTGTTCAACATCGACAATCAATAATGAAGTTACCAGTGAGACGTAATGGGTGGCATTGCTGGACTTGCGTGAGCATTGTCAGACTTGCGTGAGCTGTATTGTGTACCGTACGACAGTACTGTAGGTACATAGTTGATCAGCCTGAATTTAATCAGCCTGGGCATTCTAATCGACCATATTGAGATTGTATTTTGAAACCTGGCACGTTTGCCAACAACGAAGGTTTAGTTGTTCCATGGATCTCTGGTTTCTTGAAACGCCCAGACACAATAGAACAATAAGTTGCACCGGTTCGATGCAACCAGGTTCCCTCTTTGAGCGGACGTTAGGATTTGCTCAAACGTCAACCCATCCCAGTTCTCGTAAACTATCATGAACTGTCCTTCCATATTTGCCCCTCTCCCACTATGGGTACACAACTCATCACCCATGATGACGTCTAACTTCACTTCAACAACGCTCAAGGTTTCCAAACTGACCCAATTTGTGCAGTCGCCCCACCTTTTTGTGGGTGAGGTCACCGCTCACCCCAGATATATCGAACCTCGTGGCATGTACCTACGCTCTTGCTGTTCAGAAGTTCTCTTATCCCTGGTCATTGCTGACCAGAACCTGATCGGTTTTATGCGCGACTTGCCGTCCTCCGCATTTGTGGCGTCTTGAGTCCCCGCAACCCACTACTGTTGCTGGCATGCTAATGCATTACAGATTCCTGATTGCCTGCGATGGGATTGCGTTGAGAAATCACATTTTCAGTCTGTGCATACGCACAATCACGCATCTTCCCACCGCATGTGCTGATGACGTAGTATCTTTCCAAAGATTGGACCTCGAAAGGTCCCTCTCCAGTTCCCTTCTAGCCACCCAGAGTGCAGGACAGCTTTCAGCTGGTTGCCATGAAACTTGACTGGCATCTAACGGAGATGGATGCCGTCAGAGTCCTACTAGATGACTCCATCGAAGTGGTGGGGATCTCGTATTCTGGGGCCAACGTCAGTCCAAGGTCTCCGACAGACATGGTGCAGGAAGAACGTCGCAGGCGACGGCTATTGGCGGAGAATCGTCGCATGCAGCGGTTTCAGTCGCGACGCAAAGGTCTCCGACTGCAACGAGAGCTGCTACAGCTTGAACGCGATCAAAAGATCTTGGAATGGAGACACATCCTACGCGCAGGCACAGAGCCCCCACATCACCGCGACAAGTATCTTGCTCTTGTGGCTCAAGCAGATCAACTACACGCCTGGAACCGTGCATTTCGCGAGGAGATTGAGCGACTCGTACTCCAAACGACGACACTGAGCACGACTTTTTCCGTTGAAGTCCAACCATCCATCGATGTTCAGCCAGCCACAGTCACAGAAACACACAAGAAGGGGTCGTTTGTGATCGACCCGGTAACAATCATGGAGATGATGGTTCATGCCGACCCTCTAACCGTTCCAGAAGCCGAAACCTTCGTTGAAATGAGTTGTCACGAGATGAGGGAGACTCTTAGTCGATCCGACTGGGTATTTGAGGCGCAGCACGAAGGATGGGGTCTCCAACATGACTACAAACTTAGGGGCAACAACGTTGTCCTCCCGTTCTGCATGGCCACTCGCCTCCCTAGATTTTCAGCAGACGAACTCATGGAGAAGACTTGGTCATTACTCACGGACCTAGACGGCTACAGACGTATCCAGCCACAGGCCACCAACCTGAAGGTGATTCAGCGTGTCTTCCCAGGGTGTTGTGTCGTCGGAATCGCTGTGGGTGAGCAATCGTCGGCTCGCCATTCGCTCGTGCTTATCGCGCGCGCGGCCGTCCACGGCGGGCGGCTGATTGCATTCCGCTCCGTGCCATTGGCTCGTACGGGAAGCCTAAGTAAGGCAGCTGCGCGTCAAAGCTTTATCGAGCATGAGACTCAGAGCTGCCACGCGACGACGTTCTCATGGTACAACTTCCAAGACCGCCGCACGTCAGGAGAAGCTGCATGCGACGTGTTCTTCGGAGGCATTGCGCTGAACCAAGAGCCCAACTACCTTCGCCGTCTCTATCTCGATATTTCCTCCGGTTTTTCGCGGTGGCGATCGGCAGTAGGCGCACCACACTTGCTCTTTTCAGAACCTATGGAAAGTTGACCTGGAAACCATTCAATGACAATGAAATCGCACTGAGACGCATGTGCAAGCATCATCCCTTTGGTTGCGACTTAAACAGGTCAATTTCAAGGTCAGGTCAGCGTCTTTTCTATGTCTCGTTCGTGACCTGTTGAGCCCGGGCCATCCGATGGTCAGACGAAGAAACATACTAAATCATTGTGTGATTAAAGGCCAGAATTTATTCAAGAAAGTCGAGGTATTAATTTAACATCATCTCAGTTGGCGCTTTCATTTCCGCTGCCATCCGAGTCATCCTCATCACTGTCGTGCACTTCGTCATCGGAAAGCCCGCACATATCATCTTCCCAATTGCTTGGGGCATCGTCGGAGAGGCAGATTGGCTTGGGCAGCTCGAGCGGCGTTCTTCGGTCGGGTGCTTCTGCGTCTCCTATCATCACTGCATTCTTGAGCTGCACATAATCCCGGGAGATCCTTTCGATGGTCCTAACAAAGTTCTCTAAAGGAGGGTGAGGCGCGCCAAAAGCTTGGTTAAGTGTCCTGTTGAAACGCTCTAATGGATTGTTGGTCCGCGACACAAGACGCTTGCCGGCGCCGTTCTTGTACTCCTTACCCGACTGGGACACGAAATCCCAAACATTCCACACCTCTGGCTTATACCGCTTGATCCACGTGCGCTCAAAGTAGCGCCAAAACGCTCGCCACTCGTTCGTAGAATACTTCATGTTGGCTGCCGCGCAGTCTTCCATGATCTTGTCACGCACCCAAATCGCCCCGCGCGGCCAGATATGGTCATGGGGAAGGACAGTTAGCATATCAAGGACTCCACAGCCCATGGCAATCTTCACTTCTGGTTTGGAAATCCGAAGTTGTACCATCTTGCGCTGACATGCTTTCTTAAAATGAAAATAGCACCCGACAATACTTGTTTCCTCCGGATACCACTCACTCATAACGTCAATAAGAGCTTGTTCAAAGTCGCAAACGACTTGGGCTGGCGCAACCGGCCGAATGCACGCGTTGTCAATCATCTGGACCACGTGGAGGTACGCTTCCTTGGCCTTTGATGTTGACAGTACGTAGAATATAGGAATGTATAGTTGACTCGCCTCATCGAACACCATGAAAATAATGCACTGCTGAAATCCAACTGGAACGCAGTCAAAAGTGCCATCGACAAATACGGTGATCGTGCTGTAGGACAATAGGCGGATAAGAGCTGGATGCGCCCAGCCTACAATCCGATCAATTGGACGCTTTGCCTTGTTTGAAATTTTCCCAACGGCTTGCCATACATAGTGGAACTGAAAAAAATAAAGCTGGGTACCAACCACAAGTGCTAGTGGTGGTGTCTCAACTTTACCACTTATGGAGCTTCCGTAGTGTCGAGACCTAGCGTTGTGAAACCGTTTTATGGCTTGATTTCGGGATAAGCCTGAAACGGGAACGGAGGAACTGTATAGGAAACGGCGGCTAACCTCAAGCCACGCCTCCTGTGGTGACATGGTGTTTGAGATTGCGATGCGATCAATCTCACTTTTCATCGCGGTGGCAACATTTCCAGCTGTGACTGTCGCCCCATCCGTAGATTGTTCAACTTTGGTCTCAACTCGACGAGAGCATGCGTGCTCAATTTGGTTCTGATAGTCAAAGTAGCCGCCTTCCGCAAAGCAATAATCCAAGCGCGCGTCACATTTTTCCGAACGATAGAAACTGCATCGATATGTAATTTTGACCTTGGATATATTCGCGCGGGTATACTCATACCCTTTCCAGTACAGTTTTGTCATGCCGGTACGGTCACGTCGTAAGCGATTAGAGTTGCTGGGTAGTGTGTGTGGTTGCTGCTGCAATGTAGGGATATCGATGCGGGGCTGGCCTTGGGCGAGACCAAACCAGTCAAATTGGTTGACGACATTATGACCTTGTGGTCTTCCATCGTTGCGTACTACAGCACGCAACGATGGAAGACGAGGCTCTGGAGAGCAAGAGCGACGTGGGCTCGTGGTCGCCGAACCCAAGTGAATTCTCGGTCGTTCAAATGCGCGAGACCGATTATACGACGCAGACGGAGAGTGAGAGCGTGACCTCGCGCGCGAACGAGAGCGAGGGCGAGAGCGGGAACTCGCGCGCGGACGAGAGCGAGGACGAGAGCGCGAACGAGAGCGAGGACGAGAGCGAGGACGAGAGCGAGAACTCGCGCGCGGACGAGAGCGAGGACGAGAGCGGGAACTCGAGCGCGACCGGGAGCGCGATGGCGAGGACCGTCCCCAGCGCTGGGTCCACGATCGTGAGTACGATCGGCGCTGAGATGAAGTGGTCGAGCCTGATCTCGTACCTTCGCGATAACGCGCACGGCGACAAGAGAGAGAGGTGGTCCTGTTGCTGTCGTGGCTGCGGTAACGTGAAGTTTCGAGCGAGCGCGACCGACCACGTTCTCGTCGGGCCGAGAAGAAAGCCGAACTCGCCCGCTCGTGGAGGCGTGATTGCATGGTCGAGAGGTGGTCGCCCCGAAGAACGGCTTCCCTCCCGTCACGAAGTTGCTGGTCAAACTCGAGCCGTTCCTCGAGGCGCCGGCGCGCCTCCAAGTCGAAGTGGCTGTCGTGCCGAACGTTGTTCCCCCATACGAAGGCCTCGTGTTGGAGACGGTCGCGCCGCGCCTCCACGAGCGGGGAGGCGCAAGGAGACGAAGGTGACGATCGTGATGATAAGCTGGGTTGGGGAGACGTTGGTGTCATTCGCGTCATGGCGGTTGGTAGTGCCGGCAGGTCGACTCCTGTTCTCTTCGGGTCTTGTTTATTTATTTTTTTTGTTGTCGAGAAGGCTGTGTTGGCGTCCAAAGCCTGACCTCGAGAGCCACGAAAGCCGAGGCCACGTGGCACGACGTGACCTGCTTCCTGACCATCTGTTCCCCGACGTGACCAATTGCCTGACCAAGTGGATGTGAGCATAAAACAGGCGCTGACCTGACCTTCAAATTGACCTGTATTAGACGCTTCCCATCCCTTTTGGTTGTACATGATTCTCCGGTAGTTTGGTGAGCTGCTGAAGTCAAATCTGTCGCAGCGAGTGGCGCAACAAACTGTGACGTCGTCCACTTGATGCTGGCAAACAGTGAACGACCTCGTGGCTCGTCTCAATTCAACATGTAATGGGATGGGAAGATATCAGCAGCTGGTTTCGCTTTTGACAGGCGTGTCAGAAGAGGATGATCGGAGACTCGAGAAGACTCTATTAGCGCAAGAACGTGCTGTATCTTGATGATGCCACCACTGCGAGACCGCTTGGAATCCATTAAATGCACACGCCATAGCGTTTCTTCGTTCTCTTTCTTCTTGTACTCACCAAGTTCAGGTGCCAAGTCGTTCCCCTCCCTGCACTTTTTCATCCTTGAAAGCCTGGGGAGAAGAGAGAGGACTTGGAGCCGGAATCAGCCAGGTTAACATCTGCAGCCTGCTGCTATTCAAACTTCGACAGCTGCAACTGAGGGTGAGCCAGTGACACGAGTAGGAGTACATAATCAAAAAGCGATAGTTTGTTCTTTTGTGGCGTGATCTCTTTGATCAGACACCGCCACATCGCGACACTCCGATGACGCGAGCTATGATATCATTGTGGCTGATCTCCTAACCGACAGAGTCAATGCATACCAAAGGGCGGTACTTTGAGAGGCTCCACATTGTTGGCAGCGTTGACATTGAGAATGCCATCCCAAAGATTCTCAGTCCAAGTGGCGCGTTTTCCATCCTGGACACCAGGCGGACTCTTGAGACGAGCCTGATTGCTGATGGATGCGACACCTCTCGCGATGTCTCGATTCCCGGTTATGATACGGGTCCCGAAGAAGTCAGCAACCATCCTGTGCTCGTAGAGTCGGTTGGATGGGCGAATCGTTAGCTCTATGGACAAGGTCAACTCCCTTCGTGGATGGGGAATCATGCTGTAAAGGCTCCGACCTACCATTCCCACTCTCCAACTTACCGCCGACCACCACAATGCGGTTCAACCTTCTCGCCTGCCTCACGGTCGCCGCGCTGACCGCCTCAGGAACCCATGCATCTGAGAACCCCCGCGTGACTTGTCCCGATGGCTCTACTAGTGGATCCAACGCGTTCGATGGATCACACGGATCGAATTCGTCGCACGCCCCAAGCCCAGGCGACGCCTGCACGCTCACCGGCATATATGCCAACGGAACCGATGTGAGCTCGTGTTCCGAGATCGTGATCTCGTCTTTGACAGTTCCAGCTGGAGTCCAGCTTGACTTGACCAACGTCAAACGTGGTGCATCGATTACGTTCAGAGGAACAACCACATTCGGCACGAAGCTCTGGTCTGGACCGCTGATCCTCCTCAAGGGCGAAAACCTGAAGGTCTCTGGCCCTGGTACGCTCGATGGTCAAGGCGACTGGTACTGGCAGCAAGGCGAAAAGGTCACACGTCCGGTGTTTTTCCGTTTGAGCCACGTGAATTCGTCGGTTCTGTCGGACTTTACCATCAAGAACTCGCCATTCCGTACCTTCAGCATCCAGCATTCGAGGAGCACGATTCTAAGAAGCCTCACGCTCGACTCGAGTGCCGGCGACGGGTTCGCGAAGAACACAGACGGCTTCGATCTGAGCTACAACGAGGGCATTACAATCTCAAAGAACACCATACACAACCAGGACGACTGCCTTGCCATGCAGTCCAGTGTTCACACCGTCTTCGCGGACAACACATGCTCGGGTGGCCATGGCATCTCGGTCGGTTCCATCGGTGGTGCTGTCGTTGATGATTCGGATACCGTTCAGGGCTTGTTGGTGAGAAACAACAAGATCATCAACAACGTCAACGGCCTGCGCATCAAGACGATCATCGGTTTGACTGGATCTGTCTCGAACGTTACGTACACCGATAATGTGCTAACGAATGTCACCAACGCCATTGTCATGCACTCGGACTACGACAAGGCCAAGGGTGGATACACGGGTTCACCTACAAGTAACGTTGCGATCAAAGACATCACTATCTCTGGACTCAGCGGTACTGCTGCAAACCTCTACGACGTACTCGTCAACCCAAACGCGGTCTCTGGGTGGAGATGGCTGAATATCACGGTTAGTGCTTACAACGGCACTGGAAGCTGCGTGGGTCTCCCACTTGGTATGACCTGCGCCTGATTGCCGTGCTGATCACGAATTGCGTGACCAGGCCTGGGCCATGAGCCCGTAGGACCTGTGCACTCTTTTACCGTCCAAATAAGGCTGGTACCAGTCCACAATTAACGGGCATCGTTCTTTCATTGCGTACTGAGAATTGTTTTTGTCTCAATCGTTCAAGGATGAGTGTTTCATGCAGGTTTGAAAAGAAAACCCTTTTCATCTGGATGCTGAAGGATTTGCAGAGTACTTCCGACTGTGAAGTTTAGTGGAGTCGATAATAGTAAGCAGCACGAGGGTGAGTCAAAGCCCAATAATACTGCTCTTCTATCCACCTTCGCAACCTGAAGAATCATGATCGCAATCCAGTATTGTAACGTTACGCTTTTTGTGATTTGATGTGCATCTGAAGCCGAACTGCTATTAATACAAACGATGACAAGAACAGAGTGGAAACCCATGGGTCTGGAGGAAAAATCGCATTCGCGCATGGAGCGAGTAACTTTCTCTAACGCATTCTAGTTGGACTCGAAACAATTTTTTTTTTTGTATTACCGAAGAAGTTAGACACCTGGGTGGTCAGTCCAGACCTGCCGAGCGTCAGCTCCCTGGAGATCTACTCTGGTCTACTACGCTTTCGCCCGCGAACTTGGCCATGCTCATAAAGCCCTATGACTCGAAACAAAATATGCCCATCTCGCCGACCACGTTGTGCATGGTGGTTTGCTCCGCAAGAAAGTTTACGGACGGCGTACCGAAAGGGAGTAACAGGACATACATATACTTGTCGGTTATACACACTCATCCTCAACCCCCGGGCAACATCTCAGTATGACGACCAGATTAAGCACAAGCAACGGTGGTTGGCTGGCCCTTGCAGCTGCCCTTGCTCGACGCCTTTACTGAGACCGCCGACCACTTCCAGCCGGACACCGTGCTCGGGTTCACGAGCACATCGTAAAGGTTAGTCGCCGTGCCGCTGAGACCGCTGATGGTGATGTCCTTGATGGCCACCTGACTCGTCGCCGACCCGGTGCTCCCACCTTTTGCCTTGCTGTAGTCCGATCGCATGACGATGGCGTTCTTGACATTGGTGAGCTCATTGTTGGTGTAGGAAACTCCCGAGACGGATCCCTTCATGCCAGCAATCGTCTTGATACGAAGCCCGTTGACGCTGTTGACGATCTTGTTGTTCTTCACAGTGAGACCCTTGACAGTGTCTGACTCGTCGACGGCGTCACCGCCGATGGAGCCAACGGAGATACCGTGGCCACCGTGGCACGTGTTGCCCGAGAAGACCGTGTTAACGCTCGATTGCATCGCGAGACAGTCGTCCTGGTTCTTGATCACGTTGTCCGAAATGGTGATCCCGTCGTTGTAGCTGAGGTCAAAGCCGTCCGTGTTTTTGGCGACTCCATCTCCAGCGCTTGAGTCGAGCGTGAGTTTTGTGAGAGTTGTCCCGGATGAACGGAGGATGCTGAAAGTGCGGTAGGGTGAGTTCTTGATCGTGAAGCCAGAGAGGACCGAGGTTTCAACATGGCTCAATCGAAAGAACACGGGGCGTGTCACGGACTGGCCTTGCTTCCAGTACCATTCGCCCTGGCCATCGAGTGTGCCCGTACCGGAGACCTTGAGGTTCTGGCCCTTGAGCGAGACGAGGGGACCTTCCCAGAGCTTGGTGCCGAAGGTCGTGGTCCCGGTGAAGGTGATCGATGCGCCACTCTTGACTTCCGAGAGGTCGAGCGTGACTCCGGCTGGAACCGTGAGTGACGAAATGACGATGCTCGAGCACGAGCTAAGACTGGCGGCACTCGAGCTCGAATAAGTGCCAGAGAGCGTGCAGCCGGCTTCGCCCTCTTGTTTGCGCAGCATCGAAGAGGCGCTAGCACCGTTAATGGCGAGAACGGCGGCGGAGAGGAAGGCGAGGCAGTTGAGCTTCATGGTGGGCGGAGGAGAGCAAATTGGAGAATGACTTCGGGGGGTTGGTCCTCCTCAGCGCTAGGAGTTCAGAGGGGTCCTCCATCCTCCGTCTCTAACTACCCAGCCTTGGATCCAAGGGAGGACCCTTTCGAGGCGTCGTCAGCCACACTGCAACCTGTGGTTGTCACTTTGTCGTGCGGCATGGTCAGCATCTCAGCCAGAAGGCGTCATCTGCCCCGTTTATTTCTCAATTGAGACTCAGCAAACTGTGGTGGCCGGTCTCAGCAACAACAACTTCGGTTCTTTTGGAGTCCGCCCCGTCTGGCTCCTGAGAAGACATCTGAGAAAGGGCCGTCACATCTCAGATTCGAGAGGACTCCATGTTGACTGCAGGATGTGAGGATCAACAGTTGTAGTGATACTGTACTACCCAGTGCCGTGCAACTGGGAATAGTTGAATCAAGAAACAAAAACCATCATAAGATAGAAAGAATTCTAGCCTTCGCCCTGTGGATTGCGGATCGATACCTGGGATTCTTCAAAAGATACGAAGTAGCCTCGCCAATGACCGTCTTTGGACGATATCATCCATGGTGGGAAGAGGGCGTCTCCTTTACGGGACATCAGCCAGATAATCTTGTAGACATGAGTTAGATATTAGTGGGAAAGGTCCTTCGAACATAGAAGCCAGTGTGGGGACTGTGTGGGCGTCGGCGACATTCGTCGACGGGCTTGTTGTAGTTGGGGATGGGAGGCTCCCCATGTTTGCTGATAGTTCTTGAGCCGCGTGCGGTTTCCCCACATGGCGCCCACAACGTCGCGAGTTTCCTTCGTTTAGGCTTACAGTACTCTCCCACTTGATTGTGCTTACTGTGCTCCTCCACGTGAACGTGAATGGCCTCCAGCTACGAATCTCTGACCCACCAAGACCCTTTGGGGTGGGCAGGGGACTCGGTCTCCGGTAAAAGGTTTTTACCTTTCTTCCACCAAAAGGATAATTATGTGGACCACAATGAAAAGAGATCCAGATCACTCGAAGCGGAAAAGTGTAATCAGCGTCTCCCTCTATGAGCAGCGAAAAGGCAAGAAAGAGAACAGCCGGAGATTGCGCTTCTCTCTACCAACAATACGTTGTCAAATAATGATAAGCACAAGGCTCTGACTATTCTGTGACACGCTCTCTACCGCTCTCATTCAGACGAAATCGCCATGTTTCGGATAATATCGTACTTCGTCACGAAATCAAGATAGTTTCTGGTGTTCGATGCAGCCCTGATGCATAATTTCAAGAATATATCCTGTAAAATACATATTTCAAAATACGAATTTTACAGGGGAAATATCGGTGGTATATTTCGAATATATATATTTCTCATATAGCGTATGTTACGGATATATTCTTGAAATTGTGTCTATCTGATTGGCAGTCCAGTTCTGTATTCGGTTCGACCAGCCGATGCTATGATGAATGGGGCCAAGTCGTCTTGGCGCCATTCAGAGCATCGGCTGCTTCAGTTCGGTTGGGAGAGGTTGCAACGTGGTAAAGAGACACTTGGCCCAAATGTCTGTTCACCACGATGCAACCTCTCCCAACCAGCTCAACGCCATGGTCAACACACATCGTCTTGCCATTTGGTCATCTCCGCGTTGGATAACCAAGTGCCCAGCAACGTAACTTTACGATCGACGTCAGCAGATCTTCAACAAATCTTGTGCAGATCACACTCGGCACAGGAGACCACATCGACAATCGCCAATTCCTCCGCACCAGACGGAACGCAGCCGCACGTCGCAGCATCCTTCAAACGGACTGCGTCGCCGAGATTCTCCTGTTGAGGGTCTCCATTCATTTTGCAATTCGCAGTCCAACAATCATCTTGCTCAAGTCACAATGAAGGCCGTCTCAACCATTCTCTTTGCCACGATCGCCGCCACGGCTGCTTCGGCTGAGTTTTGCGACCAGTGGGGCTCCACGACCAAGGGCAACTACATCGTCTACAACAACATGTGGAACAAGAACTCCGCGACCTCGGGCAACCAGTGCACGGGTGTCGACTCGATCAGTGGTTCCGACATCGCCTGGCACACCCTCTACAGCTGGGCTGGTGCGCCGACGCAGGTCAAGTCGTACGCGAATGTCGCGCTCAAGTTCACACCCAAGCAGCTCAAGTCGATCTCGTCCATCCCGTCGACGATGAACTACCAGTACACGCACTCGGGCACGCTTGTCGCCGACGTGGCCTACGACTTGTTCACGTCGTCGTCAGCTACGGGCGACAACGAGTACGAAATCATGATCTGGCTCGCTGCTCTTGGTGGCGCTGGTCCGATCTCAAGCACAGGCAAGGCCATAGCGTCGGTCACTGTCGGCGGCGCCACGTTTAACTTGTTCAAGGGCCCGAACGGCAGCACCACTGTGTTTTCCTTCGTGGCTGCCTCGCCGATCAACAACTTCACAGGTGATCTCATGACCTTCCTCAACTACCTCACCAAGAACGAGGGCCTCTCGTCGAACCAGTACCTCAAGACCGTTGAGTGTGGCACGGAGCCATTCACGGGCTCTCGCGCCAAGCTCACCGTGTCGAAGTACTCGGTTCAGGTCAAGTAAGAAGGAGGCTCATCGTTTGTAGATTTTAGAGCGGCTAAGACCTTTTGCCGTAATGTCTGTTTTTGCTATCCTGTATTTGACCCCGAACGTTCCGTGAGGAGGACTAGCAATGCTTGCTAATCCATCGCCTCCTACCGAAAGAAACAACTGTTGCTAAAGCTAGTAAATGCACTCATCCATACAATGCACATCCTATTATTTTTCACGTGCGGGAGAAGGTGGGAGCTTCCGGTCAGTTTCACTTGATGGCAACAAAGCCGAGGGTGATTCTAGAAGTCACCCGTGTCACGTGCTGTCGTCACAGCACACTCATACTTTGTGTAATCGTGTCAAGCGACGGACGATCTATGTGCGATCAGCCGTTCTGTGCACAGAGGAGCCAGTTGAAGTCGGAGATCGTTGTCTCCGGTGCTTAGCGGTGTCTCAACCTCAAAGTTTTAGAGGAGATACGATATACTGAGTACTGTTCTGGGCAGCCTTGTGTTGAAGGCATCACATCGTGTCTGTAGGCAGACCCTCTGCCACTCAATCATACAAACCCGAACAAAATGGCCGAGTCGTTGTGCTTCTAGAAAATTCACTCACAAACTCTAAGTGAGTCTGCGCGAGGAGAATGGATAGGCTCGATCAGCAGGATGTGAGGGGTGGATCATACAAGCACCGAGTGATCCACATCTTTTTCTTGGCGGCGGCGATCATCCACACAATTTCAAGCAGGCCCAATCAGACTGCAAAAAAGGGTGAAAGGATTGTTGTCATCCATCTCAGCAACATCACTATCCATCCAAGAGACATTCTTGCTGCGATGAACGCAGATAATGAAGACGATCGTCCTCCAACCTACGATCAGTATTCTGGCAGTAAACAGTCAGTAGAGGATGATGGAGAGAGGTGGAATCCATCACTCTGGTGCCGTCTCAGCCGTGCAGCACAGCACGGCAAAGCCATGCAGTGCTGCGTCCAAGATTCCACGGGCTCGTCGTTCAAAGAGCTCACTGTTAAATTCTCCCCCAACCTCGAAGACCAAGCAACTCCCTACCATGAAGACCTCATTCACCGCTCTCCTCGCCGCCAGCACGGTCGCCGTCTCAGCCGTTTCTGCCGCTGACTTTTGCGACCAGTACGGCTCGGTTACTTCGGGCAAGTACATTATCTACAACAACAACTGGAACAAGAACACGGCTACCTCTGGCAGCCAGTGCACGGGCCTCGACTCGTCCAGTGGGTCAACCATCGCCTGGCACACGTCGTTCAGCTGGGCCGGGTCCCCAGGCCAAGTCAAGTCGTACGCGAACGCTGCACTCAACTTCACCCCCAAGCAGCTCAGCGCCATCTCATCAATCCCCAGTTCGGTGAGCTGGTCGTACACATACGGTGCGCTTGACGCTGACGTTTCGTACGACCTGTTCACCTCATCGACTCCAAATGGCAAAAACGAGTATGAGATCATGATTTGGCTCGCGGCGATTGGCGGTGCCAAGCCGATTTCCTCGACGGGCTCACCCGTTGGTTCCATCACGGTCGGGGGCGTTGCATTCGATTTGTACCAAGGTCTAAACGGGGATGTACCCGTCTTCTCATTTGTCGCGAAGTCGCAAGCCAACAACTTCAACGGAGATCTGAACACGTTCGTTAAGTACGTTGTCCAGAACCGCGGGCTCCCATCGACGCAGTACCTCAAGACTCTCGAGTGCGGCACGGAGCCGTTCACGGCGACCAACGCGAAGTTCACGGTGTCCAAGTACTCGGCGCAAGTCAACTAAGTACCTTGGAAATGACAACTCATGCTCGTACTGGCGGGAGAGGCTGCCTCCCAAATGCATTTTGCAGCAGTTTCCGTCAAACTGTTAGGTTCATTGACTGGATCTAATAGACCTCACCATCTTGTCATCCATTGAGTGTCCAGTTTTTTTTAGCGGTGTCTGAGTGCAATAATAGCATTGTCGTGACGTCGTTACATGCAGCTACTTGGTGATGTAGACAATCTTTGAAACGAAACGAACTGAGGTTGTTGATGATCTCACCGCTGAAGAGGAATGGCATCATCGCCTATGTTAGCTCAACGCGATGGATGAAAATGACCACCTCGAAAGTGGAGTTGCGGTTGGGTGAGGTGGGATGGAGAATCTGAGTGTAGGCGCGTAAGTTCATGATAAAGTAACTATACACGTGCCATCTTTGATATGAGTTCGATAGTGTGCTATCGACGGCCTCGCCCTCCTCATGAACGCGTTAGGTGTTGAGTAGTGGCCCCTTTTCTGCCTCTCGGGTCCGATTACCTCTTGGCTACGATGAAAATCTGAACTAGGATCATATACATGAAGATATCCCCTTGTAGAGGAAAGATCTTTACGGGCATCCACGTCTTCCCAGAGACCCCCCCCCCCCCCCCCATTCCTCAAGAGGGAAAGCTATTAGGATTCACACTGATGAAATCAGTAGGCTTCACTTGGATCATCATCTATGAAGGTAGATTGGTAGCTTTTTGAGAGGACTCGATCCTCGTCTATTGCAGAAGAGGATTGCATTGATAGGATCTAGTAGGAGATCCCCAAAACGAAGAAGTTCTTAAGAGCCGGACCATGAAGACTTGGGTCCAAATAGAGGTAGGCTACTGTGGTTGGATCAGCACGGATCCAGCAAGTGACCATCTATTGAACTGACACATGCGACACACAGTGACATCGTTGGTGTGTCGCATAACCTCAACGAGGGCAACTCTTGTGGCACATGCACTGCGCGTACAATCCGATCACTTCCTACACTGTACACTGTATTAAGTCGCAATGCCCGGCCCGACTCGACTTGCGCTCTTCTTAAGATTTGTCAAAAAGGATCAATTTTGCGATTGCTCAATAGTAGCAGATTGTACCAGGGCGATTAGAGCACAAATTATGAGGTGTCGAGCAATACGCAAAGGCGACGTGAGGTCGCAACTTCAGCGTACGAGAAAGTCCTTTTCTGCACAACGACGCGCCGCAAGACTGCATTCTTCGGCAACTCAGATGGTGACCTTAGTCGACTGCCTCGACCCCCACGAGGTTGATTTCGCAGCCTTCATTTCTCCAAATATCCGCGACTACCATGGTTGCTACACCCAAGCTCTTCACGCCCTTCACGCTCGGCGGCAAGCAGAACCCGATCACGCTCAAGCACCGTGTCGTCATGGCACCGCTCACGCGACTGCGCGCCGGCGATCCGGGCGTCCAGCCTGACTACGCCGCCACCTACTACGGGCAACGCGCCACCGACGGTGGGCTCATCATCGCCGAGGCCACCAACATCTCACCGCAGGCCCGTGGGTACCTCGGCGCGCCGGGCATTTTCAATCAGAAGCAGATCGATGCGTGGAAGCCCATCACCGAGGCCGTCCACGCCAAGGGCGGTGTGATCTTCCTGCAGCTCTGGCACACAGGACGTCTGAGCCACCCGTTGTTGCAGCCGAACGGTGAGCTGCCAGTGTCGTCGAGCACGAATCTGCCTTTGAGTGACACGCGCACGGCGCCAACGAGCGAGGGCATGAAGCCTCTCGTGAAGCCGCGTGCATTGGAGACGCACGAGATCCCAGGTATCGTCCGCGACTACCGCGTGGCGGCCGAGAACGCGATCGCTGCGGGCTTTGACGGCGTTGAGATCCACGCTGCGAACGGGTACTTGCTGGAGCAGTTCGTGTTCGATTCGATCAACAACCGCACGGACCAATACGGTGGATCAGTGGAGAACCGCGCGCGCTTCTTGTTCGAGGTCGTGGAGGAGATCCTGAAGAGTTTGCCGTCGAGCAAGGTGGGCATCCGTCTCTCGCCATACCACAAGACGGCTGACCAGATCGAGTCGGACCCAGCTACGACGTACAAGTACATTTTTGAGAAGCTTGATACGTACGACTTGGCGTACACTCACCTCGTCGAGCCGCGTGGCTACCACCACGAGAATGAGTTGGCGCCGGCCACGGGAGCGAGGTCGGTGTTTCGGAAGTTTTATACCGGTGTTTTTGTCACGGCTTCAGGCTATGACCGTGATAGTGCGGTTGAAGTTGTTGAGAACGGAGAAGCCGACCTGGTTGCAATCGGTCGATATTTCATCTCGAATCCAGATCTCGTCCGGCGCTTCCTGCTCAATGCTAAGCTCACGCCGTACAACCGGGAACTATTTTATGGGCCTGACGAGAGAGGATACTTGGACTACCTGACCCTCGAACAGGAGGAAGCGAAGACATGCGGGAAGCAGCCGTAATAGACTCAACCACCACGAGGGGTTCAAGATCGCCTATGCACTCATGTATCTTCGTCAAATAAATGAGAGTCTCCCGTATTTGGTGTGAAAATTCGCTGTTCTCGTTCACTGGATTGTTGTAGCTACCAAGCAACCACCCCATCTAGTTCAATATCGCTACTAATTCTGCTTCTACCTCTACTTTCACAATCAACGCAAAATTTGCTTTGCGGCATCACTCCGTGGCAACGTGGCATTCGTTTTGAATGCTTATGACTTTTGACTTTGAATTTGAGGTCTATTAGATCGCTACGTTTAAAGAATCCAATAGCCGCAGCTGTTCGGGCTGCACCTTTTTATCTTTTCTTCAGGACAAGAGGGTCCACCGTCGACGGCGAGCACACTCTTTTCCTGACATCGTCGGGAATGTTCCGACGGCCTTCTGTCAAACCGGTCTAATCAGTTCTTCTGTTCAACCGGGCGTATCATGGTTGCTTGTGGCTTGCTGCCGTCGCGGAGCCTTAGCGACGACCACAAACGGGTGAACTCCCTCGTATCTCTCCAGGCACTGTCGTCTGGCTTTTAATTGATGGAGCAGTCGATCACCAAACGTTCTTCGCTCCGTCCTCTGCAGATCTACCAAGTCAAGGTAGCCTACATGCACACTCGTCCTCTTCCTTCGCTCGCCACCACCGGAGCAGCGGCTGCGTCGTCACCAAGCGCGTCTAGCACGCCTTCTCTTCCCTTGCGGGTCTTCTCCTTCGCTCGCCACCACCGGAGTAGCGACCGCGTCGTTCTGCTGTGGCACGTGCTTTGCGCACGCAATTTCGAAGCCTTGAGTCGTTGGAGCTGACGACAGCTTCGTTCTTTCTTCACTCCAGGGCAGCGCACGCCCAGCGTACGCCTTCCGACACCCACATAGCCCACTCCCTCCGGCGCATCCTGCAGCTCCAGGCTTCTCCGCGCGCGGCCTCGGAACTCGAGCTCGGCGATCTTCATGCGCCATGGGCGACTCTCCGTGCATGATTGTCGCAAACGAGCGGTTCACGTTGCCCGCGAGTGGTCGCCCGAGGGCGACCCTTGGAAAAGCTGGAAGAAGCTGGAAGGAGTCGAAGGGTCGCTTGTGCGGTTGGCCGCAAATTGGAGAGTTGAATGCTTATGACTGGTAACATTCATCGCTTGATGACACTTCGTTCAACTTCCGTACCCGAGAGTGCTCAACGATCCGTGCTCATTCAACCGAAAAGAAAACGAGGGAGAAAACAAAGAAATAACGATAAAATCCCAAAGTCCCATTGCTCTGGAATGTTCGACGTGCCCGATATCCGCTATTGCATGTGGATCTTGACCGGACAGGCGGTAGCTACTGAGTTAACTTATTGATTTGACGGCAGCGTGATGAGACGGCACTGAGATGTACCCATCCCAATGACCAACACTCGCAACCACTTCACTTTGAAGTGCCACCACCCACCATCGAGGGGCATTGTCCAGTCACTTCCAAATCCTCGCTCTCGGCTCCGCAATGTCCAAGCTCTTCTCGCCTGTAACGCTCGGCGGCGAGTCCGACCCGATCGTGCTGCAGCACCGCCTCACCATGGCGCCGCTCGCGCGACTCCGCGCAGACGACGACGGTGTCCAGCCACCGTACGCCGAGAAGTATTTTGCTCAACGCACGACTTCCGGCGGACTGCTCATCAGTGATCCTACCAACATATCACCGACTGCACGGGGTGCGTATGGCTCGCCAGGGATCTACACGGCCGATCAAGTCGACGCCTGGCGACCCATCGTCGAGGCTGTCCATGCTAAAGGTGGTGTCATCTTCATGGAACTCACACATGCCGGGCGTATGAGCCACCCGAGTTTGCAGCCCAATAACGAGCGACCGGTTTCCTCAAGTGTAAGCATGCCTGTCGACGGAAACCGCGTTGTCCCCACTCGCGATGGGCCGCTACCATTGGTGGAGCCGCGCGCGTTGGAGATACGCGAGATCGCCGAGATCGCTCAGGACTTCCGCCGTGCAGCTGAGAACGCACTCGAAGCGGGATTCGATGGTGTCCAGATCAACGCTGCAAACGGTAGCTTGCTTGAACAGTTCCTCCATGACGGAGCCAACGACCGTACTGACGCCTACGGCGGCTCGGTGGAGAACCGGTCCCGGTTCTTGTTTGAGGTGTTAGATGAAGTGCTCAGGAGTATCCCATCCTCGAGACTCGCTGTGAGGCTCTCACCGTACAGTAAGAGTTGTGGACAGTTCGATTCCAATCCGACCGCGACCTACTCCTCTGTTCTCGACCGGCTAAATACCTACAGCCTCGCCTATGTCTACATCATCGAGCCAAGAGGCTACCACTACGTGCTGGAGCTCGTTCCTGCTGGTGGAGCGGCCGCTTTCTTCCGCCAAATCTACAAGGGCGTGCTGATGACCGTCTCTGGGTACGATCGACAGAACGCGATCGACATCGTGGAGCAAGGCCACGCCGACCTCGTGGCGATTGGTCGGTACTTCATCTCGAATCCCGATCTCGTCAAGAGATTCCAGGCGAACGCCGAGCTCGCACCGTACGACCGCGGGACGTCATACTCGTCTGGAGAGATCGGGTACACAGACTACCCACCCATGGAGGGCTAAGCTCGGCATCCCTGAGCATACTGTATAGTTTCATGAGCACTTTCGTATGACCGCATTCTCCAACAGCAACTCTTTTGTGATTAAAATGCTCTCCAGCTTGGAGTTCTTTTTTCTGCTCTTTTCACTGCTTTTCCGCGGCGGTCGCTGCGGCAGCAGCCTCCTCTTCCTCCAGTGTCGGGTAATCAATGTACCCGTTCGTGCCTGTCATATAGAACGACGCTTTATCGAATGGCGTAACCTTGGTGTTCAACTCGAAGCGCTTCACAAGATCCGGATTCGAGATGAAGAGACGGCCAATGGCCACAAGGTCAGCGTCGCCCTTCTCAATGACCTCGATTGAGCTGTCACGCTCGTAGCCCGAGGCGGTAAGCAGCACCCCCTTGTAGATCTTACGGAAGAACGCCGTGGCTCCATCAGCCGGCGTCAGGTCGTTCTCGTAATGGAAGCCACGCCTCGACGAGGTGAGTGTACGCCAAGTCGTACGTATCAAGCTTCTCAAAAATGTACTTGTACGTCGTAGCTGGGTCCGACTCGATCTGGTCAGCCGTCTTGTGGTATGGCGAGAGACGGATGCCCACCTTGCTCGACGGCAAACTCTTCAGGATCTCCTCCACGACCTCGAACAAGAAGCGCGCGCGGTTCTCCACTGATCCACCGTATTGGTCCGTGCGGTTGTTGATCGAATCGAACACGAACTGCTCCAGCAAGTACCCGTTCGCAGCGTGGATCTCAACGCCGTCAAAGCCCGCAGCGATCGCGTTCTCGGCCGCCACGCGGTAGTCGCGGACGATACCTGGGATCTCGTGCGTCTCCAATGCACGCGGCTTCACGAGAGGCTTCATGCCCTCGCTCGTTGGCGCCGTGCGCGTGTCACTCAAAGGCAGATTCGTGCTCGACGACACTGGCAGCTCACCGTTCGGCTGCAACAACGGGTGGCTCAGACGTCCTGTGTGCCAGAGCTGCAGGAAGATCACACCGCCCTTGGCGTGGACGGCCTCGGTGATGGGCTTCCACGCATCGATCTGCTTCTGATTGAAAATGCCCGGCGCGCCGAGGTACCCACGGGCCTGCGGTGAGATGTTGGTGGCCTCGGCGATGATGAGCCCACCGTCGGTGGCGCGTTGCCCGTAGTATGTGGCGGCGTAGTCAGGCTGGACGCCTGGATCGCCGGCGCGCAGTCGCGTGAGCGGCGCCATGACGACGCGGTGCTTGAGCGTGATGGGGTTCTGCTTGCCGCCGAGCGTGAATGGCGTGAAGAGCTTGGGTGTTGCAACCATGGTGCGTGGAGACTGGTGTGGGGTCGATGGTAACTTGGGAAGTGAGACCGAGCTACAACTTGGTTTGCTCTACTCGGCCAGTTTCGCGTCTCCCTCGACCATGCGTTTGTCGTGTAAGACGTGTAGCGTAATCGGCTGGTTGAGTCACTAATACTCACGATTATGCAAACTACAAACGAAATCAACATCAATGACTTTATTACGCTGCAAACTGACCAACAGATGAATCTAATATAATAGTACAGTCATAAATTGGTAGAACCGCAGACTTGTTGTGGTAGCCTTTCTCAGCGTAATCACTCGGGGACAGCTTCGATTTCGAGGCAGGGTCATCACTTTTGGTTCGTTCGAAGTTTGAAGGCGACTCGATCGAATAGATTCACCTAAGCCCGTTATGCTTCTTCTAACCAAACACAATGTGTTCGATGTCATACAGGTTCTTTAACCAGTGAAGGTACAACCGTTCCAGTGTTCTCCGAGTCTCTAGTGTTAATAGACAACTCAACGCAACAACCTAGTGTAATGGGCCCACAGCCCATTACAAGAGAGTAGGTTCTATAAGAGAGAGTTTTCCCTCCCGTGTCTCTGATTGGTCAGAGACGCGTGTGTTCTTGTTGCATTTCCATTGGTGGAAATTCTCTGAGATTTCATCCTATCAGAGGACGACACCGCATACATGGGTTTTATTAGGGACACCAGAGTAGGTTTAATGAGGTCCTGAGATGTCTGGACCTCTCAACGCAGAGTCTAATTTACCGTCAAGTCAAGAGCCCAATCTGAGCGTCGGGACAGGGGTCTCGACGCTGTGTAACGGATCTGCGCCCGTTACACCTGGTAGCACTTGTTGGTCCGTCCACACGACCAAGACATCAAGATGGCCGACCTCAGCTTCGACCTCAGGCAGCTGACTCGTGCGGAACGCTTCCCGCACCTCACCCAGTTTGAATGGGAGGCCCTCGGCCGCATGGCTGAGGCCGCTGGCCCTCTTGCTGTGAAGGCCCTCCTACGCAGCGGTGACGCGGAAGCCCAACGTCTCGCTGCTCAAGAGTTCATGATGCGTGAACTCGATGACGCGCGCGCCCAGGCGCAGACTCTCGGGCGTCAGAAGAGTTCGCCGCGTGTCGAACCGCTCAAGATCGACACATCCAAATATGGTGGCGACGAGAAGACGCCACTTCGTCGCTGGTTCTGCGAGCTGGACGAGGCAATCGATGCCCGGCTCATCGTCGACGAAGAACAGAGGATCCGCTATGCCATGTCGCAACTGACTGGGAAGGTGAAGACTTGGGCCTATGGCCTCAGGTCTGCTGACCGGAAATGCTTTCGGTCGCTCGAAGACTTCAAGTCGAAGTTGCAGTCGACTTTCGAGCCGCCGCAGAGCGAATTCCGCATGCGCGCCGAGTTTCTCAGCGCGAAACAAGGTAATACCGACCTCCACTCTTATATCCAGCGGATGCGGTACCTCGCATCGTGTGTCGTCGGCAAGCCGATCGACATGGCTACACAAGTCGCGATGTTTATGACGGGTCTCCGCGATGGTCCAGCGAAGACACAATTTTTCCGGACTTATCCAGAAACTCTCGAGGAAGCCTTCTCGATTGCGCTGACGGAAGACTACAACGCTCGTCAGGCGCGCAGTTACGGTTATCGCAACCGTTACTCGGAGGCTCCGTCTGAGCCGGAGCCAATGGATCTGTCTGTCTTGCAGTTCCACGGCAGAGAAGGTAGTGGTGGCACCCGCTACGCGAAGAAGAGTTCGAAGAAGGGGAGCTGCTTTCGGTGCCAGAAAGCCGGCCACCACGCCAAAGATTGTCTCCCGCCGGCGCCAGCGTCGGTCGCCCAGGGCCGATCCGTCCGCTTCCATCAGCTGACGGACGACTCGCCAAAAAACGAGTCGGACCAGTAGGTGCGGGGCGCTCTACTGGCCGGAGTGAGGCGGCGCGTGCAACGGTGGAGCACCGTCGCCTTGGCCCCAGCACGTCTGAGGCGTGTTTCAATTCCACCACCGGCAGTGGCTCCAACAAGTTGGTCACACTTCGCGTGAGAGTGATCGGAATGGATGAGCCGATCACAGCCCTGCTGGATTGCGGAGCAACGAAGAATTTCGTTCGCATTGGTTGCCTGAAGTAGTGTTCGGGCATGAAGATTCGAGATGAAGGAGAGAAGATGACGATTCGGCTTGCAGACGGCAGGCCGCGAGAAGTACCGAAGCATTCGGTACACATGAAGTATGTTCTCGGTGGATCCGAGAAGGAAGATGTGTTTTTCGCAATTGACATGGACAAGAGGTTCGATTGCATCTTCGGTTTGCCGTGGTTCGAACGCCACGAACCCCGGATCGACTGGAAAAGTCGGTCCGTGAAGAGTGTCGGCGCTGTCGCGTCCGGCACCATCGATGATGAAGCGTTCGCCGTTATCGACGAAGTCTGGTGGATGAACATGTCCGTATGTTCATCCGCAGCTACTACAGCCGCCACAGAGAGCGATGGCCCTGTCGGTGCTGATAGCTGCGAGTCGACCAGTTCGACTCCCGTCAAGGATGCTCCATCGATGGCGCCGTCGACGCCGCGTCGACGACGAGCTCGACGAAAATCGGGCTCACACGCTGGGAAGCGCAAGCGTCTGCGCGCGAAACGTGCGCGCGCTATACACGAGGCGTCGGTCGATTACATCGTCGATGCATTTCTTGCTGAAGAGGAAGCGCAACGTGGCGGTTCCACCACGATTTGTGAAGATGACGCCGGCTTAGAGACCGGGTCTCAAGATTGCGATGAGAAACCGTGTCTCATCGCTTGCGAAGATGGAGACCGTGTATGCGACGAGAAACCGTGTCTCGTCGCTTTGGAAGACGGGGAGGAAGACATCCTGGCGGCTGTCTATACAACCGCGGCGCCGGCGTTCCAGCACATCCGGGTGCCAAACCCCCCGCGTATGGCAGCGGAGATCGTGCAATGTGGCACGATCTCGATGAAGACATTTCTGAAGGATCTCAAGCGTGGTGAGATCGAACAGGTGTGCGTGATCGTTGCAGAGGATGATCACTTCATGACAGCGTCGACAATGAATCCCGACGCGACCTCAAAGACACAGCGTGAGCAGCGCTACGCAGCGCAGTCTCTAGAGGCCCTCAAGGAATCAGGTAGCAAGGCGTACGAACTCGTCTTGGAGTTCCAAGACATCTTTCCGGACGAAGTCCCGAAAGCATTACCGCCTGACCGCGGTGTTCGACACGAGATCGATCTCGTGCCAGGCTCAAAGTACTGTGTGATGCGCCAGTGGCCGCTTCCCCGCGATCAAGTTGAGGCTATTGATGCCTTTTTCGAGGCCCGCAGAAAAGCAGGTCACGTTCGTGAGTCGGTTTTCCCGCACTCGAGCCCAACGTTCTGCGTCAAGAAAGCTACTGGCGGCTGGCGGATTGTTCATGCATTCAACAAGCTGAACGACGCTACGATACCGGCACAAACGCCGATACCTCGGAAGGACATGATCCTGGACTCGATGTCCGGGTCGGTGGTGTTCAGTGCCATCGATTTGATGGATGGCTTCTACCAGATCCTTATGCGCGAGCAGGATGTCCCGCTCACAGCTGTCAGCACGCCGAGTGGAATGCTCTGGGAGTGGTTAGTGATGCCTCAGGGTCTCAAGAACGCACCAGCGACCTTCAACAGGATGGTATCGCACGTGCTGCGGCCGTTCCGCAGCTTCGCGCCGAGCTACTTCGACGACATCTTTGTCCACAGCAAGGCCGAGGACGGCAGGGCGCCGGAGGATGTTCGCCAAGTGTTCGAAGCGATGCGAACACACAAGCTCTACGCGAATCTGAAGAAGTGTGTATTCTTCGCACCGGAAATTCCGGTGCTAGGCTGCTATGTGAGCAAGGACGGTGTCCGTTCCGATCCTGAGAAGGTCGCCTCGATCTGTGCCTGGCCAGTGCCCAAGGACCAGAAACAACTCCGGCAGTGGCTGGGGCTCGCAAATTATCTGCACAAGTATACGAAGAATTATGCAGCCCTCGTCCAGCCGCTGTCGCAGCTTCTGCGGAAGGACGTCGAGTGGAAATGGTCCGCTGAGCACCAGCAGGCCTTTGACTCGGTCAAGTCGAGCCTACAAGAAGCGCCGATCTTGGCGCTCCCCGACTACGATCGACCCTTCCACGTCGTTTGCGACGCAAGTGACTATGCTATCGGCTGCGCCCTCATGCAGTTTGATGTTGAGGGCCGTGAGCGAGTGATCAGCTACCAGTCACGGCAGCTGAAGACGGCCGAGCGGAATTACCCGGTCCACGACAAGGAACTCCTTGCCATGAAGTACGCACTCGCCAAGTTCCGAGTGTATCTGCTGGGCGAACAGCAGTTCGCCTTCTACACGGATCATGCGTCGTTGCGAACGGCGACGAAGTCTCCGCACCTGTCCCAACGGATGGCCCGTTGGCTGTCGTTCTTCGCCGAGTACAACTTTGTTGTACACTACAAGCCGGGAAAGAGCAACATCCTTGCGGATGCGCTCTCACGTCGCCCGGACTACGACCCGCGCGCGCCGATCGATGAGTCGTCGGCGCCTCAAGAATGCCCAAGGTGCGTTGAGGAAGGTCTCAACGCTTTGATTCACTCTGTGCAGTCGTCGCTCACCGACGACATTCGCCGAGCCTACTCCTCCGACCCTGTCTGCCAAGAGTTAATTGAGTTCCTATCTTCTGACGGCTCTGATGGTTCGGAGTCACTGCTGTTCCGTCTTACACCTCGTGTGCGTGCTCGTGTCCGCCGGTACCAGCTTGCCGACGGTCTCCTCTACTATAGCGTCGATAAGACCGACGCTCCTCGCGTCGTCGTCCCCAATGACGACGACATTCGACTTCGTCTCATCCACGAGCACCATGATGCGCCCGTCGGAGGTCATTTAGGACGAGAGAAGACAATTCTCTCGCTTTCGAGGAACTATTACTGGCCTCACCAGTACAAGTGGGTGCGGAAATGGGTCCGCACGTGCGAAGTTTGCCAGCGCGTGAAGCCGTCACCCGCTCAACAGGCGCCGCTCCGGCCCCTCCCAGTCCCACGTGATGTCTGGGACTCCGTCAGCCTCGACTTCGTCTTCGGATTCCGCAAAGACTCTCAAGACCGTGATGGGATCATGGTCTTTGTGGACCGTCTCTCCAAGATGGTTCATCTTGCGGCTGTGAAGCAAACGATCACAGCAGGAGAGGCTGCCGCTGTGTTTCTCGACAGTGTCTTCCGCCTCCACGGCCTTCCGGAGACCATCGTGTCGGATCGAGATCCTCGATTCACCTCCCTCTTCTGGCGATCGCTGTTCAAGCTATTGGACACTCGCTTGTAAATGTCGACGGCTGCCCATCCCGAAACAGACGGGCAGACTGAACGCGTTAATCGCGTTCTCGAAGATGTGCTTCGCAGTTACGCCACATCATTCCGTGAGTGGAGCGAGTTCTTGCCTCTTGTTGAGTTCGCACTGAATAATTCGGTGCACGTGTCGTCGGGGATGACGCCCTCGTACGTCAACTATGGCCGTCATCCGCGTACCCCGGCGACGCTCTTTGCCTCACCGGGTCGCTCGCATTCAGGTGTGGGAGGAGCATCGAGATATTCGACGCTGGAAGTGACAAGTTCTGCTCGGGCATCTGCACCCAACGATGACGCGTCACGTCCCACCCAATCAGGTCGCGTGGATCATCAGCACGAGACCCAAGTTCAAGGTCCTAGCCCCGGCCAGGTCCACGGTGATGTTCAAGGTTTCGAAAACGTTCAATTTTTCGACCGTGAGGAAGTTCAAGCAAACCCGGACCGTGCCCCTGCCCCCGAGTTCGAGGGCTCCACAGAGAACAACCTTGTCGAGAACGGATATGCCGACAACCCGGCCGGCATGGACGTCGACGAAGAGCCCGTGTCTCCGGCCGCCGCTGGAAACGGAGATGAAGACATGGACGTAGACCTCAATGCGATCGAAGCGGTGATAGCAGCGGTCCTAACTGCGCGCGAGAACCCGTCGTCCGAGTTCAACTTCGATGCATTGCCAGAGCTCTCGACCCTATCGCCGAGAGAAGAGAAGTCGATCAACGACTTCGTCGAAAACCGACAAGCCATTGTGCGATTTGTGCGAGACTCCGTCGCGGACGCAGTCGACCGTCAGAAGGAAAACGCCGATTCGAGCGGCCGCTCGAATCGAACCAAGTTCGATGTGGGAGATCGTGTTCTGCTCTCGACGCAGAACTTACCAGAGCGGCTCATCAGTCACTTGGGTTCGAACAAGTTGTTGCCAAGATATATCGGTCTATTTAAAGTTACCAACGTTGTCGGTGACGCCTACACGCTAGAACTTCCCAAGAAGTTGCGCTTGCACCCGACCTTCTACGTTGGGCGCCTGAAGCCGTACCTCACTTCTTCGGATCTCGCTGCCGATCTCCGCGACGAGGATTCCCGTCGCCTCCGTCACCAGTCGACGTGTCCGGTGACGCGTTCTTCCGCTGCCTCTTCGGGTCGGGCTGTCCCGGCGCCTCTGTTGACATCCGCTTCTCCGCTTGCGACTCGGCGCGTTCGAGCCGATCCTCTAGTTGCTGAAGGCGTTGATGAAGCTCGGCGTTCTGCCGGGCTTGTTCGTGAAGAAGGTCACGCAGCTCAGCGGGATCAAATTCGCGACGCCACCCCCGGAACTCCTCACGGAAGGCTTCGTGAGACTGACGCTGAGCTCGAGCGTCCTGCTCGAGCTGATACATTCGGGTCCCGTGCGACTCTTGCTCCGTCTCAAGTGTCGCGATCTGATCGACCGCGTCGTCTGCCTTCTGCTGAAGATCTGGCACGAGGAAGTTCTGCAGACGATCAACTCGACGCTCTAAGTCCGAGTCCTGTGCGTGGTGATCTTGTTGATACCCGTGGGATTGCTCGCGGGGAGGATTGAGACGACGTGGCTCGTTCCAGTCGAGACCGGCGTAGCGCTGGTCCCACCGATCGCGAGGCAGATGCGTCGACTCGGGGGCCGCGCGGTGGCCCCACTGCGCGCTTTGTTCGTGATGGCCCGCCGCCGCTGATTGATGCCAACGGTGATCTTCGGTGGGTGGTCGACCGTATTGTCGACCACGATGATCGCCCCGATCCTGAGGCCACGGCGCGTATGCGTCGTGGCGGTACGAAGAAGAAGAGTGCGATCCCCAAGGCTCGCTTCTATCGCGTCCACTGGCTTGGCTTCCCTGATGATCAGGATACGTGGGAGCACGGGCCGACGCTCGCGCTTGAGATCCCTGGTCTCGTCCGGCAGTACGAGGACCAGCTTGCGGCACGGCCCCAGCAGCTCTAGCCTGAGAGAGAGCGCGCCCGTAGAGACCGAGCGCACGTCGAAGATCTTCTTCATTCTGATGGCGACGATAGTCGGCATCCCACTCCGTCCAAGTCGCACGCGTGGCCCCGGCCTGCGCGCAAGCACGACAACCTTCCTCGACGTCGACGTGACACGTTATGCGCCGCGCCTCACACAGACGATGCAGTTCCTCGCGCAATCGCCCGAGCGAGTGCTCGCGCTGGGCGGTCTCCCAGCGCACGACGGTCGACTCGATCTCGCCTTTGTTCCATATACGAGCGAAAGCATTCCACGACTGTTGCAACGCGGTCGCGACCACGTTCATCGTCTTGCCCCTTGCTTTGCGGTAGCGAACAAACCACTCATGGATCTCGTCGGCCGTGAGACTGCGTGGGTTGGCGAAGCGCGAGATGTCGCGATAAGGGACTGGGTACAGCTCCCGGTCCGCGATTCCACCGAGCTGAGGATCGAAGAGTGCTGCACGTGGCGGCGCTGCGAAGCTTGTGCCTTGATGTGTGTTGACTTGTTCCAACACTCGCGCCATCGCCTCATCGCTCAACGTCTCAGGTGCCACGGCCGAAGTCGTCGTGGCTGCCGTTGCTGCCGTCATGACTTCCGTTGTCGCCGCCGTCGTTGGCGTCGTTGTGCTCGGCGCCACTGTCGATGCTTGAGTTGTCGTTGTCGTCGGTGCGTCCGCGTTGTCGCGGGCGCCAGCTTGTTGTTGCGACGGTTGAGCCATCGCGCCTTGACGTCTGGGTGTCTTGGTGCCGTCCGAAGAAGATTGAAGACTGCGCTGGCTTCCGCCGGCGCTCTCGCCTAACTGCCTGATCCCGGGTGCGCCGGGATCGCCAGTTGAAGAAAGCGCGCGCGCCCGCTCGTGCGCGCTCCGTGTCCTCGTCCCTTGGGTTGACTTCCCGTTGGTCAGTTCTTGAAGAGGGGGATGATGTAATGGGCCCACAGCCCATTACAAGAGAGTAGGTTCTATAAGAGAGAGTTTTCCCTCCCGTGTCTCTGATTGGTCAGAGGCGCGTGTGTTAATAGACTTCACCTTCATCTTTATCATCATCGGGGCGTAACAACTGGCGATCGTACGGCGTCAACTTTGTTAAACCCCTTCGTTCCCAACGTCGTAACATACGACTTAGCTGATATTTTACACCGTAACTTACGGCGCAGTATTGGCCGGCAACAGGAAATGGCTCGCGAACGAGGTTCCAATACTCAACACAAGTCCATTTGAGCTTGCCGGCAATATAAGCTGGGACAGATTTTGGAGAGAAATTGCAGAAAACGGCCAGGGTTCGGGTAAATCGGAGAACACGAGGCATCTGGTACTTGGGTAGCTGACCTGCAAGTCCCTGCGTGCGACTGGTCGAGGACACTCATCACGAAATTCTCAGTGAACGCGTGTGATGTAGCATTCGCACGTTTTTTTGACAATCCACCCGGCTCCAACTAGCGAAGGGGTAGCGCTAGGAGCCGGGGAACACTTGCCAGGCTAGCTACTCATAACCCGGTTTTAATGGCAGGCAAAAAGCGATCGCAGGAGGTGGGCAAAGCTTTCTCTACGCAGATATCCAAAGATGACTAGCGCAATCGAGAAAGAATGCTCACCCGGCTAGCACCTCACGTTGTGTACCCTTTCACGGTTCTTCAGAAGCTGGGTAATAGAGGAGATGACCCGCTACCCGATGCTGTCTGATTTGGTAGGCAAATCGGTTGCCAGAACCGTCAGAGACTACGAAAATGCAAGGGAATAAAAAGGGGGACTGAGACGGCCGGAGCGATCAACCAGTCCAAGCAACCGGTCCCAGACCGGAGCAAACGCAAGAAAGACAGATACGATAGAATGTATAACCGGGTTTCCCAGTTGATACAGCTCGCCACACTATAAAAACCCTCAGTCCGTGGCCTGAACACTTTCCTCGGGTTATCGAAGCAGGAAACCGCTTCACCCAGTCACTTGAACCGCGTTTCCCGGTACTATTAGTGTGGCACAACCGGAAACTCGGTATAAATACCCAGTTAATGTGTAGTACACAATTTTAGACCTATCTTGAGGAACCACAGTGGTTCTTGACAGTTCCCGGTCCCACAGAGATGGGGAATTCCGGGAAAGTCCGCGTGGAACCAGTCCCGCTACATGAAACCCGCATGGCCCGAGTTCGATCATCGCCGCGCGGGTGGGCTACCGCAGTAGCGGCTACCAAAAACATCGACTTCCGACACCTATTGCGCCAGCTGTGAGCCGCCGGGTGGACGGCGAGAAAGCCGTCTGGCCTCGCAACGGAGTGGACGTATGTGAAGCCTGGCGCCACAGGTCTTCATAGCGACGTTAAAGTGCTCGAAGGGGATCAGGTTGTGGTCGCTCATGCGCTTGCGACCGGCCTCATAGTGAAAGAGGAGGAGGAGACGGTCAACGAAGGCGACGCGGACGACGCTAGCACAACCGATAACGACGACGACGCCAGCGCAGCCGAAGAGAGCGTAAACACAGGGAGGTGCGCATCGCTCGCGTGGGCTTAGACATCAACATCAGGGAGGAAGTGCGCGCGTCGCAGATCGACACGAGCCCAACGCATCCTATCCCAGAATACGATCGCTGACTTGTTCGGTTCTTCAACCTGCCGATGAGACAGCAGTCGCGACTCAGGTGCTTTCACATTCAGTTGGTTGTGAGCGTGGGCAAGGCCGTGGACATGGCTGTGGGTGAGGGCGAGGACGCATTGAGCGAGATCATGGTACGGACAATGAGGACGAGATAGTTGATAGGCAGAGACTCTGGGTAGTACCGTAGGAGGCTCCAGACTAACCCATACTATTGCTATACTCGGTATCAGCCGCCGGTATTACCGGCGGAACCGATACTGAGACGGTTGTGCCTAGGGTTTTAAACCCTATGAAACATTCCCTGTAATACCTTCGGTAGTCCCCACCTCTTCAAATATTGAGAAGTCAAAAGTAACATTAGGGAAGATATGGTAATTAATGCATTACCTATCGCTGACCAGAATGTGGGCGTCATTCTTACACTATGGCCTCCAGGACGGCGGTGTTCTCGTTTTGGGGTTTAGGTCCAAAAGGCAAAAATGGGCCAGACGCGATGAACGCGCTGCGGACGACATCCGCTGAGATCTCAGCGACCGCTGTCAGCGTGCGAACGATCATGTCACGTCGCCTTTCGAACGCTGAGAGAGGGGGCGTCACTCCAGTGTACATCTCGACGTAGAGACGTCTGAGACGGGTCTTGAAAGGGCCCATGATGCCCACGTCTAGAGGCTGACAGACACTGGTCGTGCCACCTGGAACGTAGACAGTAAATGTACCCATGTCGGCTAGGGTCTCTCTCACCGATGGCAACTGGTGAATCTTCAGACTGTCGAGAATGAGGACAGTGGGGCCTGTCACCTCATACTTCCAGACTCGCTCGATCCAGTCGAGCATGACCTCTTCGTCAAACCATGCGTTTTTCTGCACTGCACACGTCGCATTCTCCCCGTCGCAATACCCATCCACTTCGTCTTGGACGTCGCCACCCGGTTTTCCCTTGAAGACGAAGTGGGGTGCGAGAAGACGACCATCAGCGCACGCTGTTAGAGCGACAGTGCAGCGGTAACCACCTTTCCCAGCGAGCTTGCATGGCACGCGTTTGACGCCCTTGAAATCGACGGTCGTTCGAGCACCGAGATTGCAGTAGACATTTGTCTGGTCCATGTTGTAGAGCACGAACCGTGGAGGAGTCCCTGTCGCAGAATCGAGGAAATGATCGATAAGAATAGCACTCACTTCAAGAGCAAACGCCTCCTTATATTTCATCGACTCATCCTTTGACTTACGCCCCGAGTGACTGATGCGACGAATTGACAGCCCACTACGCTGCATGAAGCGGTCGCACCACGCCAGACGAGCTCCCTCTGTCTTGTCCGCAAGGAAACCTGGGAGTAGGCGCAGACACTCGAGCACGGTACCCTCCCTCGTCACAGGCAGCTCCTCGCGTCTCTGGTCCTTGACCCAGGTGACGAGAGCATCCTCTACGACGTGGCTTTCGGAGCGGCGGCCGCTTCCTCCCACCGTGAGCTTGTTCGCGCGTTTGTTCTCGCATGCAGAGCGGATGCGCTCCGCTCTGCGCTCCCACGAGCGATGCGTGGACCGATTGATGCCGTTGACACGGCAAAAATCGGAGCGATTCTCGGTCGATGCAGCGAACGCATCGACCGCGCCGACTTTATTCTTGTTCGTGAAGGCGAATGGTATGCGCTGCCTTGGCATCGGTTATCGTTTTGCACGTGATCGCAGTCCACCTACTTTCAGGAAAATGGATGGACCTGATTCGCCAATCAAAATGCACAGTAAAACACGGAAAGATGCAACACCTCTCGAAACCGTTTTGTTTTTTGGTGGCATAGGTGGTTCATCTTTCCGTGGTTTGCGGTACTGAGACGGTTGTGCCATCCCATAGCCGATTGGCTAATTTGAGAGCCGATTGCGTAGCCGAAAGCCGCAGTCATCACCTGAATACAAGGGGGATGATCGGCAGGATACTGGCTGAATCGGCAGAAACAGGGTATGTATTCAGCAGTAGCAATGGGTGACGAGCCGGTACGAACTTAGGGCAGCCGAACTTAGCGTAGGGGTACTTAGATCAGCTGATGAGACCAAGGTAATAGACTTCCACTTTCACCGCCAAGCCGGCAAGCAAGCCGCTTAGCCTTGGCAAGGAACGTCGCATCGGGGCTCGCCGTCACCAACAGGAGATGACGTTAAAGAAGACCCCGGCTGAACCTGGCTATTGCTGGCAGGGGAAGCCGACGACTCTCAAGCGGCCGACTTGAAGCGCTGGAGCAAGACTGCCAGCGGCGTCGGCTGCACCAAGGACAAGGACGCTCGTGTGCGCCCGTGGGATCGTCTCCCCGCCACAACAAGGCAAGGTCACGGTCTCTGGCGCTGAGCACGAGCAGATCTCACGCCCCAAGGAAGCCGCCGCCGTCTTATCGGCAGCGCACAAGTACTCCGAGCCCCTGCGTGTTGAGCAGGTGTGTTCCTCGCCCAGCACGACCCCCGGCCCAACGCTGCGAGACGTTCTCCTAGCGGAGCTCAGCTGGCCGACCCCGGAGGCTTCACGACCCTCTGATCTCCCCTCCTCCGACTTCGGTGTCAGAGCGCCCACGGTTCACCCCACAGCTACTTTCGTGGGGTGTAACGTCTGTTGGTAGCTCACTAGCACCAAGAATCTGAAGGTCTGTTGGCGAGTGGTCAGCTGTCACAAGCAGTCACTGTGCAGTGATTTTGCTGACCCACTCTACCACAATAGAACCCTCTCATACGAGCGTTTGATTTGTCCCGGAGCGTCCTTGATGACGAAGGGAAACAACAAGACGTGGTGGACGTGGCAGTAATACTCCGGGGGCTGTCCGAGGCCTTCGCTGACGAGTTGGAGCCACAGAGAGTGCCGACAAATGCCCGGCGCCGCCCCATCCGTGAGCGCAAGGACGTCAACTACGTGACTGAAGACGAAGACGAGAGTGACTACGAGGAGCTCAGCTCTGCGTGTGCTTGGCCTTTTGAACTCACACATGATGTCGCCGACCATTGGTCGATGAGCGACGACGGGGCTGTGTCTGTGGGTATATTTGGACGTTTCATGCCCCGGAATCGTTCCACTGATTTCATTCGAGATCTCCGCTTCGTCGATGATGAAGCCCCTGGGACGCACGACAAGTTGTGGATGCTTCGATCCGTAGCTGACGGGATTCAAGATCGCCTCCTCATTGGCTGGTCGTTCCCAGGTGTGTTTTCTTTCGACGAAGGTGTCCTACCGTCGACGTCGAGGCGGAATATGACACGGATCTTCATGCCAGACAAGCCTCATCGCTACGGGTCGACGTTGTTTATGACGTGCGATTCCCGAAGTGTGTATTGCCACAGGCACGTTCGATCTTTGTTTTTGGTTCAGAACCGAAAGTCGTAACCTCCTACTTATAGATCGGTTTATGTCGTAACTTTTAGGATAAATTAGTTCTATATGGGAAATGAGATACTGGGGACGTGTCTTCCTCATTCAACGATAAGGCCGGTTCCGTCGCAGCCGTCCGGAACCTTAAGGCTGTCTTCGGCGAGGACGGCGTCGCTGTAACGCGTGCCCTTTCGTAACTCTCATACCATGCCGTTGTCGTCGACCGTTTCTATTCCTCAACCTCACTCGCAGTTGAGCTGCTCAAGATGAATGTGTACGTCATTGGCACTGTCATGACGAACCGGCTGGTATTACCGCGGTCTTGCGTGGAGTCCCGTCACGATCGACCTGCATCGATCCCACGCAGCCAGTGCACACTCTCGCGATCTGCTCAAGTACCCGGGTTCGTCGCACTTCACTGGTGGGACTGGAAGCCGGTACACTACTAGTGCACCGGCACAGGAGCCGTGATGACGGAGTTAGTGATTCGCCGAAACGTCAAGCAGGTCGGTCTCGTCCAAGTGCCGTGCTCACGTGTCGTGAACGGCTACCAGCGATGGATGGGCCGGCGTCCACGACCAACTTCGCCTACAGTCGTCCTCAATCCAGACCTCTATTCGATTATGCAAGTACTATAAGTTCCTCTTCTTGGGGATCGTCGACCTTGCCCTCGTGAACGCGTGCATCTCGCACCTTGAGACAGCCAAGGTCGTCGGCACTCAAGTGATGTCTCGCGGTGAGTGGCATGGAACCATCCATCACCAATTGATAAGACTCAAGGCCGCAGATTTTATCGGAGTGACGGCAACTCCTTTGCCGCACGGTCGCTCACGCGGCAGCGCAACAAGGCTGCTGCGCACACACTCATACATGGACGACTGGGTTGTCATGTCCGGCGTGCAAAAGCGACGCCAACGGTCATGTAAGGTCTGCGCTCTTCTGCGCGGAGACTGCAAGAAGTCGTACCAGACGACTTTCTACTGCGAGAAGTACTCGATCGATCGCGCGAAGTGCAACTACCTTTGTCTGAAGTCGTGACATGAGTACAAGAGCGTGGCTAAGATGTGCTTCTTTTTATCTCACATTTTCTGAAATGATAGCCCTGCCTCTGTGTGTGGTTCTGATTCAAGTGGCTGGACTTTCCACTTTGAGCAGTTCCTGCTCTAACGATATCCCAGCACTAACGACTTTTGCAAAACTGAAACAGTGGCTGGAGTACCCAGCTTATAGCTTATCATCGTTGAGTGTGTGTGTGTGTGGGGGGGGGGGGGGGGGGGGGGGGGGGGAGTGGCCAGAACCTCTGTGTAACTTGCGGCCTGCTATTCTCGATGGCGACCCTCGCGATTTGTTCGTTCAATGATGCACTGAGATCTTGTAACACACAATTTTCCCGCAGACTTCAACTTTTCGGGAGCAGTACCGTGATCGGGCTCGTTGAGCGGACGTCCTTTCAAGAGGTCAAGTCACTGCACTGTTTCTTTCGAGTGGGGGGGGGGGGCGCCACCTGCTGAGATGTAATGATCTCTCATCACTAGTGTACTAGGTTCCTGTTAAGTGCTTCCATCTCTATGCAAGAACACCTGTACTTCGAAATCTTATAGTCTTGTACGGACATGTTGTTGCGCACTTAGACAAAAATAAACGCACCTAGGGAGAATGACTTGCGATTTCTATCGCGCCGATCGGCGTATCTAAGGGAATGTGGTTCATGTTTTCTTTTCTCGCCAACATTTCGAGTTCAATCAGGGCGAGAGAATGAACATCGCTGACCAATCAAACGACATACAGGCATTCTAGGTCTAGCTATACACGGGCGTAAGGACTGCAACCTAGCTGTGGTGAGAATGAGGTCGAGAAATTTTTCGTTTGATTTGCGGCTGACTCGCTGACTCAATAGGGACCACAATACCTCAAGCTTGCAACCGTAGTAAACAGAAATCGATAGTATGGCGGTTGGGCCATGGATGAAGGACGCGTGAAGGTTTAGGTCACTCATTGTGCAAATTACGAGCTTGAACGACAATGCCTGGTCACCTGACTCTCAAGCCCGACCGCGACGCAAAAACGACATCTCCTGCGGCCAAACGTCAAACACCCGTTCCCGCACGTGGGATAAAAATAGTCCAAAACCTTTCTAAATCGATGTGTGTGCGGAATGGCACCCGCAGAATTGGGCGAATGTGCGGATTGCATCCGTACAACGCGAAACGACGCACTGCGGGGCGATGGTGAGGCGCAATTGGACAGACACTGAGGATATCGCTCTTCTCCGCCAGGTGAGCGCTGACACACCCTTTATGGCGAAGCACGGCGACGTCATGGACGCGTGGGAGAAGCTTGCCAGGGTTGTCGCCCAGGTTCCAGGCTTTGAGCGCGAGAGTTTCGACGGGAAAAAGGCTCAGAACCGCTTCTTTGCGCTACTAGAGAAACACAAAGACGACGACAAAGAGTCAGCGAGGCTGTCGGGTGCGTCTGAAGAATACAAGGAGAAACGACAGCTCCTTGACCACCTCTCGGCTCTCCTTCGTGACCACAAACTCGAGGAGGCTGCAAAGACCGAAGAGGAGAAAAAAAAAGAAAGACGACGACATCGCAGCAGGCGCCAAGGCGAGGGACGCTGCGATGCAGCGTCTCGGCAAGCGTAGCTCCGAGGTCGAACGCAAGACTCCGGAGAAGAAGGGCAAAACCTTCGAGGTATTGGCGGCTCTTGCCGACGAGACGAGCCGCGAAACCGACGTGAAGGAGCAGGAGCTGGAGCTCTGTCGGTTGGAGTTGGAGGAGCGTCGTCAAGAGCGCGAAGAGAGCCGACGTCAGCGTGAGGAGGACCGTGAGGAGAATCGCCGTCAACGAGAGGAGGACCGCAACGAGAGGCTCCGCCTTGCTGAGATCGAGCGAGACAAAACGCTCGCGCTACTCGAGGCTTTGATCCGCGCTGGGACGACCCGGTCAGAAACCAAGTCGGATTCATAAAATGAAACTAGTTAATGCATAAGCCCTAGGCTAGATATTCACTTAGGGTCGGTGGAGGTAAATCAAAATATTCAGAGATCTGGTTGCCACCGAAATGGCAGCAGTGGCAGTTGGTGAGGAGCATCGTTGCCGTCACAAGCTTACCCACTGGAGATAGCATGACTTTGTTTTGTTTCTTGAAGTCGATGGCCGCCCACAGCGTTTTCATCCTGCCGAATGACCACTCAACAGCCTCGCGGACGCTGCTCATCGCTCGATTAAATGCTTGCTGCTGCTCGGTCAGAGACGCACCCTTGTACGGCGCCACGACGTGGCGGCAGATACCATAGGCAGGATCACCGTATATAAATCGACCAGCGAATATGTCGTCGTGCTGAGCGAGGCGCTCGCGCAACTGACTAAGCCGAAGCATGGTTGAGTCGTGAACGCGCCCTTCCACAGGGCCGTAGAAATGGACACAAAGTCCGTCTGGTGCCGTCAAGCACTGAAAGTTGAGGCAATGGATTCTTTTGTGCCCACTGTAGATCACTTTTTGTAAGTTGTTTTGGCGCCAGATACGACAGGTCGCCACCTTAGTTCCATCTAAAAATCCAAAAACGCCTTCGACGACCCCGCCACGGGCTTGGACGGCCGTCGAGTACCGAGCGCAGCGTTCCGCTAGAAGGGACTGGGGAAAATATATGTGATCGCGCCACACGTCGTATATGAGCTCGATTGTCGAGAGAAAAATTCGGCAAAGCGAGGAGACTGACCGTCCAAACACACGGATCATCGAGGCGTAGCGAACGGGATAGGTGAGGCGGTAGAGAAGCACACTGACAGCCTCCATAGCCAAGCACTTGTCACCGGTTGACGTAATGATCACAGTTGGAATGCGAAGCAACACAGTCAATGCCTCAATCCCAGACCGGTCAAAACGAAACGCGATCTTGCAGTCTGCGTCTGACATGGAGTTCAAGTCGAGTCGCTCCTGCGGTATGAGCGGCCGCTCAACAATCATTGTCGCCAGTACCTCCGCAAAGAGACGGCGCTTCTTGCGCTTCCATAGCATGGCCAGCACAGCGATATTGAGGGGTGTCATCATTCTTGCCATCTTGCGGATTCGAGATCTCGTCCAAAATCCAAAAATGGATTATCCGTACCCGCATCCATATGGTGCGGGTACGGGTGCGGAATTGTTTTCGAAACCTCTCTAATGTCTATCCATGGATCTATTTGCACGCTTACATATTTGCTTGCGTCAGCGCTGAAGGAGTACATAAAGATGCGCGCCTCCACTGGAAACAAAATCTCCGCAAACCTTGTGTTCGAAGCGAGAGTTGTGTGGACATCTCTTGAAACGTGCATCTCAGGTCCTGTTGCTAGGATCCACCTGATCGACAACCAGGTGAAAGATCCTGAGGAAGCCATGCACAAGGTAATGCGTGTCCAGTGCGTATGGATTACCTCGCTACTCTATTACGTGGGTGAGCATGGTGACAGCTTACCATGGACCTGTACTATATTGGTACAAACAAGGTTGATGTAGACAACCACCTCGTAACCGCGTCACTCTACGGTGCCGATGAATACACTACTGGAATTCCACGTAACGGTGCCAATATTTGCATCGATGAGACGTGGGCATTAAAGCTATTCAATGACCAAGCATGCCAACTCTCAACCTGTTTGGATCCCATTCACGTCCAAAGCGAGGAATGAACAGTCTATTCGATGCGTAGCCTCTCGATTTATGCACATTTCTTGCCAATACATGACTCATTATTTACGCATTGAGGAGCTCTGCCAACTCCCACGTCGTGCACTGGACTCGTATTGAACACGTTGTAGTTTCCCAAGTTGAAGACTCGGGATGCCGCAACAGTGAGTTTACGTCGCAGAGTAGCTTCAACGGCATCGTTGCTTAAGCAATATGACACTACACACCACTGTCGAGTGCTAGAACAAATCCACAGTCATGGTCAAGAAGGAGACAGGGACACCATAATTGAATTAACATACCCTGCAGTACTGCCGTCACTGTCCTAAAGGCAGAATCGCTCAATTGGTAGACTCGAGCTCCCGAAAGCGTTGACAATATCGACGATGGATGTTCTGCTCGCACTCTGAATGAGTACTGTACTTTGGCGGTCTGTGGGAAACGATCCTGGCTTTAATGCACGCGAGCCACGGCGGCCTATGACTATGCACCTCCTGGAGCTGACGTTTGTCGCTAACCGATCTTGTAACACGACAAGATCGTGTGCTTCCGCTGCTACTTTTCTGCAAAGCACAAGAGTTCCACGATCATCTTCTAACGGAAGAATGTGGAATGTTGTCCCACTGTCCCACGCGACTTGACGGTAGATGTTGCAGTTGTTCTCACACTCCACTTGCAGAAGATACTCTTCACAGCGTGCTAGCAAATTTCAGTCAGACATCACACAATCGCTTTTGCGAAGTTCTGAACCTGGAAGGCCACAAGGACACACGCTTTCTTCTGAAATAACTTCAGCGACCACAGTCAACCGAAGCACAATTCGTCTGTCTAGGACCGCCGTAAACGATGGTGAGAAGAACGTATCCGTCGCTACAACCGCGTAGTCGATGTCACACTCGCTTAGTGCTTTGAACATATGAACGGCTTGAGCGTAACCCGTGTGTTGACACACGTTTGCTCTCGGCGTAGCGTTGCAATCCATATTTGCGAAGAAATGACGAGCGACAATCTCAGTGAAACCACCGTTGTCTCCGTGGAACCCGATCAACAAACCGGAGCTGTTGTCCTCCACGGTATCCTCTCGGGGTTGCTCCGGACAAAGAACGCACAAGCTCTCCAGGACACTCGCTATCTGAACGGATCAGCGAATTTGAAGTCGAGTGACGCGAAGAAGTCTCAACAGCTGCGTTGCAACGAGCATTGAGAATCGTTGGTGAGTTGTTCACAAACATCAAATCCACTCTGCTACCTGATTCATCTTTAGTCGATCCTCTGCACGACTCATGTGCAGGGGGTGTGCCCTTCGTTGACCTGTCGTCGTTCAGGGAGCTTGCAGACCTCAAAGACGTCCGAGGAAGTGTCTGGAGAAATGTTTCGGCTTTCCTCCATTCAGTTACACTACTGCGGCTAACTCCAAAGCGCCCGTGGGCAGCTGCAATCGAGCTGTTTCTCACGACGTTGATGATTTCGAGCTTCAGTTCAATTGTGTAGCGCCGTCGTATCCGCGCTCGATCCCCTTTGTTCACGTGACGGATCTCTCCCATTCTACTCAGTTACTTTGCTTATGGTTTGTTTGGAATGAACACGATGTTTTCTTCATTCCATTCGGTGCGCAGTCCCACAATATATCCTCATCCCTTGAACGCACCAATCGGCGAACTGAAACATTCGGGCACTCGCTCATCTGAGCGAACACTCTTTATTCTGTTTTTTTAATGAACTTCAAGTTAGATGTTTCCCGAAAGTTTGGGCTTTGTTCGGGAATGGACGAATTCCCTCTGTTGTTGAGGGAGGGTTCACTCTCCATCGGGAATGGACGAATTCCCTCTGTGGTTGAGGGAGGGTTCACTGAGACGAAGTGCCCGCATCTCTCGCTGCCTGGTCCCAGGTTGTGGGAGTTGGCACGGAGCTGGATTAGTTGGCTAGGAAATTAAATGACAAGAATTAGTAGGTGGCAGTAGCCTCGTACACTGTACTAGCAACTCACCCACCTTTCCAGTCTGGCACAGTGTGCCAGGATCTGGGTTCATCCACTGGACCTTCCCAGTGGGTGATTTTCGGTCTCGAACCAGACCGAAAATCACCCACTCCGGATGTTGACCAGATTCATCCGTTCCGGAAACCGGTTTCTGCCGGTTTTCCCAGTTCGGATTGTGCAATTTCCACTTAGACCACACAGAATAGGGTTCTTATCAGATCTGGTAGTTAAGTAGGTAGGGTTCAGGGAGCCAGTTTCTGGTTCCCCTTGGGGCATTACCCTCTATTCAAAAGACTTCGCTTTTTGTTCTCAACTCCCCAAGTCTCCTCCGTCGAACCGCGGGAGGACTCAGCGTCTACACCACAAGGTAAGCCTGCGTGTGTCGGATTTGCCCTAGTGGACTGTGTGCGCGTTTGTCTGGCTGCTGGTGCGTGGGTATTGGTGTATTTGCGAGTGAGGAGAGGAGCCAACCCCTCTCCATCCCTTGAGGCACCTGCAAAGGGTACTAGTTTGCACTAGAGACCTGGAGCACTCCGTAATCTTGTGTTGCGATAGCTGGGAACTGCTCGTAGTTCCCCAGTTAAAGTAATACACTCCATTTGGTTGAGAGAGAATTTCCCAGATCCCAGAGGGGATCTCCAGTGTCCTGGCGGATCGAGGTCGTCCTCCGTCCCAGGCGAGACTCAGCGGATCAAAGTTAGTCTTCCGCCCTGGGTCTAAGTGTGTCGTTTGTATTTGCATTTCAAAAGACTAGTCCTCGTCGTTACCCAGAGCTGATTGAGCCGTCTTGGGTTGGTGGAATACTCCAAGTGGGCGTATTTCCCCATACTTCAAAGGTCAAAAGAACCGGTCAAGGGATACATAACGTGAGGTACGAAGCCAGAACTTGGGTTTTCACAACGGGCCTAAGTTCGCCTGCATGCATTTCCCATATACACGCTAGGTCTACCCCCTTTTCCAGCTCCAGAAGCTAGCGAAAAGAGCGAAAAGGCAGTGCGCTTCATCACAGACGAGACTTCTGGTTGTAGAACCGCCAGTACCCACGCCGCTCACCAGGGTGTAGAGTAAGCCGTTGAATAAAAGCATGACATTCGAACTCAAGTGGTTGGTCAAGAATCGAGTGTATTCGTTTGTTACGTTGTAGCTGTCTACCGGTTACGAACGCATACACTGCGACCTCGTGTTGCCGCCCGGCGCGTACCAGTCACCAAACTAGCGGGTGGCCTAGTTTAACCACTTTTCGACGGCCGCCGGCAAGACGCCAGCGTGATTCGTCGGGTCTAACCACGCCTTGAGGTGGTTTGCGAGCTCCTCCAGCGGCCAAGCACCACAATCGTGGACATTGCCGCACCCCTTGCAACGGTGGTAGCAATAGTCGGCGGGATGACCGAGCCGACCGTACAAGTGATACGGCTCCAACAATCGCGGTCTTGATGGCGCTTCGAGCCGAAGTGCGACCATGGGTGTTGAGGCTTCGACACCTCACCCTTTGGCTTTCCCACCCTGCCACGACCTTGAAGGGCGGCGACGAGCTTGGTCAGCGCCTGCACGGACTCGGGCGCCAGCATCGTCGCCAAGCCGGCAGCTTCTGCTGCATCTTCGCCTTCGCCCCCTATGCCATCTTCAGCTCCGCTGTCTTCTGACTCGCTGCCATCCGAGCTCGACTCCGACACGCTTGACAGGTCGACTTTGGCAGCTCGACTCGAGGACCCGAGCAGCTTCGCCAACGCGTTGACGGCGATCGGCCGCTGCTTGGAACCGGCGATGAACGGCTTCGGTTTGCTGTCGCGCTTGTCCGCACGCAACTTGGCTGACTCATCGCGCCTCGACCGCTGGTTCTCGCAGCAGCTCCTTCAACGCTTGACGAAGCTGCTCCTCCGTCGTCGGCTTGGCCAGACCGAATTGGCGTGCGAGCTCGGCGTCTTCACACGTGTCGAGGAAGTGAGTCACGTGGAAGGATGCCGCAGCACCTTCATAGTCGATGCCAGCTTTGATGGCTTGGACGTTGAGTCGGTACAGGTAGTCGAGGTGCTCTTCGTTCGGCTTCCGGCGCAGCTCGTAGTAGCGCTGGTGAGCCGTGATCGTCTCACCGCAGTACTCGCGCTCGAACCCGACTTGAAGCAGCGACCAGTTCGCTCGCGTCTATTTCTTCAGCTGCTTGTACCAGATCTTCGACGCGCCGGTGAGCAGCTCGGGGAACTTCAAGCAGCATTGGCCATCGGTCATCTCGTCTTGGCGGAACCCGAACTGATGAAGGCCTTGCCGCGATATTCGTCGCGAGACTTGCCGTCGAACGACTTCAGATCGGCACAGGCCGACTGCCGCAGGCGAGTCATGGCGCTAACGCCTGGCGCGACGCACTCGTCGTAGATGTCGGCCAAGTAGTCGGTCGAAGACCAGGCTGCCGGCGACTTAGCGACTGGAGTCGGCTTCTCGGCCTTGACCTTCGGCTCTGGCTTGACCGTCGGCTTCGCCTCGGCACTGGCGACGGTCGGCGCGGCCGCAGTCGACACTGACGCAAGTTGAGCAGCGGTCAGCTCGCCTGATGCGACCCTGTCGGCGAAGTCTTGCAGGTAGTTCTCGAGATCCTTGAGCATCTTGTCCTTCAGCATGATCTCTTCTTCCATCTGCTTGACTTCTTCCCTGGAGCGTCCGATGACCTGCTCCGCGATCTTCTGCAGCGATTCAGCATCCATGAGCCCGCCACGGTTCGCACCGATGGCTTGCTCGAGCTTGCGCTGGGACTGGTGGCGCAGGAACAGCTCGAAGATCGCCTGAGCGCCCGCGATCAGCTTGTCGCGCCGTGTCGCGAGGATCTTGGCGTTGTCCAAGATGGTCACGCTGTACCCGGCGGTGTTGAAGACACCGATGATGCCGTGCAACACCTGCTGCTGAGTCTTCATCGACGCGAAGCCAGGGTCGCGGACATCGGCAGCGGCGCTGACTCGGGTCACCTGGAAGTGCTTGAGACCATCGTGCTTCGACATGATCACCTCGATCATCCGTGCCGGCACGGCTGTTGGCCTGGTGGGATCCATCTTCACCGGCACCGAGTTGACGGCACGGGTGATCGGGGTCGCCGGAGCCGTCGCATCGTCGCCGACGTTCAGCTCCGCGATGTCGCCACTCAGGTCGACGTCTTCCGAGCCAGCGTCGCTGGCGCCGTCCTTGGCTTCTTCGTCGAGGTCTGGGAGGAGGTTGCGGGTGATGGAGTCACCCGATGTCGACCGTCCTTCGACCACGCTCACGCGTGGGGGCCCTTCGAGATCGACATGTTCTTGGTCACCGTGTTCAGCTGGGGGCCCTCCAGCAGAACTCGGTTGCGGCCTAGCTCGTTTCGAGTCTAAGTCACCTGCGGCCGCTTGGACAGGTGACTTCGACCTTGGCGGTCTCTTCGACTTCGATGCCATGTAGCCACTAGCTCCTGGCATACGCACCACTGTGGTAGAGTGGGTCAGCAATCACTGCACAGCGACTGCTTGGTCAGCAATCGCTGCACAGCGACTGCTTGTGACAGCTGACCACTCGCCAACAGGCCTTGGGTTCTTGGTGCTAGTGAGCTACCAACAGACGTTACACCCCACGAAAGTCGCTGTGGGGGTGAACCGTGGGCGCTCTGGTACCGAAGTCGGGGGAGGGGAAACCAGAGGGTCGTGAGGCCTCCGGGGTCGGCCAGCTGAGCTCCGCTAGGAGAACGTCTCGCAGCGTTGGGCCGGGGGTCGTGCTGGGCGAGGAACACACCTGCTCAACACGCAGGGGCTCGGAGTACTTGTGCGCTGCCGATAAGACGGCGGCGGCTTCCTTGGGGCGTGAGATCTGCTCGTGCTCAGCGCCAGAGACCGTGACCTTGCCTTGTTGTGGCGGGGAGACGATCCCACGGGCGCACACGAGCGTCCTTGTCCTTGGTGCAGCCGACGCCGCTGGCAGTCTTGCTCCAGCGCTTCAAGTCGGCCGCTTGAGAGTCGTCGGCTTCCCCTGACAGCAATAGCCAGGTTCAGCCGGGGTCTTCTTTAACGTCATCTCCTGTTGGTGACGGCGAGCCTTGATGCGACGTTCCTTGCCAAGGCTAAGCGGCTTGCTTGCCGGCTTGGCGGTGAAAGTGGAAGTCTATTACCTTGGTCTCATCAGCTGATCTAAGTACCCCTACGCTAAGTTCGGCTGCCCTAAGTTCGTACCGGCTCGTCACCCATTGCTACTGCTGAATACATACCCTGTTTCTGCCGATTCAGCCAGTATCCTGTCGATCATCCCCCTTGTATTCAGGTGATGACTGCGGCTTTCGGCTACGCAATCGGCTCCCATTTTAGCCAATCGGCTCCCATATGGGATGGCACAACCGTCTCAGTATCGGTTCCGCCGGTAATACCGGCGGCTGATACCGAGTATAGTAATAGTATGGGTTAGTGTGGAGCCTCCTACGGTACTACCCAGAGTCTCTGCCTATCACCTCGGTCTAGTGCCCTAAAATTCTCGGCCGCTATACCACAGGTTGAACTGAAAATATTGACAGGTGGTTGTGACGTAAATGAGCGCTTCCCCCTTAACAACTCGAAAAATCAGTTAAGATTTTTGCAATCACCTCCGTGCAAACAGGGATTGTATGGATACTTTAATCAAGTCAAAATTTCCAGATTGTGTAAAATTTACATGTTCTGGAACCGCGACAGGTGAAGTTTCCCGCAAACCTACCGCCTTTTGTAATAAAACCTCGCAAAATTGCAAATAAGTTTCGAGGTTATTGTTATTTAACCTTGGAAGGTTTTGAGGTTTTGTTGAGGTTTTTGCGAAGCTTCAATGACGGGTTTTGTAAAACGTGTAAAATTTACACGTTCTGAGCGATTCAATCACACTGGCTTATGAGAAACTCTCGGAATTGTAAAATTTACACGGTTGATTGCGAAAGGGTTAATTCGCTATCACAGATATGGCATGGCCGAATATGTACATACTGGAAGTCGATAGCCTTCATCAAAATCATAGGTTGGCTCTTGCGCCAGACCGTAGAATGTCTGCACGAAAGGCGCACGCTTTTGCACACACGCGCTTGCACGTCCAGTCACGGAGCTTGATGGCATGGTCATGTATGTTTGATTGACAATGACTTGATTTTCCTTTGGTAGTTGTAGGCCGTGAACTTATTGCTCGTACTGGTGTACTGCGACCTAATAGCTTCACCAACAGGTGATGTGTAAAACGTATGACATTGGCCATTTCCTCGTCATCATTTACATTCTACACACTTCCTCTCGAAGCCATCGCCATTTCTGCATCATCGCGCGGATTTGATCAGAGATTAAAGGTATCCAGCCACCCTGCCATTTTCGTCGACGCCTTTCTTACACTTCCTAAACCAATTCTTGAGCTGGCTGTTGGTGTGGTTGTTGTGATGGGAAGTGCTGCCGTATGATACATCACCCAGAGAAGTACACTCGGGGGAGCTTGCGAGAACCACTAGAGGACATCAAACTTGAGATGGTTGATTGAGTAACTACGTGCGCACGGATGGAAGACGCATGATTGTGGAAGAGCCTGTGTATGAGCCAATTTTTGTGTCGTGTTCGTATTGTTTGCAGACCACCACTAATAGTGCCCGTCATGATGTCGCGAGTCTCAAGTAGATGTGTCGCTGCACAAGACAAAACGCTCAAGACGAAAAAGGACAAAGAATTAAAATGCTAATTCCACAAGGCCCCCAAGCGTTTGAGAAAGACTCTGTAAGTACTGGGCATTCGAGAGGCATCCCCCATGAAGTGTAATTTAATTTATTTATCAAGTAGATGATGCGTCCCTCCATGTACTGGGCAGCCGTATGCGATGCAGTGGATGACTACCTCAACATTTGTAATGGTGAAACAGAAGGCATCATCCTGGGTAAGTGATTTCGATTTCGTTATTGGGCTGTAGCGCCAAACAAAGATCTTACGGTCATTCGAAGGCACTTGCTCAGACCAGCCAACTGCAATACCTTACAGGTGGCGTATCCGTCGTGACTGTGACCGCCACGAGGAGGATAAATGACAATGAAACGGCTCGTGATGACTCATTGACGAGAGGATGAGAGACATGTGAGCTCGTCCCATACGCCAACTCCCTCGCTCACGCAAGAGCGGTCATCTGGAGGCTGGAAGTGTAGCGATTCGATCTGTTGACGCCCCCAATCTTTGTTGTATGGTACTTGAACGCACAAACGATCGATATCGATCGCTGGGGGGGGGGGCAAAACCACGTGAGACGCGCTCGGCCAGAGGAGCGCGCACGCGGTGAAGAAACTGGCGACCCCGGTATCACAGTTAATCTAACCAGACTATCCCCTACCTTATCGAGATTTATTTCGGATTTTTTCGCTTGAGAAAACGACAAGCAAGAGCAAGTACATGCGGCCAGCATTGCATCCTGTGAGCAGAGAACGCTTGATGGTTATTGGATCCGGGAGGCCTTCGACCGACGTGAAAGTGGGTCTCGGAACCAACTATCTGTCGTATTTGCCAGACACTCACATGTGGCGAAACAATGGCGAGAAGTCGGCCAATTACGTGACCGGATACCTTGTTAACAACACCTTGGAATTGTTACTGAAGATTGTTGAGACGTTGATACTGCCAAGTGTGGCGACACCAAGTCCATCAGCCACGCGATTTGCGCGTGGTTTAATTATGGATACTCAGAAACGCAACGCGATGGTAGTGATACCAAGGCTGCCCGCGGCAGAATGTTTTGTTGGGACTTTCCGTTCCACAACCTGGCGCCCCGCACAGGTGGTTTTGTGTAGAACTTGCCACACGACCCGGAGGTTTTCTGATCGGATCCTTGGCGGGGTATCGGCGCGTTCTCCAGTTTAGCGTCTATTTCCTGACATTCACCCCACCCGATCATACGTGCAGGGGGTGGTGGCGACGTGAACAAGCTCAGAACCGACGGCCGTTGGTGTCCTTCATGGCATCTACCAGAAGCTTGTACTCTGCTTGGGCATGAGATTCGTATTGTGAACCAACAGCGCGCAATAGAACGAACGCGGGAAGACATCGTTGGTTAATGCAAATCCAGTGGCGTTCTGGCGTACAGTGGATTACGCTCGGCTTCGATGAAAGTTGAGCCTGTATGTGTTCGGAAAAGACCTCCGACCATTTTGGAAAGAGCGATACCAAATAGTGCTTCTTCAGCGCACAGTCACATATAACACACGAGCCTATATTAGGGTGGCAAAAATGTACATGTCATATTTTCAGTACGTATACTTACCGTTGGGTGGTGAGTGGCTATCGCATTTGCACTGCCACGACAATGGTGGGCCGAATCCACATCCAGGGCACACAAGTACTGCACGTCAGAGATTTCGGTTCAAGGACGCAGTGCTCAACGTGGCTATTTTGGGGAACGTAGTGAGAGATAAGCCGGCGTTTCGGAGGAGAGGATCTCGGATCATATCTCGACTTCCTATAACATACATGAAAGTGGCGGCGGCTCTTTCGATGCTGGAAATCATGATGATAGCACTGCACCGTGATCAATCCCAGATCATGCGGGTGATTGTGCAAAGCGGCAAGGTTTCATACTCCCCAAACGCTTGCGTGATGCTAATATTACCCTTTGTCGGCGTACGGCATCCGCGTTGAACAGTACATACCCACAGAGGCACATGACGGAAAACTAATGCTTGATGTCATTTTGACCAGCCAGCAAGGAAGATACGGTGTTACATTCAGCAAGGTAACAACTGTACATGATCCTCAACTTTTTGTTGTCTTGGCCTTTGGTGGTGGCCTGCCCCACTGCGTCACTGAGCTGGTCGAGTATGATCGGGAAAAATTGGCCATGGTTTTGTTTTACTCAGCCCACCCGAGCCCATGTTTCACAATCTCCCGTAACGAGCAACTGGAGTAATGTACTCGTACAAGCCCGATACTTACCTCCGGGAGGTGGTTTTAGTCCTGACTTAAGCGCACGTATGTTTGCTCGTTCATAGATCGGCAATTGAGTTGTCATTTATGTCATTTAGCGGGCAGCAAAATTACACTTGCTGTGCGCTCCCTACGTCAGCGTCTGTACAGTATCCAGTAACAACCGAACACTGGGCACTGACGTCCCAATTCTTTGGTCTTGTACCCGCCTCGGGACCGTGGACTCGAGATCCCGCGTTGCAAGCGCGGAAAAGACGAGATCCGTTGAGCCTTGAGGGAAAGAGACGCGCCGCAAGGGTTATACGCGCGGTGTGGCCTGGATCTGGTTCGTAGAGCAACCGACAGGACTTGAGGCAGGATCCGCGCCGCGAGGCTTGGATCCGACCTTGAGAACGACCTTGACCTTCCCATAGTGTCTCGCCCACAGTGTCTCGCGACATTTGAACTTTGGTGGGCTACTTGCCACCCACGGTACTTGCGGGTTGAAGCTGCACGAGGCGGGGGACGCGCTGGGTACTCTTGATCTTGACAACAGCTGGATTGCACCTCTGACCTTCTCCCTTGTTCGCTGGTAGGCCTGGGGACTTGAGCTTTAGGGGGGGGGGGGGGGGGGGGGGGGGAATCGCAACTTGTTTGTTATTGGACAGACAGATGTCCGGATCCAACTTATGTGGTCCAAATAAATCTGGTTTTACCCGATGCCGTGGGCACGCATGAAGCAAGGAATCTCCTTGCTTTTGCTAAGCAACATTTTTGCGTCTTCAAACTTCAAGCCTCATCACCGCATGATGTTCAAGATACGTGTCTGTGGTAAAGCGGCCGAGAATTTTAGGGCACTAGACCGAGGTGATAGGCAGAGACTCTGGGTAGTACCGTAGGAGGCTCCACACTAACCCATACTATTACTATACTCGGTATCAGCCGCCGGTATTACCGGCGGAACCGATACTGAGACGATTGTGCCATCCCATATGGGAGCCGATTGGCTAAAATGGGGGTCGATTGCGTAGCCGAAAGCCGCAGTCATCACCTGAATACAAGGGGGATGATCGGCAGGATACTGGCTGAATCGGCAGAAACAGGGTATGTATTCAGCAGTAGCAATGGGTGACGAGCCGGTACGAACTTAGGGCAGCCGAACTTAGCGTAGGGTACTTAGATCAGCTGATGAGACCAAGGTAATAGACTTCCACTTTCACCGCCAAGCCGGCAAGCAAGCCGCTTAGCCTTGGCAAGGAACGTCGCATCAAGGCTCGCCGTCACCAACAGGAGATGACGTTAAAGAAGACCCCGGCTGAACCTGGCTATTGCTGTCAGGGGAAGCCGACGACTCTCAAGCGGCCGACTTGAAGCGCTGGAGCAAGACTGCCAGCGGCGTCGGCTGCACCAAGGACAAGGACACTCGTGTGCGCCGGTGGGATCGTCTCCCCGCCACGACAAGGCAAGGTTACGGTCTCTAGTGCTGAGCACTAGCAGATCTCACGCCCCAAGGAAGCCGCCGCCGTCTTATCGGCAGCGCACAAGTACTCCGAGCCCCTGCGTGTTGAGCAGGTGTGTTCCTCGCCCAGCACGACCCCCGGCCCAACGCTGCGAGACGTTCTCCTAGCGGAGCTCAGCTGGCCGACCCCGGAGGCCTCACGACCCTCTGGTTTCCCCTCCCCCGACTTCGGTACCAGAGCGCCCACGGTTCACCCCCACAGCGACTTTCGTGGGGTGTAACGTCTGTTGGTAGCTCACTAGCACCAAGAACCCAAGGCCTGTTGGCGAGTGGTCAGCTGTCACAAGCAGTCGCTGTGCAGCGATTGCTGACCAAGCAGTCGCTGTGCAGTGATTGCTGACCCACTCTACCACAGTGGTGCGTATGCCAGGAGCTAGTGGCTACATGGCATCGAAGTCGAAGAGACCGCCAAGGTCGAAGTCACCTGTCCAAGCGGCCGCAGGTGACTTAGACTCGAAACGAGCTAGGCCGCAACCGAGTTCTGCTGGAGGGCCCCCAGCTGAACACGGTGACCAAGAACATGTCGATCTCGAAGGGCCCCCACGCGTGAGCGTGGTCGAAGGACGGTCGACATCGGGTGACTCCATCACCCGCAACCTCCTCCCAGACCTCGACGAAGAAGCCAAGGACGGCGCCAGCGACGCTGGCTCGGAAGACGTCGACCTGAGTGGCGACATCGCGGAGCTGAACGTCGGCGACGATGCGACGGCTCCGGCGACCCCGATCACCCGTGCCGTCAACTCGGTGCCGGTGAAGATGGATCCCACCAGGCCAACAGCCGTGCCGGCACGGATGATCGAGGTGATCATGTCGAAGCACGATGGTCTCAAGCACTTCCAGGTGACCCGAGTCAGCGCCGCTGCCGATGTCCGCGACCCTGGCTTCGCGTCGATGAAGACTCAGCAGCAGGTGTTGCACGGCATCATCGGTGTCTTCAACACCGCCGGGTACAGCGTGACCATCTTGGACAACGCCAAGATCCTCGCGACACGGCGCGACAAGCTGATCGCGGGCGCTCAGGCGATCTTCGAGCTGTTCCTGCGCCACCAGTCCCAGCGCAAGCTCGAGCAAGCCATCGGTGCGAACCGTGGCGGGCTCATGGATGCTGAATCGCTGCAGAAGATCGCGGAGCAGGTCATCGGACGCTCCAGGGAAGAAGTCAAGCAGATGGAAGAAGAGATCATGCTGAAGGACAAGATGCTCAAGGATCTCGAGAACTACCTGCAAGACTTCGCCGACAGGGTCGCATCAGGCGAGCTGACCGCTGCTCAACTTGCGTCAGTGTCGACTGCGGCCGCGCCGACCGTCGCCAGTGCCGAGGCGAAGCCGACGGTCAAGCCAGAGCCGAAGGTCAAGGCCGAGAAGCCGACTCCAGTCGCTAAGTCGCCGGCAGCCTGGTCTTCGACCGACTACTTGGCCGACATCTACGACGAGTGCGTCGCGCCAGGCGTTAGCGCCATGACTCGCCTGCGGCAGTCGGCCTGTGCCGATCTGAAGTCGTTCGACGGCAAGTCTCGCGACGAATATCGCGGCAAGGCCTTCATCAGTTCGGGTTCCGCCAAGACGAGATGACCGATGGCCAATGCTGCTTGAAGTTCCCCGAGCTGCTCACCGGCGCGTCGAAGATCTGGTACAAGCAGCTGAAGAAATAGACGCGAGCGAACTGGTCGCTGCTTCAAGTCGGGTTCGAGCGCGAGTACTGCGGTGAGACGATCGCGGCTCACCAGCGCTACTACGAGCTGCGCCGGAAGCCGAACGAAGAGCACCTCGACTACCTGTACCGACTCAACGTCCAAGCCATCAAAGCTGGCATCGACTATGAAGGTGCTGCGGCATCCTTCCACGTGACTCACTTCCTCGACACGTGTGAAGACGCCGAGCTCGCACGCCAATTCGGTCTGGCCAAGCCGACGACGGAGGAGCAGCTTCGTCAAGCGTTGAAGGAGCTGCTGCGAGAACCAGCGGTCGAGGCGCGATGAGTCAGCCAAGTTGCGTGCGGACAAGCGCGACAGCAAACCGAAGCCGTTCATCGCCGGTTCCAAGCAGCGGCCGATCGCCGTCAACGCGTTGGCGAAGCTGCTCGGGTCCTCGAGTCGAGCTGCCAAAGTCGACCTGTCAAGCGTGTCGGAGTCGAGCTCGGATGGCAGCGAGTCAGAAGACAGCGGAGCTGAAGATGGCATAGGGGGCGAAGGCGAAGATGCAGCAGAAGCTGCCGGCTTGGCGACGATGCTGGCGCCCGAGTCCGTGCAGGCGCTGACCAAGCTCGTCGCCGCCCTTCAAGGTCGTGACAGGGTGGGAAAGCCAAAGGGTGAGGTGTCGAAGCCTCAACACCCATGGTCGCACTTCGGCTCGAAGCGCCATCAAGACCGCGATTGTTGGAGCCGTATCACTTGTACGGTCGGCTCGGTCATCCCGCCGACTATTGCTACCACCGTTGCAAGGGGTGCGGCAATGTCCACGATCGTGGTGCTTGGCCGCTGGAGGAGCTCGCAAACCACCTCAAGGCGTGGTTAGACCCGACGAATCACGCTGGCGTCTTGCCGGCGGCCGTCGAAAAGTGGTTAAACTAAGCCGCCCGCCAGTTTGGGGACTGGTACGCGCCGGGCGGCAACCCGAGGTCGCAGTGTATGCGTTCGTAGCCGGTAGACAGCTACAACATAACAAACAAATACACTCGATTCTTGATCAACCACGTGAGTTCGAACGTCATGCATTTATTCAACGGCTTACTCTACACCATGGTGAGCGGCGTGGGTACTGGCGGTTCTACAACCAGAAGTCCCATCGCCAAACCATCGTAAGGGCGCAGATCGACGACCATAACGCGCGGGTCCTGTTGGACTCGGGCGCTGAGGTCTCGATCCTCGACTCCGACTTTGCGCGTGAGATCGGAGCCGAGGTAGTCACCAGTGTGTCTCTGCGCTGCGAAGGTGTTGGAGGATCCGGCTATCCCACCGAAGGCCGGGCCTGGATAAAGGTGGTGCTGGCCGGCGAGCTGGCGTACCAGGCCGAGGTCTGGGTCGGTCGCCTTGGCAACGTTCAGGCGATTCTCGGCACCGACTTCATGACCCCGGCCGGCATCCGCCTCGACTTGGCCGAAGGCGTCGCTCTCATGCCGGACGAAGTTCGCGTCCAGTTTGAGGGCCGCCGAGCCGTCTACAGTGACAAGGCAGAGCAAGTCAGGGTCAAGCGAGAGGTGACGATCCAGCCAGGCGAGTCACATTACCTGCGGATCAAGCCGAAGGCCTCCAAGAAGCTGTGGGTCCGCCGCGACGAACGCTGGGTCACGACTGCCGAGTGCAACGAGCGTGGCCTGCCGACGCGGGTCAAGGTGACCAACATCTTCACGGTGCCGGTCACCTTGCCCACGCAGACGATCGTTGGCCTCTGGCTGAGCTCGGGCGCCGCACCTCGACGCTCCGGATACGTCTCTCTGGGCTCGAGGCGGTACGACGAGTGGTGCACCCTCGTGTACGAGGCCGAGCCCGAACCGGAGCTTGAGGCACGGCGCCAAGCTGAAGCCGACGCGATCCGGGCTGCGCAGCCACCGGCGGTCGAACGACGCCCGTATGTGGTGCCGCGCGCGATCTTGAAGCGTGCCGACGCCGCGGTGGCGACGCCGCCGAGGGCGGGTGACTCGAGGAGTGAGCTCAAGGTCTCCGTCGAAGACACGCTCGAGGGTGCGACATCCGGCGACGAAGACCAAGGCGACGTCACAACGAAGCCGAGAGCCGGGCAGCGTGTCGTCACGACGAAGATGACGACGTCCGACTGGGCCAAGGTGGCGATATTCTTTGTCGCAGCCAAGTCCCCGGCCGAAGTCGTCGACAGCCAAGGCGAGCTGAGCGAAGCAGTCTACGTGCATGAAGGAGGCGATATCAGCGCTGAAGACATCGACGGCCAAATGGCCATGATCCCAGAGGTCCCAGCCGGAGACGACGAGATCACGCCTGCCGACATCAAGATCGCGGCTGGCGAAGATGTCAGTGCCGAAGACGTCGAGCGTGTCCGCGAGATGGTGTGGAGGCGACGCCCGTACCTCATGGGTAAGGGCAATGCTCGGCCGTTGCCGGCCAAAGGCGTCGTCTGCGACATAGACGTCGGCGACGCCAAGCCCATCGCTCAATCGTGCCGCAAGGTGCCGCCACAGTACGTGGAGAAGCTCTACGAGCTCCTTAAGGGACTTCTCCAGGCGGGCTTTATCGCGCCATCGACATCGGCTTGGGCGTCTCCCATTGTGATCGTCGTCAAGAAGAACGGTGTTGACATCCGCCTCTGTATCGATTACAGAATGGTGAACGCCCTCACTAGGCTGATGGTCTACCCTATGCCGGTCGTTCATGACCTACTGGAAAATCTCGGCTCGCTACGATGGCTTTGCTCACTAGATATGGCGTCAGGATTCTGGGTTGTGCGAATGACTGCACGGGCTCGGGCGATTTCGGCTTTCGTGACACCCTTCGGGTTGTTTGAGTGGCTGAGGATGCCGTTCGGGTTGAAAAACGCTCCCCAGATATATCAACGGCTTCTTGATAACGCGCTCTATGGCTACCTGAAGCTGACGCCCAAGCACCTGCAGGACAAGGAAGCTGATGTGTTCGAAGATGGCAAGCCGGCCGGAGCCGAGACGCGACCAGCGATAGGTCGAAGATCGTATATTGACGACATCTTGTTCGGCGGCGAGACTTGGGATCAGATGTGTGAGCGGCTGGAGAGATTGCTGCAGGCCTGCGAGGAGTGGGGGCTTTCGATCAGCCTCCCGAAGAGCGAGTTCGGCATGAGCCGTGTTGACTACCTAGGGCACGTGGTTTCTGCGGAAGGCATCAGAGCGAAGCCGAAGAACCTCTCTGAGTTGCTGCAACTCGAGTTTCCTAAGACTCTGAAGGGGATTCAGTCGTATTTGGGCTCTCTGAACTATTATCACCAGTTTATCGAGCACTTTGCGGTTTACGCGGCCGCACTCTACGAGGTTACCCCGGCAGACTTGGCCAAGGATGCGCTAGAACCCGGTCATCTCGCGTCTGCTCGACGTGCCTTCGCAGCGCTCCAGCAGAAGTTGGCGAACGCGCCGATCCTGAGGCACTTCGACGCCGAGAAGCAGCCGGTGGTCATCATTTACTCGAATCCGTGGGCTGTCGCTGCCACACTGGCGCAGGAACACGATGGGAAGCTGATGCCGGTGAAGTTCTTCAGCAGGGTGCTGAAAGTCCACGAAGCCAAGTTCTCGCCAGCCGAGAAGGAGATTCTTGCTCTGCTCCACGTGCTGTCTGGGGCCGCGAATATGCTGAGTGGCCGTGCTATCCAGGTGCTGACGCGATTCTCCACGTTCGGTTGGCTGTTCAAGGCGAGAGGTCTTCAAGGTCGTTTGGAGCGGTGGGCTACTGTGCTGAGTTCATGGACGCTTGAGATCGTGAAGGTCAAGAAAGACGAAGACGGCTTGAGCGGATTGGTCGCAGCCGCCACGGGCCCTGCGGACAAGATGGACGAGATGCTTGGCGATAATCAGCCGAGGAAACGCGTCGTGGGTGAACGACATCGACTACCCGTGCCGTCATTAGCGAAGAACGAGGCCGCGTGGGTCGTGTCTTTCGATGGATCGGCGAAGCCGAAGCGGAATGGGGCAAGTTGCGGCGCCATCCTGTGGTCGTTGCCGACGTGGAAGATTGTCGCCGCCGAGACGTGTTTCTTCGCCGACGGAACGGTTAATGAAGCCGAGTACAGAGGTGCTATGGCTGCCATGGATCTGGCTACACGACACGGCGTCCAGGATGTGATCGTCTGCGGCGACTCCCGCATCGTGATTCAGCAGCTGAGAGGTGACATCGAGTGCCGTACAGCAGGGCTCCAGGTTCTACGCGCCGAGGCGCTGGCGAAGCTGAGCGTGTTCAAGTCGGCTTACCTCGTACACGTCGCTCGAGACTTCAATGCGGCCGCCGACCTCATCACAGGCAAGGCGCTGCAGCGCTGTGCCGGCGGAGTCGTCGACCCGGCCGAGCATGCCGGTGTGAGAATGCTGAACCGCCTCCCTGAAGTCCTCAGGCCGAGTGAAGACGAGCCGGCTGCGGCTGTCCACGTGGTGACGCGCGGTGGTGCTGCCACGGGCGCCGATCATGGCCAAGACGCGACTCGACAGCACGAGGAGGCTGAAGGGCAAGCGGGGAGCGGTGATCGAGCTCACGGGCGTCACCGGCGACGCACAGGCGAAACTAGCGGAGTCGAGAGAGCTGCGGCATCGCCACAGTCGACAGAGATCAACGAAGACGTTGACGGAGCGACGGGGCGCACGGGCGCACGTACGGCGAATAGCCGGGACGTTCCAACGCGCCAGCACCGTGAAGAGTGGCGTGGGAATACGAGCGACGGGGCGTCCACAAGCGACCCGAGCCGGCGAGTCGCGTTCGATCTTCCAGCAGTCGGCAGTGAAGCTCCAGACGATTCCGTCGATCGTCCAGCAGTGCGCGAGCGTCCAGCTATCAACGAACGTCTGCCTGCTGACGCGATGGCTACAGCTGAGAAGGGCACCGATGGACGCGTCGCCAAGGCTCGAGAGTCAGTTGAAGATTCAGCGATGTACCCAAGGGACATAGCCAGGCGCGGTGCGCATCATCAAGGAGCGACACGGCCAGATGATGACGAATCCAGTATCGCAATAAATGATGACGCGAACATAGCCAGGGCGGACGGTGCGCACTTCGGCGTTGATCAGCGTGATGACTGCACAAGCCCGTGGGACACTTCGCGGGACCCGACAGTTGAGTCCGGCACGGCGTGGGTCGAGCGACTGCGCGCGGAGCGCATCTCGGCGGCGCAAGACGAAGAACGATGGAACGCCAACGCCAAGCGCTTCCTCGCGGGCGACGTCGCCGCGCTCAGCGACCAAGAGCGCGCGGCGTGCGAGAAGCTCGCAACGTCGTATGAAGTCGTCGATGGCTTGCTGTACTACGTCGGCTACCAGAAGGCGAAGGATCGAGAGCGACGCGAGCTGCGCCTCCGTCTCGTCGTGCCGTCTACTCTACACCGTGAAGTCCTGCATCACTACCATGTCAGCTTGGCCGGCGGCCACCAAGGGGTGAGTCGCGTGTACGAGAAGGCCCGCCGTTATCTATTCTGGAGAAATATGTACGCTGACGTCCGCGACTACGTGGCTGCGTGCCCAGATTGCCAGTTCGGCAAGGGTCAGCCGCGGATCCAAGTCCCGTCGCCGGGGAATATCGTCGCGACTCGGCCATTCGAAGTGGTCGGCATGGACCACGTACCGTCATTGCCTAAGTCGCACCGCGGGAACACCGAGCTCTTAATTTGGGTGGATCAGTATACGGGCTTCGTCATCGTATCGGCAAACCGGTCTCGAGAGGCCCAAGAAGTGGCGGAGTCGTACGAGCGTTGCGTGTATAGGCGCTTCGGTGCGAGCCGAGTCATTCGATACGACCGCGAGCCGGCAATTATGTCGGCCGTCTTCCGCGCGTTCAATCGATTGATCGGCCAGAGGAGTCGTGCTACGCTCGCCTATCGGCCTCAGTCTAACGGCATGACGGAGCGAATGGTACAGACGGTCGTCCACGCCGTCAAGCTCTATGTGTCCGATCCTCAGCAAAGAGACTGGGACGATTACGCAGAACGGCTCGTGTTTGCACTCAACTCGGCTCACGATCGCGTCCGCGGCGACTCGCCATTCTACCTGCTACATGGTTGGGAGCCTCGAACGACTCTCGAATCTGTGCTGCCAACGGCAGGCCAAGACGGCCACGCCGATGCGAGGCGATGGCGATCGGCCGTCCAGATCCAGTACCAGAAGGCACGGCAAGACGTGGTTCGGCTACTTCGCGAAGCGATGGAAGAGCGTCGAGAGGCGAGCGAGTCAGCGGCCCGCGGCGACACGTCCGCGATAGTCCCGGGCGCGAAGGTGTGGGTATACATCGACCAAGTCAAGCCAGGTTTCGCGCGTAAGCTCGCACATCTATGGCACGGGCCATTTAGAGTGCTAGAGCGACCGGCCGCGCACCTGGTCAAGCTGGAGATCGAGGGCTCGGCTTACCGTATCCTCCCCACCGTCCACGTCTCGCGCTTGAAGCTGTGGCGTAGCTTCGAAGACCGCCCCGTCACAGAGTTGGAGGTCGCAGCTGATGCTCGGCTCGACTTCGACGAGGCGCTGCTCCCCGAAGACTCGCTCGAGCCGGACAACGACGAAGGACATTACGAGGTCGAGGTGATTATCGGCCACCGCGACGTACGCTCTGCTCGCCAAGGGCGGCCTATTCGCGAGTACCACGTGAAGTGGGTCGGCTGGGACTCGACAGACTGGATCGCCGAAGACGACATGAACGCGCCGAGCCTCATCGAAGAGTACGAGCGACAGCTGCGCGCCGAAGGACGCTTTGCCGCGATGGCGACCGAGGTCGAAGAGGAGGAATAGTACTCGGTCAGCTGCGCAGTGATCAACGCCGTCCAGGAGGCGGCGTCCGATGCTGTGCGGCTCCGAGTTGGCGTAACTAACGCCCGGGTTAGTCAGGTCGTTGCCCTGGCTAGCTGACTGCGGCGAGGTTGTGGCCGGTGGGAGGCACCGGCAAGCCATTTGGTGGACATGCATATTGTATAACGTGACGTGAAAAGATGAGGGTGACAAGTTCGACTGCCTATGGATCAAGTGAAGAAGAGGGAAACGGAGTGATCATCACGATTATCTGCGAAGACGATTTCCTATGGTGTTCAACTGCTACCAAGCTAACAGCGCTAGATCTGTGCAGGAGCGGCCTTCCCTGGGCTGGTACTCGAAGCTTCAGCAGTCGACCCGGCACGGGGCGCATCAGCGGTAGCGGGAGGCAGTAGGCTCGAGGGAGCCGCTGACGGCTTGGCAGACGCGGGCGTGGTCGGTCCTTGAGGCGCCAAGCTGCTTGAAGGCGAAGGTGTGCGACCGCCAGCAGCGGTCGGCGCGTCGGCTCCTGTGCGACCCGACGGCTTCGTAGTATCGGCAGGTTGAGATTTGGTCGTGGCCCCGCTGGACGTCTTCGGCTTGCCGCTGCTCATGGGCGACGAAGGAGCGCTCTTCGTGCGCCGTGGCTGCTCATCTGTCGTCGAATCGTCGTCGCTCTCCTCCACGCCGTCTTTCTCCTCCTCATCGGAGGAGACCTCGAGGCGCTTCCGCTTCCCTGACGCACGGCTCGACGCCGACGGAGACGACGGGGCACTCTTGGACGGCGAATCGCGCCAGAACTTGTGGTAGATACGGCTGCGCACCGAGTGGGAAGGGTGAGCCTCCGGCTTGAGCAAGAAGAAAGCACGCTCTGGTTCGGCTTGATCGACACGATCAGCAGCTGCAAGCACAGTCTCGTTGGGCATCGGCAGCAGGTACACAGTGCCAATCGGCGGAGCAATGAGGAAGAAGGGGTCCAATAGTAGATCGGCGTCGATGTCGGGATTGTCGTCAAGAAACTTCGACAGACGCCGACAATGGGCCTTGACTTGAGTCTTCGTAGTCGAGTGCCGCTGCTTGCGCTCCTCGCGCCACTGACGATCGACCGACGACGGCACGACCAGGTAGTGCGTCCGCTCGTAGAAGGTGCGAATCACCAGCCTGTAAAAGGCCATGGTCTCAGTGTAGAGCCCCACGAAACGATCGTCGGCATAGTTGAAGGTGATCGGCTTGGGGATCATCTTCAGGAACTTCTTCCACCGAGCCGCGGCATTCCAAAGGGTGATCTCAGCAGCGCCGACATTGAGGCGAGCATTGGCCTCTGTGAGGAATTTCGTATCTTGGTTGTAGTTCGGGGCCACGGCTTCGCAAGGGAACAAGCCCAACCGCCACGCGAGTCGCTCGATCTGATCAGCCGACAACGTCGAAGGCGGTCCACTTTCCGGCCATCCAGCTGCCCAGATCGGATAAGACTCGCGCATCGAGTTCAAGGTCGACTGAGAGACGTAGTTGGCGCCTCGCTCGGCGGACGGGCCCACGGTAGTGGCTGAAGACTTGCGGCCCTGATTCTTCGGCACCGGTGATCTACGCGAGTCGGTGAGATCCACGACGCCCTGGGGAGTCGGATCCGGTGAAGGTTGGCTCTGCGGCTGCGCCGCGACAGCAGCCCCCTCTCGGTTCTTCTTCGCCTTCTTCTTCGTAGGTGCCTTCGTGCCCGCCGGCGCAACACGACCAGAGACAGCGGCGTCCGGGCTCGGGCTGCGGGCGGAGTTGCCGCCTCGCGCCTGCGACGACGGAGCCGCGCTGGCCGAAGAGTCGCCCGATGAGCCTAGCTGTCCGGCGATAGTGCCGCCGAAGCCGCCACCAAAGAGGGAGCCCTGCTCGAACAGCGACTCGAGCTCGCCGCCGCCAAGATCTTTCAAGAACTGCTCGATGTCGTCGTCTGGCCGAAGATTCTCAATCTTCTCCATAAGACGAGTGCAATCGTTGACGATCTTCTGCCGTATCATGAACGTGTCGGTGGGCACGGAGGGGTCGGCCTTCGATATCTCGGCAGCCATCGTGGTCAAGGCATCCGATCCGTTGATCCGAAAGCCGTCCGGTGTGAGGCGTGATACCAGTTGATCAAAGACAGGCGTCAAGAACCCCAGGTTGACACGAGGAGCCGAAGGGTTCGCTTCGCCGCGAAGCCTGTTGAGGACACCGAGAGCCGTCGACGTTGCGCCTGCCTCGCGAAAACCAGTGAGCAAGACAGGGCCGATCAGCTTTTCATATTTGAGCAGGCGGCTCGCGCTTGGGCCAAGATCGCCTGTAGGAACGCGATGGTCACGGCATCGGCCGTCATCCGCCGACGAATTGCTCCTACCGTGCCGAATCCGCGGTAGTTCGCAATCTCCTGGTTCACCTCACGGAGCGAGCCCAGACTGCCGAGGCGCCTGTAGGCCTTGTACTTCTGCTCGAGATCCGCTTGCTCCGCCGTCGCAGCTGCGGCCACTTTCTCAGCCGCGTCGAGCCGGTCGCGCAGTGAATCGCGCTCCTGGGTTACAGTCTTCAGCGTCAAGGCGTCGCGCTCGCGTTCATCGCGATAAAGCTCGAGCCGACGGCGAAGGTCAGCTACCTCGTCAGAAGCGGGTGTCGACGATGGAGCATTCGCAGGTGGAGGATTAACGAGTTGTCGACCGGCCGCGGCCTGGGCACCGGAGTCAGCCAGGGAACGGCGGCGGGCAGCACGACGGACGGCAGCGATGTGTAGACGCACCTTTGACCGTTCGAGTTCTTCGAGGCGCTGAGCTTTAGCCCGCAGGTCGATGAGCTCGACGTCCGCACTCTTCACTCGTGACTTCAACGAGGCGAGCTCGGCAGCAAGCGTGCTGCTCACAGATTCGAGGAAGCTTGAGCACGCGTCGGAAGATTGAAGAGCGGTCGAGGCGCGTTCCAACAGCGTAGTCAACCCGCGTAGTTGCTCGACGGACAGCGGGACTGTCAGGTCAGAAATCGCCTCGAACAGATCACCCGCGACGCCTGCCAGCTTGGAGCGCGCGAGTTTGACCAAGCGCGCCTCACTCATCTGCAAGAACGGTGTGAACAAGCGAACACCTCCGTGATGACCGGCGAAGAAGCGATGCGTACCGTCAAGGGGAGACCGGAAGAGAAGACGAAGTGAAGGGGCCGAAGGCTGTGCGGCTGCTCCAACGGCGTGATCGGCTGATGTGTGGTGACTCGGCCGAGAGGAGTTCTCCCATCACCCAAGGTCTGTGACCAGGCCGATGGGAGACGGGCGCTGTGGTAAAGCGGCCGAGAATTTTAGGGCACTAGACCGAGGTGATAGGCAGAGACTCTGGGTAGTACCGTAGGAGGCTCCAGACTAACCCATACTATTACTATACTCGGTATCAGCCGCCGGTATTACCGGCGGAACCGATACTGAGACGATTGTGCCATCCCATAGCCGATTGGCTAAAATGGGGGTCGATTGCGTAGCCGAAAGCCGCAGTCATCACCTGAATACAAGGGGGATGATCGGCAGGATACTGGCTGAATCGGCAGAAAAAGGGCATGTATTCAGCAGTAGTAATGGGTGACGAGCCGGTACGAACTTAGGGCAGCCGAACTTAGCGTAGGTACTTAGATCAGCTGATGAGACCAAGGTAATAGACTTCCACTTTCACCGCCAAGCCGGCAAGCAAGCCGCTTAGCCTTGGCAAGGAACGTCGCATCAAGGCTCGCCGTCACCAACAGGAGATGACGTTAAAGAAGACCCCGGCTGAACCTGGCTATTGCTGTCAGGGGAAGCCGACGACTCTCAAGCGGCCGACTTGAAGCGCTGGAGCAAGACTGCCAGCGGCGTCGGCTGCATCAAGGACAAGGACACTCGTGTGCGCCGGTGGGATCGTCTCCCCGCCACGACAAGGCAAGGTTACGGTCTCTAGTGCTGAGCACTAGCAGATCTCACGCCCCAAGGAAGCCGCCGCCGTCTTATCGGCAGCGCACAAGTACTCCGAGCCCCTGCGTGTTGAGCAGGTGTGTTCCTCGCCCAGCACGACCCCCGGCCCAACGCTGCGAGACGTTCTCCTAGCGGAGCTCAGCTGGCCGACCCCGGAGGCTTCACCTTCACGACCCTCTGATCTCCCCTCCTCCGACTTCGGTGTCAGAGCGCCCACGGTTCACCCCCACAGCTACTTTCGTGGGGTGTAACGTCTGTTGGTAGCTCACTAGCACCAAGAACCCAAGGCCTGTTGGCGAGTGGTCAGCTGTCACAAGCAGTCGCTGTGCAGTGATTTTGCTGACCCACTCTACCACATGTCTCAGCAGGTGGTGAAACGCGCCTCAGCCATCGTCAGTGTCAGTGATCCGAATTCAGGCTAAAAGTGTTCTTGGTGGGTTTGTCCCCCCCCCCCCCCCCCCCCCGCACACACACACACACACACACACACACACACACACACACACACACACACACACACACACACACACACACACACCTCCACCCCAGGGCCACGATGCACGATGTACGGTGTAAATCGTGTCCATCTTTACGCCGATGACATCAAGGAGTGTTTGAGCAAGGAGAAGCTTGAGCCGGTCGAATGTTTGACCTTCGTAGTTTGCGCTACAACCTCCACAACGGCAAGTCAGATCAAGGTAAAAAAGGCAAAACCAGTTAGCGCAAACCAAGAGCACAAGAGCAGACTCCAAGCAAACAACGTGGAAGGGTGCCTGCCGAAGCAATGGGTTTCTTCAGGGATTGTTTGAGAGCTCTCATCTCACGCCAAAGGATGCCGTTTCCGGACTGCAAAACCAAACTCAAAAGTTTGTGACGGTCTTTTGCGATGCGACTTTGATTCGGAGGAGGCAGAAGCTTCGAAGGAAGACTAAATCACAGCACATACATGAATCATTCATACGGCTCAATCGTACTTTCTCGGTCTCACGTGGACTGTGCGAAGAAGCACCCACCACATCAGCGAATGATACGGTCACGAACACAGATTATGCATAGGCGTCTGGCATTGGTCACCCGACACCCCAGTCTTCGGTCTTACCGCAACGCAGCCGTCAACCAATTTGTACAAGCCTGTCTCTGATAGGTCCTCCCCTTTGGCACGCTGAGAATCTGGAAATCCCCACCGCCACTACATTAGTGTCCAAATTGTCACGGATTAGTACGTTCACGGTCCAACCGGAGTTAAACAGTATGACGAGTGGAACACGGATGGAGTGAATTTTCTACGTTTATATCAAGTCTGGTAATAACAATCTCTTGCATTAGGAATTTGCAAGATGTACAGCTTGATGTAAAGTAACGGGGATCTGATTGGTTAAAACAAGTCGGAATTGGCCTTCATATTCTGTTCGGCTCTCTTGTATTTTGGAATGGCACGACTCAGCTGTGTCGCCTTGTGAATCTGTCAGTGTCAGCGGGAGGCTTTGTGAAAGGTCACACAAGGATGGACGCACTGAAGGATTCTCCACTCTTCACAGCGTGATGCCAGCGCGACCTGCCCACCACGGATCTGGCTCCTGCGACAGCCACCGAGAGGGCCTCCAAGTGGAAGCACACTTCGCCTTCCTCTGACGAGGTGAGTCAAGTGAGGAGGAGAGGGAGGTCGATTTGATGTAGTAGGACCGGTACCCCGCGGACTTTCCGGGATTTCCCCATCTCTGTGGGACCGAGAACTGTCAAAAACCACTGTGATTTGTTACGATAGGTCTAAAATTGTATACTACACGCAAACTGGGTTTTCATACCCAGTGTCCGCGTTGTGCCACCCTAATGGTACCGGAAAACGCGGTACCTGACTCTACTGGCGAATATTACCAGCCAGTTCGAGATTTCAGGGGACTAGTTTATTACCGGCTCTAGCAGAAAATTACCGTTAATTTCGTCTGTGCCATTAGCCATCCGTACTGGTCCGCGAACCCATTGGAATCTGATTCGCACCCGCCGGTACCTCCTCGATTCTGGTTTTGTGAATAGTTTCTCCCGGTTCGGGACAACGGCACACCCTCCATAATAGACTTCCCATTTTGCCTTGTCAGCTCCAAGCTTTCAGGCCTACAACAGCGGTGGCCACCCCGACTTCCCGGTTCTCTAAGGTACTGGCTGTGTGTAAGCGTCCTCTGCCAGTGTGTACTGCATGTGTGTGCTTTGCCTTGTGAGTCGTGGAGCCGGTCAAGTGACTGGGTGAAGCGGTTTCCCGCTTCGATAACACGAGGGAAGTGGTTTAGGCCACGGACTGAGGGTTTTTATAGTGTGGCGAGCTGTATCGACTGGGAAACCCGGTAATACATTCTATCGTATCTGTCTTTCTTGTGTTTGCTCCGGTCTGGGACGGGTTGCTTGGACTGGTTGATCGCTCCGGCCGTCACAGTCCCCCCCCCTTTTTTTCCTTGCATTTCCGTAGTATCTGAAGGTTCTGGCAACCGGTTTGCCTACCAAATCAGACAGCATCGGGTAGCAGGTCATTTCCTCTATTACCCAGCTTCTGAAGGGTACACAACGTGAGGTGCTACCCGGGTGAGCATTCTTGTGGTAAAGCAGCCGAGAATTTTAGGGCACTAGACCGAGGTGATAGGCAGAGACTCTGGGTAGTACCGTAGGAGGCTCCAGACTAACCCATACTATTACTATACTCGGTATCAGCCGCCGGTATTACCGGCGGAACCGATACTGAGACGATTGTGCCATCCCATAGCCGATTGGCTAAAATGGGGGTCGATTGCGTAGCCGAAAGCCGCAGTCATCACCTGAATACAAGGGGGATGATCGGCAGGATACTGGCTGAATCGGCAGAAAAAGGGCATGTATTCAGCAGTAGTAATGGGTGACGAGCCGGTACGAACTTAGGGCAGCCGAACTTAGCGTAGGGTACTTAGATCAGCTGATGAGACCAAGGTAATAGACTTCCACTTTCACCGCCAAGCCGGCAAGCAAGCCGCTTAGCCTTGGCAAGGAACGTCGCATCAAGGCTCGCCGTCACCAACAGGAGATGACGTTAAAGAAGACCCCGGCTGAACCTGGCTATTGCTGTCAGGGGAAGCCGACGACTCTCAAGCGGCCGACTTGAAGCGCTGGAGCAAGACTGCCAGCGGCGTCGGCTGCATCAAGGACAAGGACACTCGTGTGCGCCGGTGGGATCGTCTCCCCGCCACAACAAGGCAAGGTCACGGTCTCTGGCGCTGAGCACGAGCAGATCTCACGCCCCAAGGAAGCCGCCGCCGTCTTATCGGCTGCGCACAAGTACTCCGAGCCCCTGCGTGTTGAGCAGGTGTGTTCCTCGGCCCAGTACGACCCCCGGCCCAGCTCTGCGAGACAATACAAGTATCGATTCGATTATATTCTCTCCAAATTCAACACGACACCCCGACACGGGAAACGGCGCTCGGGGCAGGAGGGTGGTGAGCTAGCTCTCTTGAGCTCGTGAGGCTTTTGCTTCCTCTACTCGCCAGTGGTCGTGAGGCTTTCATGAAGTGGCGGCACGACGGGACTTTGACGACTTCGTCGTGGCAGGACAGGAGTGGATCTGCGAGTGAGCTCAATTAAGATCGTTGAAGTTCTGTCAATTCACTCTGAATTGGCGACGATTTGTTGAATCGCGTCGATGTTCTAGTTTTCACGCTCGTCTTCAAGTGGCGTCGTCCAAGTGGCGTAGTTTTCACTTTCACACATTTCGAGGAAAACGGAGTTTATTTCCACCAAATTTCAACGCTTTTACCAGGCTTTAGAGATTTACCTCAATAATGGAAGGACATGGTGAGAAAGGGACAAGGCATGAACTACAGTAAACAAAAGGAATCGTGCACTGTAACGCCAAAAGAAGAAAGCCAAGTGAGATGCTCAGAAGGCTACAAAATTGCCTAAGCAGAGCTCGAAGGTAGGGTTTTCAAGTCCAGGAGGGCCTGTGGCGTTGTCCTGATTGAGTCTGATTTGGAGCGACTGGAAGGGGTACTCACATGTTCTCTTATGTTTAGATCAGTGCATGTATCAAAAAAATGCGGTAGATAACGGGTGTACATCACGAAGTGTGATATGAATCATGGTCACACAATTAGCAAGGAACGATTTGCATGCTACCTAAAGAAGCGTTTCCAGCTCGATGTGTACCCGTCAAAAAGTCGAGACGTTTGCAATCTGCCGTGCACCAACCCAAGAAATTCACGACCACATCTTATAGTACACGGTATGCCTCCCACACCGCTACGACATTCGAAATTTGATGCGGAAAACAAAGAAGGACGCCTCAAAATAAAGAAGGACGCCTTCCAAGACGGAGACGTCGCACAGCGCGTGCAATGCTGGATCGATAAATTCACTCTCAACAAAGGCAACGTAGGTTGTGTTGATCATGATGAGAATAAGGTGAGCAAAATCTGACTCCATCATCGAGTTTTTTGAAATCGATCCAACATTGCTGATCCGGCCCGATTTCCCTCACTAAATCAACCTTGTCTACCATTTAGGTTGCAACAACGATCGTGATCCAAATTCGGCACCTTGCACGATATCCTCGTATCGTGATGGTCGATGCTACTCACGACACAAATTCAGAAGGGTAAAAACTCCTCTCCTTCATGGTGGTGGACGCTTTCGGTCAAAGCCAGTTCGTTCAACACGCATTCATTTTTAATGAGCGAGGGGAGACTATCGAGAACGTTGTGAAACATTTCACTGTTCGTTCAACACGCATTCATTTTTAATGAGCGAGGGGAGACTATCGAGAACGTTGTGAAACATTTCACTGAAAAGAATCCAGCGTCAGAGACCATTAGGTGCTCCATGGTGGGCAAAAGCTTCACCGAGATTGCTGTGCTGCGGCATAATTTCAAGCAAGCAGAAGTTCTTCTTTGCCAGCTCACACGCTTCCAAGTACGTGGGGGGGGGGCAAAGTAGGACCTCTCAACAAAAAGCTAATCTCCAGGATGCGCTCGGTAAGGCCAAAATTTTATGCAATCTTGCTCACTCATCGGTTACGCATCGACTGAGCGAAATTACTACAAAACTTTGCCGATCTATCTCGTGTATTAGAGCCTCAACACCAAGTCTCCGGTGGTACGGTCTTGGCATCCTTTCGAATCCACTCACACCTCTTACATCCTTGTGACGAACGTAGGAGTTACAGATACTCTCCAGATGCTCCAAACCAATCGTAACATGGGTGATCAAATAGTGCGCAGCAACGATGTCAGCGACTTCCTGGACTATTTGATCAAAAATTTGGTACGCGTGTCCGGATATGTGGCTCTCTTATCTGCCTGACAATATCGAGCCAAGTGGTGTAAACACCAAAATAGACTTAAAGGCAGGGTCAGAAGTTTGGGCCATCTGGACGAGATTCTTATTTATGTTGAGAAATATCATCAGCTCCTCGAGCACGAGTACAGGTTAAATGCCAATCCTATTACAGTTAACGCGGACTATGACGAAACACTTGCCGACTTTGCCACCCTCGTCACGGATTATGCTGCGGAGCTCGTGTCTTCCGAGTACAAGTACGCAAGTCGAGCCATGTGCCACTTTGAATATGCTGACGAGAAGTACTTCGTACATTCCACCCGAGACGACAGCGAAAGAACACGGACTGTGTACAAGGTCGACAAGCGCACGTGGGTGTGCTCATATATGTTCATATCTGCAACGCTTTTGCCATGTCGAAATGCACTAGCTGTTCGGCGCCGAGAATTCCCCTATAATATGTTCCCTCCTGCACGTTGCATCGCCACACCATGGATTCTCCGTCACGCATTGGATACATGCAGGGACACGTATTGTGCAGAAGAAACCACGGAAGAATGTCCAGAAATTGAGATTCGTCATGCACTGCCTCGCTTTGGTGGAGTCCGAGTTTTGAGTCGCACTGAGAGATTTACAATTGCCCACGAGTTAACCAAACGGATATCCAGTGTGGCCGCAGATCTGGTTACCACTGAATTTATGCGAGTCTTGGCCTTGCGGGAGAAAGTTCGCGATCTTATCGCCGAGGCCGCGGTTTACTGAGCTTACGGAGCGCCTCACCCACGAAGAACACCCTGCGGCACTCAGTCAACACACTGAAGAACACCGTGTGACATCCTGCCAGCATTCTGATGCTTCTGATGAGGATCGTGTGCCAACTACTTCACATCCCATGACATCCTCTCCACATTCTGTTGCGTCCAGCCGTTCTGGCGACGATGATGAGTAATTGAAGTGACGACGCGACTGAAGGTGGACTCTCTGAAAAATGATGGGAAAATCTGCAAGCGTGTAGCTTTACAAGTGACGACTAAGGGTATGACGGAACAATCCAATTACCAGATATTTTACTGTTACCCGCGAGCTGAAATTAGCTCAGGAAAGCATTGTGAAGTTGCAGCATAAGAAGTGCTTAAAGCAACACCATCGAGAGACACCCACGAGCAACACCAGCCGAAGAAAAGCGGTGAAGGCGTAAAATACGGAGATCCCAAATGTGGTGTGGTACAGCCTTGTACACCACTTGAGCACTTGAGCAGAGTATTCGTACTTAAGAGTCGTGTCAGCGTACACCATGGAGCCAGCGGGCTAAATCCAACGAGCGGGAGGAATCCAACACGCGAGGCCCCCGAGGATGAAATCGATCGGTATGGCGTTGGGTAGCACCACGCCAACCTGAAGCTGATGTCGTATCTGAATCCAACGTTGATGAAGACTCCGATTTCGAGTACGAGCCGCCACACCGTCCCCTCGCACGATCCCGTTCACGGCATCGGAAGCGACAAAAAGTACGGAGGATGGATCCTTCACTCTTGCCCCACGAAACTCTCCGAGTAAGATAGCGGTACCACGCTGTTCTGACGGCACCATCGATCCCAGTTGAAGTCACGAAGACACGGATCAAGATGCGGGCTTTCTCGACTTATCACTCCAGCAGATATATCAATTCGTACATATTCGAATTTTACGGTACAAATTGCACTTTATTAGTTAGACTCAGTAGTCTTCGACTCGGTCACCTTGACAAAGTCCACGAGGTGTTTCTTTAGGGCGATCACCATACCCATACCCTTGAACAGCTCTGCGCGCGGCGCCAGGATAAAAGAACCAACTCCGCCACTCATCGACAGCCGCACAAACTTTCTCCATGGAAATCGTGCCGCGCATCACCTAGAGTGAGAGCGAGCAGGTTAGTCCGATGAAATAAAAATTCGTGTATGCGAACCAAACCTCAGTTTTGCGTTTCAACTTGGCTTCCCAGCATCCTTCGATGCTGTTAGTATGAGCGCCAGTTTTAGGGTCCACGAAAATTTTAGAATGATTAACCCAGGTGTGCTCGTACGGGCACTGACTCAAACGAACCCTACCGGACATATAATGCATTATACCAACCCAAACAAAATTTCCCGCCCAAACGTTGCGTGCGGCAAGCACGCACTCGGCCAACGCGCCAGCCACTACCTGCCCACGACCCTCATTCGCAAATTCCCCCCACCCGTGACACAAACTACACTCCTCACTACCCACACAATGGTGGCGCCACCGCTGTCGCCCGCACCCTCCGCCCGCCGCTACGAATACAACCTCTCGACCAACGCCGACTACACGCACAACGTGCCATTGCGGCGTACACAACGGAGGGCGCTGCCGTGCAGTGGGCGATGAATGTGGGCCTGCTCTCCAACTCCATGTCGTGCCCAAAGTGCGCCAACCCCATGCGCTTGTGCTCGTCGGATGGGCGCATGAGGTGGCGCTGCTGCAAGAAGCCCGAGCGGAGCATCCGCTCCAACTCTTCTTCGCCCGCTCCACCGCACCAGTCTCCAAGCTGCTACAACTACTCTTCCACTGGGCCGCTGAGATAGCCGTGCTCACTGCGGCCCAGATGACAGAGCTGAGCCCCAACACTGCGAGGCTCTGGTACGGATACGCGCGTGACATCTGTTCGACTGAAATGCTGCGCTGTGATATGAAAGCAAGTGCATGTGCTTTATTTACTAAATAGTCCGTACTGATTCGTGTAAACCTGTGTTATAAACAGGTAGGAGGCATTGGCCACGTTGTAGAAATCGACAAAACGTCACTAAAAAAAAAACAAAAACACAACCGCGGCACGCAACACCCACATTTCTGGGTCTTTGGCGGCGTCGACCGAGAGACCAAAACGTGGTTTGTCCGGGTCGTGATGAGCGACCGCACCAAGCCGACTCTGTCGGCGATCATTCGTCGCTACATCAACTCTGGGTACGTGCTATGTCTGCTAGTGGACGAGTCGTTGGACTGACTGTGCTACTATGTTTAGGACGTTGATCATATCGGATATGGGGAAAGTTTATGTGACGATCGTCGCACACGGTCGTCACAAAGGCCGGGTCCACTCCTTCGCCAACAACAAACACCTGCGTGGCCTAGGCTACAGGCACATGTGGGTCAACCGCAAGAAGAGCTTCAAAGACCTTCGAACCCGTTTTATAAATACCGGATCGACAGTCTTTGGGGGGTGAAGATCAAACAGCGTAAGAAAACTGCACAGGGTATAAGCAACACGATCGTCACGGGGTATTTGGATGATTGCCTGTGGCGCTCAAGGTACTCCGCTCCAGGCGCCAAGAAGAGCGAGGTGTTCCAGGGTCTCATTAATGGGATAGTGTTAACCTTATTCAGTAATTCATTGTGTTTTTAACAGTCGGGTGGGCTCATTTGAGGCAGTGCCGCTTGTACGACATGTGCTTCAGGTCCTTGTTGTTGACCAGGGTATGGCGCTCATTTGAGGAAACGTAAGACCCAAACTCATCGCTAACAATATGAGTCCTGTTGTGCAAAAGAAATATAAGAGCCGGATGAAAGTAGTCAGACTACACAGTACGTACTCTGGGCGAATCATCCCCACGATCATAGCGGTTAGAGTCGGCTTAGTGCGGTCATCAAAGGTGACGGCACAAAACGACTTTTTGGCGGTTCGATCATAACCACCGAACACCCAAAACTCAGGAACTTTTGTCCGCGACGATACTTTTGATTTTTGGCCAGCGAGGTCTCGTCAATTTCAATGACGTAACCTCGTCGGCCAATAGGAGCTGAACGATTTTTCGAAGAGGGAGCTTCGAGTAATAGAACACGGAGTCGTGTCGTACGCTGACGGTAGTGTCACATGTACGCTTGGAGCAGCCCCATTGGGTGGTCTCAAATGGGGCAATCCATTTTGGCCCGTATGAGCCCAACCAGCATACAATAACGGACGACTTGCTCGTCGTCATCACCACAACAGACGCGCATGATAGTGTCGAAAGTGTAGAGACCTGTCTCGCGCGTATCGTACTCATAGCCCGACGCATGCGCGGCCATTCTGCTGGAGCATTTTGTTCTGTTTTGTTGTTCCAAATTGTGAAAGTGGCGTGCTCTCAAAGGCACGAGGTTTGAAAGTGGGGAGAGCGAAACTGGGTTGGTCGTACAGTATTGACTCTATTAAGTACTAATAGTTATTAAACTCGTGCTGGAGTGATAAGCGGACAGAGCCAGGATGCGGCTCCGAGTGGTAGCCATAATACCCACAATAATACCCACATATATGAGACTCAGGCAAACTTTGTGGGGGCCAATCACACCCACGAAGTCGAACTTGTGGGAAACCAAAAAAAAAGCTCTTGTCAGCCGAATCCGAGCCAAACGTCTGATGTCGAGCGAGCGCCGCAAATTAACCTGTGAGAGCGAGTGGTGGTTGGGGGGGGGGGGGGGGGGGGGATTTTGACGTGCTTCCGAAGAGAATTGGAAACTCGTCAGGGACATTATACGAAAGCGACATAGAGAAATCTCAAATTATATGCTTGCTGAGACGGTTCTGTCCCAAGAGCCACATGTGGGGCCCGTGACGCCGCAGCGTCGGCAGCCGCTGCTGCCAGCTCACTGTGATTGACTGCGAGGTTGAAGGCGCACCTTCAACCTCCATCACCCAAAAACCCACTTGTCCCTGTCGCCACGTTTGCGACATCGGATTGATAGAAGGACTGCTCTGATTGGTTAGAATCTATCAGGGAGGATCCTGATTGGCCAAATCATTTCATGGTTTTTAGGTTAAACTTGTGGTTGGCTAAGGGCTGTTAGACAGTTGGGGACAGGGCGTGCAGCGCTTCCCAGAGACCAAGGAAACAGCTCAAATACATTCTCATTCGGCATTTTGCCTCCTACCCAACACTCGGCCTACCTCACTTCCTGATATATAGCGAAGCTGCGTCCTACCAACTTAAGTGATGATCGTTTTGAAATGACTGCTGCTTATGCGAAATTACGAACGAGAAGCCGGTACTTTCGCCGACTAAGTTCTCAAAGTGGCCATGTGTAGTAAATACTGTCACTGCTCATGGCAAGATAAATCGCGTCAATTGGCGCCGAAGATCGTCGAAGAGTTCATCAAGGCTGCCAGAAAGTACGTTTTGATGGCATCACTGGGAGCTCTTGTCGTGCTGGTGTCTGACATACAATTGTAGGAAAGGAAACTACGACTACTTTGTCCCTGAACTCGAGCACGACTTTGTGCTCTTGCGGTACATTTACATGCATGGGAGATATCAGAAGAACTGTGGAACAGGATTAAGTGTCAACTGTCACGTGCGGTACACTGGTTGCTCAGCACTTATCGTCTTCGAACTCTTTCCCAAGTTCTCTGGAAGAACGGGGAATCTCTCCTTCTTTTTGAGATTTACGTGAAGAAACAGGTGAGCGGACGTGTATTTAGGCGCGCGGCAACTCATTTGTCCAATATCATCAAACTCTCTCAATGATGCATAGATCACTCAGCATAACCATCTTGCTTCTCGAGCGATCTTCTACACAAACGTCATGAAACGATCAACGATGCTGATCTATTCGGTGCGAAAGTGCTTGCTACGTTTGACGCGGCCATGCACATGAATGTTCGAATAAAAGATGCTGCAACACATGCAAGTTATGGATTAGGTGCGTGCAGCAACTGTGCCGTTGCCTGTCTAAATGCTTTCTCTGTCGAGGTTGACAAGATTTACGTACAGGATTCGATCTCAGGCCGCAACAAGTGCGGAACATCTTTGCTTCTCGTCTCCGCGGTGAGGGAGCAGAGCGGAGGTTTTGCAACTTATTGCAGAATACGAGGCAGGTGGAAATGAATTCTACCAGCTCAAGGATCAACATGGCAATACTATCGGGCTCTTCATCCAGTCTCAAGATCAGAAGGCAATATATGCTGCGTTTCCATCATAGTGATGGACTGGACGTATAATACCAACAACTGAGGATATCATCTCGGAAACTAACCGCATCTATTGAACGCGTGTCTCCGCCGGTCTTACAATTGCTCACGCACATTAGTTGCTATGATCGCCACTGGGCATGTAATTTCTGTCTGTGAGTTCTCGTCACTGGCGGAGCGGAAGGACGTCATCCAAGAGGTATTGGAAATCTTCAAGATAAAGAATTCAGCGACCGCGAATCTCGATGCATTCATTATCGACAAAGACTTCTCAGATATTTGAGCGATCAAGACCGTGCTCAGATATTTCATGGTATGTAGAATTCGTGTGGTGCAGTGCCGAGGTTGACTAACACCGCACCACAGTTATTTTGTGTCAGTTCCACGCAGTCAAAGGCGTAAGAAGAGCACTCGCCAAGGCGTAGTACGCCCTGTCGCCTGACGCTTGTGAAGACATTTTGGGACTCTGCCAAGGCTTCATGGAAATGCCGAAGCGAAGATCGCTTCCAGCGGCTCCGTGCTGAATTTTTCGAGCACTTGGGTGTCTCCAACAAGCGCCTTGCATCCGACTTCTAAAAAACCTGGCTCATCATCCCCCTGGGTCGGAGCGACGTTGGCCGCGGAAAAAGGTACAGTTGTGGCAATACTACAACGAACAAATCTGAAATCTGGTCCCAGATATGCGCGAGTGAACCAACGAGTGACACTTGGAACGACACCTGGAGTGACACGAGTGACACCTGCGTCTGCTTGTGTCTGGTGGTGAAATCGTCGGGGTGGATGAAAAAGGAAACGAAGTGCCCACAAAGGAAATCGCTGAAGCCGCCGAGAAGGTTCGCGCTTAGAGAGCAAGGATATCGAGCCAAAACTTTAAAAGCTACGTAAACTTGCAGAAGCTGCAAAGGGGCGTTCGAGAACACGTTTGCCACAGACTAGCTCACCATGGAGTACGTTTTTGTGGCGCTAGTTTCCTCACATTTCCGTTGTCTTTCGTTGTAGGTGTACATTATGGACAACGCGCGAATACTGTGGTGGTATCGTCACCAAGCTTGATCAAAGTGAAAGTGGCACTGTGGTAAAGCAGCCGAGAATTTTAGGGCACTAGACCGAGGTGATAGGCAGAGACTCTGGGTAGTACCGTAGGAGGCTCCAGACTAACCCATACTATTACTATACTCGGTATCAGCCGCCGGTATTACCGGCGGAACCGATACTGAGACGATTGTGCCATCCCATAGCCGATTGGCTAAAATGGGGGTCGATTGCGTAGCCGAAAGCCGCAGTCATCACCTGAATACAAGGGGGATGATCGGCAGGATACTGGCTGAATCGGCAGAAAAAGGGCATGTATTCAGCAGTAGTAATGGGTGACGAGCCGGTACGAACTTAGGGCAGCCGAACTTAGCGTAGGGGTACTTAGATCAGCTGATGAGACCAAGGTAATAGACTTCCACTTTCACCGCCAAGCCGGCAAGCAAGCCGCTTAGCCTTGGCAAGGAACGTCGCATCGGGGCTCGCCGTCACCAACAGGAGGTGACGTTAAAGAAGACCCCGGCTGAACCTGGCTATTGCTGGCAGGGGAAGCCGACGACTCTCAAGCGGCCGACTTGAAGCGCTGGGGCAAGACTGCCAGCGGCGTCGGCTGCATCAAGGACAAGGACACTCGTGTGCGCCGGTGGGATCGTCCCCCCGCCACGACAAGGCAAGGTTACGGTCTCTAGTGCTGAGCACTAGCAGATCTCACGCCCCAAGGAAGCCGCAGCCGTCTCATCGGCAGCGCACAAGTACTCCGAGCCCCTGCGTGTTGAGCAGGCGTGTTTCTCGGCTCGGTACGACCCCCGGCCCAACTCTGCGAGACGGTCTCCTCGCGGAGCTCAGCTGGCCGACCCCAGAGGCCTCGCGACCCTCTGGTTTCCCCTCCCCCGACTTCGGTACCAGAGCGCCCACGGTTCACCCCCACAGCGACTTTCGTGGGGTGTAACGTCTGTTGGTAGCTCACTAGCACCAAGAACCCAAGGCCTGTTGGCGAGTGGTCAGCTGTCACAAGCAGTCGCTGTGCAGTGATTGCTGACCAAGCAGTCGCTGTGCAGTGATTGCTGACCCACTCTACCACAGTGGTGCGTATGCCAGGAGCTAGTGGCTACATGGCATCGAAGTCGAAGAGACCGCCAAGGTCGAAGTCACCTGTCCAAGCGGCCGCAGGTGACTTAGACTCGAAACGAGCTAGGCCGCAACCGAGTTCTGCTGGAGGGCCTCCAGCTGAACACGGTGACCAAGAACATGTCGATCTCGAAGGGCCCCCACGCGTGAGCGTGGTCGAAGGACGGTCGACATCGGGTGACTCCATCACCCGCAACCTCCTCCCAGACCTCGACGAAGAAGCCAAGGACGGCGCCAGCGACGCTGGCTCGGAAGACGTCGACCTGAGTGGCGACATCGCGGAGCTGAACGTCGGCGACGATGCGACGGCTCCGGCGACCCCGATCACCCGTGCCGTCAACTCGGTGCCGGTGAAGATGGATCCCACCAGGCCAACAGCCGTGCCGGCACGGATGATCGAGGTGATCATGTCGAAGCACGATGGTCTCAAGCACTTCCAGGTGACCCGAGTCAGCGCCGCTGCCGATGTCCGCGACCCTGGCTTCGCGTCGATGAAGACTCAGCAGCAGGTGTTGCACGGCATCATCGGTGTCTTCAACACCGCCGGGTACAGCGTGACCATCTTGGACAACGCCAAGATCCTCGCGACACGGCGCGACAAGCTGATCGCGGGCGCTCAGGCGATCTTCGAGCTGTTCCTGCGCCACCAGTCCCAGCGCAAGCTCGAGCAAGCCATCGGTGCGAACCGTGGCGGGCTCATGGATGCTGAATCGCTGCAGAAGATCGCGGAGCAGGTCATCGGACGCTCCAGGGAAGAAGTCAAGCAGATGGAAGAAGAGATCATGCTGAAGGACAAGATGCTCAAGGATCTCGAGAACTACCTGCAAGACTTCGCCGACAGGGTCGCATCAGGCGAGCTGACCGCTGCTCAACTTGCGTCAGTGTCGACTGCGGCCGCGCCGACCGTCGCCAGTGCCGAGGCGAAGCCGACGGTCAAGCCAGAGCCGAAGGTCAAGGCCGAGAAGCCGACTCCAGTCGCTAAGTCGCCGGCAGCCTGGTCTTCGACCGACTACTTGGCCGACATCTACGACGAGTGCGTCGCGCCAGGCGTTAGCGCCATGACTTGCCTGCGGCAGTCGGCCTGTGCCGATCTGAAGTCGTTCGACGGCAAGTCTCGCGACGAATATCGCGGCAAGGCCTTCATCAGTTCGGGTTCCGCCAAGACGAGATGACCGATGGCCAATGCTGCTTGAAGTTCCCCGAGCTGCTCACCGGCGCGTCGAAGATCTGGTACAAGCAGCTGAAGAAGGCGACGCGTGCCAACTGGTCGCTCCTCCAAGCCGAGTTCGAGCGCGAGTACTGCGGTGCGACGGTCACGGCTCACCAGCGCTACTACGAGCTGCGCCGGAAGCCGAACGAAGAGCACCTCGACTACCTGTACCGACTCAACGTCCAAGCCATCGAAGCTGGCATCGACTATGAAGGTGCTGCGGCATCCTTCCACGTGACTCACTTCCTCGACACGTGTGAAGACGCCGAGCTCGCACGCCAATTCGGTCTGGCCAAGCCGACGACGGAGGAGCAGCTTCGTCAAGCGTTGAAGGAGCTGCTGCGAGAACCAGCGGTCGAGGCGCGATGAGTCAGCCAAGTTGCGTGCGGACAAGCGCGACAGCAAACCGAAGCCGTTCATCGCCGGTTCCAAGCAGCGGCCGATCGCCGTCAACGCGTTGGCGAAGCTGCTCGGGTCCTCGAGTCGAGCTGCCAAAGTCGACCTGTCAAGCGTGTCGGAGTCGAGCTCGGATGGCAGCGAGTCAGAAGACATCGGAGCTGAAGATGGCATAGGGGGCGAAGGCGAAGATGCAGCAGAAGCTGCCGGCTTGGCGACGATGCTGGCGCCCGAGTCCGTGCAGGCGCTGACCAAGCTCGTCGCCGCCCTTCAAGGTCGTGACAGGGTGGGAAAGCCAAAGGGTGAGGTGTCGAAGCCTCAACACCCATGGTCGCACTTCGGCTCGAAGCGCCATCAAGACCGCGATTGTTGGAGCCGTATCACTTGTACGGTCGGCTCGGTCATCCCGCCGACTATTGCTACCACCGTTGCAAGGGGTGCGGCAATGTCCACGATCGTGGTGCTTGGCCGCTGGAGGAGCTCGCAAACCACCTCAAGGCGTGGTTAGACCCGACGAATCACGCTGGCGTCTTGCCGGCGGCCGTCGAAAAGTGGTTAAACTAAGCCGCCCGCCAGTTTGGGGACTGGTACGCGCCGGGCGGCAACCCGAGGTCGCAGTGTATGCGTTCGTAGCCGGTAGACAGCTACAACATAACAAACAAATACACTCGATTCTTGATCAACCACGTGAGTTCGAACGTCATGCATTTATTCAACGGCTTACTCTACACCATGGTGAGCGGCGTGGGTACTGGCGGTTCTACAACCAGAAGTCCCATCGCCAAACCATCGTAAGGGCGCAGATCGACGACCATAACGCGCGGGTCCTGTTGGACTCGGGCGCTGAGGTCTCGATCCTCGACTCCGACTTTGCGCGTGAGATCGGAGCCGAGGTAGTCACCAGTGTGTCTCTGCGCTGCGAAGGTGTTGGAGGATCCGGCTATCCCACCGAAGGCCGGGCCTGGATAAAGGTGGTGCTGGCCGGCGAGCTGGCGTACCAGGCCGAGGTCTGGGTCGGTCGCCTTGGCAACGTTCAGGCGATTCTCGGCACCGACTTCATGACCCCGGCCGGCATCCGCCTCGACTTGGCCGAAGGCGTCGCTCTCATGCCGGACGAAGTTCGCGTCCAGTTTGAGGGCCGCCGAGCCGTCTACAGTGACAAGGCAGAGCAAGTCAGGGTCAAGCGAGAGGTGACGATCCAGCCAGGCGAGTCACATTACCTGCGGATCAAGCCGAAGGCCTCCAAGAAGCTGTGGGTCCGCCGCGACGAACGCTGGGTCACGACTGCCGAGTGCAACGAGCGTGGCCTGCCGACGCGGGTCAAGGTGACCAACATCTTCACGGTGCCGGTCACCTTGCCCACGCAGACGATCGTTGGCCTCTGGCTGAGCTCGGGCGCCGCACCTCGACGCTCCGGATACGTCTCTCTGGGCTCGAGGCGGTACGACGAGTGGTGCACCCTCGTGTACGAGGCCGAGCCCGAACCGGAGCTTGAGGCACGGCGCCAAGCTGAAGCCGACGCGATCCGGGCTGCGCAGCCACCGGCGGTCGAACGACGCCCGTATGTGGTGCCGCGCGCGATCTTGAAGCGTGCCGACGCCGCGGTGGCGACGCCGCCGAGGGCGGGTGACTCGAGGAGTGAGCTCAAGGTCTCCGTCGAAGACACGCTCGAGGGTGCGACATCCGGCGACGAAGACCAAGGCGACGTCACAACGAAGCCGAGAGCCGGACAGCGTGTCGTCACGACGAAGATGACGACGTCCGACTGGGCCAAGGTGGCGATATTCTTTGTCGCAGCCAAGTCCCCGGCCGAAGTCGTCGACAGCCAAGGCGAGCTGAGCGAAGCAGTCTACGTGCATGAAGGAGGCGATATCAGCGCTGAAGACATCGACGGCCAAATGGCCATGATCCCAGAGGTCCCAGCCGGAGACGACGAGATCACGCCTGCCGACATCAAGATCGCGGCTGGCGAAGATGTCAGTGCCGAAGACGTCGAGCGTGTCCGCGAGATGGTGTGGAGGCGACGCCCGTACCTCATGGGTAAGGGCAATGCTCGGCCGTTGCCGGCCAAAGGCGTCGTCTGCGACATAGACGTCGGCGACGCCAAGCCCATCGCTCAATCGTGCCGCAAGGTGCCGCCACAGTACGTGGAGAAGCTCTACGAGCTCCTTAAGGGACTTCTCCAGGCGGGCTTTATCGCGCCATCGACATCGGCTTGGGCGTCTCCCATTGTGATCGTCGTCAAGAAGAACGGTGTTGACATCCGCCTCTGTATCGATTACAGAATGGTGAACGCCCTCACTAGGCTGATGGTCTACCCTATGCCGGTCGTTCATGACCTACTGGAAAATCTCGGCTCGCTACGATGGCTTTGCTCACTAGATATGGCGTCAGGATTCTGGGTTGTGCGAATGACTGCACGGGCTCGGGCGATTTCGGCTTTCGTGACACCCTTCGGGTTGTTTGAGTGGCTGAGGATGCCGTTCGGGTTGAAAAACGCTCCCCAGATATATCAACGGCTTCTTGATAACGCGCTCTATGGCTACCTGAAGCTGACGCCCAAGCACCTGCAGGACAAGGAAGCTGATGTGTTCGAAGATGGCAAGCCGGCCGGAGCCGAGACGCGACCAGCGATAGGTCGAAGATCGTATATTGACGACATCTTGTTCGGCGGCGAGACTTGGGATCAGATGCGTGAGCGGCTGGAGAGATTGCTGCAGGCCTGCGAGGAGTGGGGGCTTTCGATCAGCCTCCCGAAGAGCGAGTTCGGCATGAGCCGTGTTGACTACCTAGGGCACGTGGTTTCTGCGGAAGGCATCAGAGCGAAGCCGAAGAACCTCTCTGAGTTGCTGCAACTCGAGTTTCCTAAGACTCTGAAGGGGATTCAGTCGTATTTGGGCTCTCTGAACTATTATCACCAGTTTATCGAGCACTTTGCGGTTTACGCGGCCGCACTCTACGAGGTTACCCCGGCAGACTTGGCCAAGGATGCGCTAGAACCCGGTCATCTCGCGTCTGCTCGACGTGCCTTCGCAGCGCTCCAGCAGAAGTTGGCGAACGCGCCGATCCTGAGGCACTTCGACGCCGAGAAGCAGCCGGTGGTCATCATTTACTCGAATCCGTGGGCTGTCGCTGCCACACTGGCGCAGGAACACGATGGGAAGCTGATGCCGGTGAAGTTCTTCAGCAGGGTGCTGAAAGTCCACGAAGCCAAGTTCTCGCCAGCCGAGAAGGAGATTCTTGCTCTGCTCCACGTGCTGTCTGGGGCCGCGAATATGCTGAGTGGCCGTGCTATCCAGGTGCTGACGCGATTCTCCACGTTCGGTTGGCTGTTCAAGGCGAGAGGTCTTCAAGGTCGTTTGGAGCGGTGGGCTACTGTGCTGAGTTCATGGACGCTTGAGATCGTGAAGGTCAAGAAAGACGAAGACGGCTTGAGCGGATTGGTCGCAGCCGCCACGGGCCCTGCGGACAAGATGGACGAGATGCTTGGCGATAATCAGCCGAGGAAACGCGTCGTGGGTGAACGACATCGACTACCCGTGCCGTCATTAGCGAAGAACGAGGCCGCGTGGGTCGTGTCTTTCGATGGATCGGCGAAGCCGAAGCGGAATGGGGCAAGTTGCGGCGCCATCCTGTGGTCGTTGCCGACGTGGAAGATTGTCGCCGCCGAGACGTGTTTCTTCGCCGACGGAACGGTTAATGAAGCCGAGTACAGAGGTGCTATGGCTGCCATGGATCTGGCTACACGACACGGCGTCCAGGATGTGATCGTCTGCGGCGACTCCCGCATCGTGATTCAGCAGCTGAGAGGTGACATCGAGTGCCGTACAGCAGGGCTCCAGGTTCTACGCGCCGAGGCGCTGGCGAAGCTGAGCGTGTTCAAGTCGGCTTACCTCGTACACGTCGCTCGAGACTTCAATGCGGCCGCCGACCTCATCACAGGCAAGGCGCTGCAGCGCTGTGCCGGCAGAGTCGTCGACCCGGCCGAGCATGCCGGTGTGAGAATGCTGAACCGCCTCCCTGAAGTCCTCAGGCCGAGTGAAGACGAGCCGGCTGCGGCTGTCCACGTGGTGACGCGCGGTGGTGCTGCCACGGGCGCCGATCATGGCCAAGACGCGACTCGACAGCACGAGGAGGCTGAAGGGCAAGCGGGGAGCGGTGATCGAGCTCACGGGCGTCACCGGCGACGCACAGGCGAAACTAGCGGAGTCGAGAGAGCTGCGGCATCGCCACAGTCGACAGAGATCAACGAAGACGTTGACGGAGCGACGGGGCGCACGGGCGCACGTACGGCGAATAGCCGGGACGTTCCAACGCGCCAGCACCGTGAAGAGTGGCGTGGGAATACGAGCGACGGGGCGTCCACAAGCGACCCGAGCCGGCGAGTCGCGTTCGATCTTCCAGCAGTCGGCAGTGAAGCTCCAGACGATTCCGTCGATCGTCCAGCAGTGCGCGAGCGTCCAGCTATCAACGAACGTCTGCCTGCTGACGCGATGGCTACAGCTGAGAAGGGCACCGATGGACGCGTCGCCAAGGCTCGAGAGTCAGTTGAAGATTCAGCGATGTACCCAAGGGACATAGCCAGGCGCGGTGCGCATCATCAAGGAGCGACACGGCCAGATGATGACGAATCCAGTATCGCAATAAATGATGACGCGAACATAGCCAGGGCGGACGGTGCGCACTTCGGCGTTGATCAGCGTGATGACTGCACAAGCCCGTGGGACACTTCGCGGGACCCGACAGTTGAGTCCGGCACGGCGTGGGTCGAGCGACTGCGCGCGGAGCGCATCTCGGCGGCGCAAGACGAAGAACGATGGAACGCCAACGCCAAGCGCTTCCTCGCGGGCGACGTCGCCGCGCTCAGCGACCAAGAGCGCGCGGCGTGCGAGAAGCTCGCAACGTCGTATGAAGTCGTCGATGGCTTGCTGTACTACGTCGGCTACCAGAAGGCGAAGGATCGAGAGCGACGCGAGCTGCGCCTCCGTCTCGCCGTGCCGTCTACTCTACACCGTGAAGTCCTGCATCACTACCATGTCAGCGTGGCCGGCGGCCACCAAGGGGTGAGTCGCGTGTACGAGAAGGCCCGCCGTTATCTATTCTGGAGAAATATGTACGCTGACGTCCGCGACTACGTGGCTGCGTGCCCAGATTGCCAGTTCGGCAAGGGTCAGCCGCGGATCCAAGTCCCGTCGCCGGGGAATATCGTCGCGACTCGGCCATTCGAAGTGGTCGGCATGGACCACGTACCATCATTGCCTAAGTCGCACCGCGGGAACACCGAGCTCTTAATTTGGGTGGATCAGTATACGGGCTTCGTCATCGTATCGGCAAACCGGTCTCGAGAGGCCCAAGAAGTGGCGGAGTCGTACGAGCGTTGCGTGTATAGGCGCTTCGGTGCGAGCCGAGTCATTCGATACGACCGCGAGCCGGCAATTATGTCGGCCGTCTTCCGCGCGTTCAATCGATTGATCGGCCAGAGGAGTCGTGCTACGCTCGCCTATCGGCCTCAGTCTAACGGCATGACGGAGCGAATGGTACAGACGGTCGTCCACGCCGTCAAGCTCTATGTGTCCGATCCTCAGCAAAGAGACTGGGACGATTACGCAGAACGGCTCGTGTTTGCACTCAACTCGGCTCACGATCGCGTCCGCGGCGACTCGCCATTCTACCTGCTACATGGTTGGGAGCCTCGAACGACTCTCGAATCTGTGCTGCCAACGGCAGGCCAAGACGGCCACGCCGATGCGAGGCGATGGCGATCGGCCGTCCAGATCCAGTACCAGAAGGCACGGCAAGACGTGGTTCGGCTACTTCGCGAAGCGATGGAAGAGCGTCGAGAGGCGAGCGAGTCAGCGGCCCGCGGCGACACGTCCGCGATAGTCCCGGGCGCGAAGGTGTGGGTATACATCGACCAAGTCAAGCCAGGTTTCGCGCGTAAGCTCGCACATCTATGGCACGGGCCATTTAGAGTGCTAGAGCGACCGGCCGCGCACCTGGTCAAGCTGGAGATCGAGGGCTCTGTGATGAAGTGGGTGGCCAGTTTGCGGAGCCTAGGGTGATAGTGAACTAATAGAATTAATACACCACCCTCCCTCACGTTGTGTATCCTTAAGCAGCTCTTCGAAGCTACGTATCGGATGCGCCGAGCAAGGGTTCGTGCGAAGAAATCACACAGACGTAGTGAGTAGTAACTAATAATAGTACACACTCAGGCAATCAGATACCTTATTCCCCAATGTACTGAGACAAAGGTTTTCAGGCTGTACCCCGGGGCAGAAACTTCCCGGGGGTGTCTCTAGGCGAACCGACCGATAACGGTAAAGCACTAGTGACAGTCTTTTGGTACGCTTTCTAGGAGCAGTTCCAACCAGGGGAAAGTCCTCTAATCGCAATACCGGGAATATGCAAATATGGAATACCAAGGATCTGGCGTGAGCCAATATCCCAGGTAAATAGTTCAGGGGAAAGGGTGCTACAACACTTTGACACTCGGTCTAAGCGTCTCGCCCCCAGGAACCCGACACACACAAATACACCACACGCAGCTACGCTAATCGGTTACCTTGGTAAGTCGCCGATCGCTACCCAGTACCCCGGGTCACTGCGATGGTATGGTTGGATGAGCCGACACTGGCAGGAGAGGCGCTTGTGTAGATCGAGGCAAAATGGAGAGTCTTATTAGATATTCTTTCTAGATACTAGCGGCGGTCGCTTTCTCCAAGGGATCCCCCTTGGGCGACCTTTGAGCGCGACCCTTCCCGGGGTCGGCTCCCTGTAATCCATAATAGATCCTAGGGTGCAACCCCTCGGATCAGTCGCTCTGATTCAACTGTCTAATAAACTACCTCTACAGGCCTAATATGCAAACATACAAACGGGTCTGAACCCAACCCGGCTATACCTGAAAGGTCACAGCCGGGTACCTTCACCCCGGGGTGATCACCCCCCGGGGGTCCTGGGAGTGATCATCATTCCTTACCATCATTCTACGCAGAGGCCCGGACCGAACCGCGGTCCCGATGGAGGCGGTCTTAACCGACATCCCCCGGAGGGATTTTGACCAGTGACTTCGTCACAACCGCCCCCTGGCCCAGACGAACGGAGCGCGCAGAAGTCTGGGACATCACCCAGGGATCACCGAAAGGTCTCACCCCAGATCATCGGAGTCGATCTTGGTAAACGTGTGCGCGTGGCGGTTTCTTCGACACATCCATCACGTGCGGCTTGTCATCTGTCAATATTCGAGCCTCTGCGTTGGGTCTCACGCTTCTTCCCCGCAGATTTGAAGAGCTCACATTCGAACTTGCGCCAACATGACCACGCATCCCAAGGGAAGACCACGATCATCATCTGCTCCGGCGACCTCCGCGGCAGCGTTTACTCCAGCTTCGTCATCGACTGCTGCCAGCTCTGCTGCTCCATCCGCGGCTCCTGCGACATCTTCGGCCGGACCTGGGTTATCACCGGCCGGTTCCGCAGGGTCGACTCAGGATGGACCGCCTCCACCGGGGTCGTTCTTTTCCTCAGCGGATCGTGCGCGCACTTCCTTCGAGGCTGTACTTGGCCCGATAGGCGGCACGCTACATGAGGATCTCCCTATCTGGACCGTGCACTACCAGCAACCGCCGCTTCAGCCTTTCATCTCTGAGTTCGTGCCCGAGCTAGATCAGTTTTTGACACGGAACTCTTCATCACGAGGCCTGGTTGAACTCCTCGGGGAAGTCTCCTCCTTGGTCGAGGAGATCGGACTGAGCCGCACGGTGGCTTGGGTACGCGATTCTCCAAGGTTCGTCTCGCAGCTCGCCATTCGGTCGGGGAATTTCGCCACTTGGCTCCGAGACGTTTTGCAAGAGATGGAGTCTCGATACTCCGAACTCCTTGATGACGACGGCCTCCGTCCTCTCCCAGGGTCTACAGCATTCGCGGAAGTTGATCGTCTTCGTGCTCGTGAGGCTGAGTTGGTTGCCGAGCTCGCAGACATGCGCCGCCTCCTGGAATCTACTTCAACCCGAGCGCATGTGCTGGCTGCGGAAGTGGACCATCACGTGGGTCTCGTTTCTTCTCGTCTTGTGATGCCGTTTCCGGACCCGATTTCGGCCGCTCAAGCGATCCAGCTGATGATGCCGCCAACCCGAGGCGCTGATAATCGACGGCTCTTGGAGACCGCTTTCTCCCACGCGAACAACGCTACGGGACCTCGGACGGATGTGACACTGCTCGTAGCTCCTGGGATGACTCCTTCACCCCCGGTGGACGCGAGTGGGGATGCCACAGCTAACATCGATGCTCTTGGCCACCTTCGGTCCGGCGTCGCGAAGCTACGTGCGATCGCCAAGGACATCCGGGACAAAGTCATCACGCTGTCTGTCGGTCCCTCCCAGACTCCTCGGGGAGGTTCCAGTACTCGTGGTGGTCGAAGCACCTTGGCCATTCCCCGGACCGCCAGCACACCCCGAGCTGGGATGCCGTCGAACGCAGTCTTTGGCAGTTCGACTCACCCTCTGATCCCAACCGGAGAACCGTCTTCGTCCGACAACTCATCCTCTTCGTCGTCACAGCCTGCTCCTGCAGCTCCTGCGGCTGTCACCCAAGGAGGCGACATCGACCTTGGCTTCGGAGATGACGACGATGACGACGACATGCGCGACACCACTCCAGGGGGCAAGTCACACCGAGAGACCGACATTCCAGCGGTGCAGGCGGCATCAAGAAAACGAGCCGGGCAGAAAGCCAAGAGTGTAAGCATCCACCAGCCCAGACCACAGTCACCTCCTTCACCTCCTCGGAAGAAAAGAGCCGTTTCGTCGTCCGACGCTGATGCTGCTGAGAACTTCGACCCAAGTGCTCCCGTGCCCTCGTCACTTGCATCACTTCACCCTATCCTCCAGGACTATGTGAACCGGAACGTTGCTTTTGACGAGGTCTGCCAAGAACTTGAGAAGATCTCCAAACACTCCGTTCCCTTGGTTGGCTATCAAGGCGCGATGGCGCGCAAGGGAGGGGCAGGCTTCTCGTATCACGGTGTGGTCATAGTGACGAAACCGAACGCAGGTTACCCCAACGCCAAGCCACATGGGCCCTTCACCCGATGGAAGCACTTTCGAACGGAGATATCGGCGACCGTGCGCATCCCGGGGCCTGTCTTGACCGAGCACCTTGGCCGAGAACCGTGGTCGATAATGAAGGAGTGCGTCCGCAAACGATTCATCATCTTCGATCCCAATCAGCTTCATCCAGTTCTCTACGACATAGTGCGCCGCCTCCTTTCACTCCAAGAGTTCCACCCCCGGGTTTACTATGAGCGACTTCACTGGTGGATGTTGCCGAAAGCGGTCGCCGGGGAGGAAAACCCCAAGACTTCTACCAAAGATGACGAGGACTCTGGGAAGAAGACGAAGAAGAACTCGAAGCCGAAGGGAGCCGCGAAGAAAAAGGCTACGCCTCAGCCTGCTGGTGCTTCATGGACTGCGGAAGAGATCGAGGCCCTGACGGACGCGCCCCCAGGGACCCCAAGCAGCCATGATGCCGAGTTGGTCGACGAGTACAACCGTCGTCACTCGTCAACCACTGTCGTCATCCGCCACTTTCGGGAACTGCATCGAGTGATCTTGAGTTTCGCTCGAGAGACAAGCAAGAAGTATGGACGGGACAGCATGGAGGCTCAGAAGTGGCGGTACATCTTCTGGGAACCCTGTCTCTGGTTCATCCCGCCTTTCCCTTGTTGGCTCATCCCCCCAAAACGGTTTGCAACAGCTGATGAGATGCAAGCCTGGGTGGACCAAGTCGACATAGAAGAACCCATGAGGCTCCAGTGGCGAGGAGATGCTGCCTCTGTGGCTGATTACCGGGCGCCGGATCCCGAGCAAGATCTTCCCGACAACTTGAGAGATCGACTGCGCGCATACGCTCGGGGTGAGAACCCAGGCTTTGATTGTCCAACTGGCTTGTACACAGGGCCTCTCGTGACCCCTGCTACCCGCAACTTGACCGATTCGTCTGGGAAGAAGATTGCCCGGAGCCAGACCCTTCCTCGATCATACACGGACTTAGCGGCTGCAGAGAAGATCCTCCAAGAAAATGAAGAAACTGCTCAAGCTAGCCGCGTGAAAGAGGCAACCTCTGCTCTGGAGAATCTGCACCGCGTCCGAGATCACAAGAAGCTGTCGCGACCGAAAGTTGCCAAGACAGATGGGGGTTCTAAGTCGACTGTTGCCGACATTTCCGCCCAGAACATCTTGTCGCCTCAGCGAACTTCTCGCTCATCGGCATCAGAGACCCGCAACCGCATGTTGGCTTCGGCTTTGCAGTCTGGAGTAACCTCAACGACCGGTCGGGACGTCGAAACTAGTGATCCAGGCAGCCAAGGTGGTAAGGACACCGGATCGTCCCAGGACAAGGAGCCAAGTGAAGATGACGCGGAGGATGATGACGAAGAAGACGGCGACAGCGACCAGGGATCTGGTGCTGAGAACAGCGATGAGTCGTCGAAGTCTTCGGGCTCAAGCTTCCATCCCTCGGATCACGACAACGACGAAGATGATGAAGACGGCTCCGACGCGGGCTCTGGCGGAGATATGGAGATGGATCCACCCTCCGGATCCGCTCCAACCTCCCCAGGAGTACTCCCAGGTTTCAGCGCGGAATAACCTTCGTTCTCACTTGTAGGCGCGTTGTGGCCTCCCACCTTCGCATGCCTTCTTGCTAATACATGTCCGATTCGTTTCATTCTGACGTTTGGGTGAAGGATTTCCCGTTCTTAATATGCAGAGTGCAATACACAGTGCCCTCGAGACTCGGAGTCCGGGGCTCAACAGTGATCTTCTACTTCGACCACCTTGATACACACATTCCATCCCAGGAACTTGACAATATTAGTTGATGACCATGTGTTCTCCGGACACATGATCACAGTCACCAATACAAGTGCGATTTCTCCCGGGAGATACGTCACACAGGTCTTCAACGGTTACTACTCTGCGCCCAGATGATCCTCAGGATGATCATCCGCGGTTTGCATGGCTTCAATCCTTGCTCTGGCCCTCGCCCCCTTGTCAAACTTGTAGAGGAGATCCGCACAGTTCAGGTTAGCCAGAGGCTCCCACGTGAGTTCATCCCAGCCTTGCCACTTGATCAGATATTCCCGAGTCCTTTTCGACGTGCGCGTTCGTTTCACCCATCGGACATCCCGAATCTCCTCCACGACATAATCACCGTGGGCATTGTCGGGTTCCCAACTGTCCTCAGGCAACAGTGCAGCGTCGAAGTCATTCTCAGCATCTACTTCGGGAATTTCTTCGGTCGGTCGTTCAGGAGACTCTATCCTGGGTTTCAGTCGGCTCATATGCACCCAAGGGAAGAATCGGTAGTCCGTGTCCGCGATCTTCAGCTTGTATCGGAAGTCTTCTCCTTTCTCGACAATCCTGAACGGACCATGCCAGAGGTGAGCCAACTTCTTGGTCAAGCCTGGTCGAACCCGGGGTATGAACAACCACACCGAGTCACCAACTTCAAACTCCCGGGGCACAGTCTCGGGCAAATCGTTCACGCGCTGGTTTCGTTCTTCTGCTCGAAGTCTTTTAGCTTCCACTTGCAGATCCCGGGCCCAGGCGCGAACATACTCGGCTTGCTGCTGAACGTGACGTCGCCACCGATACGGATCCATCAAGTCGCCTCTCCTTGGAGGGGGACCAAGCATAGCAGCCATAGTCGACCGAGCGTCCCAGCCATGAACCAAGTAGAATGGAGTTTCCTTGCGAGTGAAGTCGTAAGACGTGTTGATCGCAAACATCAGCCTTTCACAGATCTCATCCCAATCTCCCTGAGACGGGTCTTCCACATAAGCCTTGATAGATCGAACCACTGTCTGCACCGATCTTTCCTGCTGACCATTAGCCTGTGGGCGATATGCTAACGTGGCGCGCTGTCTGCTGCCGATCATCTGTCTGAATGCTCGAAACACCTCGGACATGAACGACGGTTCTTGGTCGTGTCTGATCATCGCACTTGCACCGAACCTCCGGAACACAACCTCCTCATAGGCCTCAGCCACCTCCTGGGCAGTTGTGTCCGCCATTGCCTTGCACATAACATACCCTGAGAACATATCTTGGAACAGAAGTAAGGCTGTGTTCCCTCGGTCGGTTTCTGGCAAGGGTTTGACGAAATCCATCGACACGATGTGGAACGGATACTCTGGGATCACATTCCCTGGGGATGATCCTGGGTTCCTTGGTCTGCCTTTGCCACTCTCGCAATCCACACAGCGCTGGACGAAATCCTCGGCGTTCTTATACATTCCGAGCCAGAAGAACTGACGACACAGCCGTTCATAAGTCCTGCCCACGCCTTGATGGCCACCCTGGAAATCTGAATGACACTCATGCATCACATCTTCTCTCAGATCCACGGGTACAACAACTCGAAGCGCAGGAGTTCGACCTTGTGGACGACGCTTGGATTGTCTAGGGATATAGCAGAGCACATCATCCGAGTTGAGCACGTAGCGATCGACAATCTTAGCAATCTCCTGGACCTTTTCGACTGGGATCTCGGATAGATCACCGCTGAGGTATGCTCGGAGTGCTTTCATCCAGGGATCGGCATCTTGGTGTTGAACAACACGTCTCCATCGTTCTACCCGGGCTGTCTCCAGATCTGCCGCTGGGGTATTCGCGCGAAAATTTACTGCTTCGGTTAGTTCGCTTCCTTGATGGCCCCCAGGCGAAGCACCGCGCGCGTCCGTTGTTGGCCCCCCGGCAGATGTAGGAGATAGCCTCCGTCGATTTGCTGACCGAGTCACAACAAAAACTGATTCACTGACGTTTTCGCTCGGAACACGCTTAGCAAAGCGCTCAGGCAGCTTGTTCATCGCCTTCAGTTGCTCAATCTCTGTGGAGTCAGAGATAACGACTTCTTGCTGCAACCTCATGACCTTCACAGTGATATAATCCGCGGGGGAATTGAATTCTCGTGCAACGTGAAATAGTTGCAGCCTAGTGAACTTGGACTCGAGTGACTTGAATTTTCCCAGGAGCTGCTGCAGGTTCGGCTCGAGACATGACATTATCCCTTGGGCTTGTTGGATCGCAAGCCTCGAATCCCCGATAATGATCAGATCCGTGATGTCATACGCGATAGCTTGCTCCAGTCCAGCGATCATTCCTCGGTATTCCGCCATATTCACCGTCACGTCTTCCAAGAAATCACCCTGGGCTGTCACAATCTCCCACCCGGGGACTTCCCAGAGAATAAAGCCTGCAGATCCAACTTTGCTCTTCCAGCGTGCAGCGCCGTCGAACGTCAAGACATATCCTTCATACTCAGGATCAACCATCTCCACCGACAGCGGCGGCGGCGGCGGCCTTACGTTGACCTTTGTACTTTTAAACGGGACTAGTTCCTCTGCGACTTCGTCAAGCTTTTCCCTGGGGGTAATACCGGCGGCGAGCAACGACGCCAAGCCATCCTCGTCTTTATCGATGCGACGAACCTCCATCGACCAGGGAGAAAACAGTGTAGCCCACTGGAGACACCTTCCCTGGAGTGTTCGTGAAGTCATGAGCCATTTTAGCACCGAATATCTGGAGTAGACAATTAATTCCCGGGAAACAGCCAAAGTGTAGAACGTCGTGAGAGTCCGCAACAACGCCAAGACCTCTTTCTCGGTGATATGATACCGCAGCTCGGCATCCTGCAAGACGCGACCAGTGAATCGAACTGGATGAAGTTTTCCTTCGAATTCCTGGCACAACACTGAACTGATCGCCCAGTCATTCGCGTGCAGAATGATCACGAGAGGCTTCTCGTCCTGGAGATGTCGGAGCACCGGGGCTCGGAGCATCTTATCCTTGAGGATCTCGAAGGCGACCTTCGCTCGGTCAAGGTTCACACCATTACGGACTTGATCCTCGGATAATTCATATAGTGACGCTGCGACGATGGAATAGTCCTCGATGAACTTATGATAATAGTTCAGAGATCCCAGGAAAGATTGTACACCCTTAAGCGAACTCGGAAACGGCAAATCCTTGAGTCCTTTGGCGAGTTTTGACACCGGCTTAACTCCCTCCCGAGAGATGTCATGCGAGAGATATGGGATAGCAGTCGTGCCGAACGTGCTCTTGGGCAGGCTCACCGAGATGTTCCAATATCTCAGCCGGTACAGTAGCGCATCTAACATTTCAGACATGTCCTCCAGGGTTTCTGCGCCGAAACCGATATCGTCAATGTACGAGCTACGGTTCAGCACAGGTCCCATGGACTTCGGAGTCGGAATCCCCAGGTCAAACACAGTCGGGCCCCCAGTCACAACATCCTCCACTGGGGTAGGAACTTCTCGCGGGTCGCGTTCGATCTCAAGGTACTCGAGCACCTCTGGATCAACTTCAGCTTCGAGCCCGGGCGGAAGACGAACAAATCCCCAGAGACAGTTGTTAATGACCATTTGATAAATCAACGGGGCATTTTTAAGACCGAAAGGCATTCGGACCCACTCAAAATGGCCTAGAGGACAAATGAAAGCCGAGATCTTTGACGCCCGGGTAGTCATGAGCACCGCCCAGAACCCACTTGCCATGTCGAGACTGCAAAACCACATGACCTTGTCGAAGTTCTCCAAGAGCTCATCGATCACCGGAAGTGGATAGTTCATAAGCTTGATCAGGAGGTTGACCCGACGGTAATCAATGCATAACCGGATATCAACGCCGTTCTTTTTCATCACGATGACAATAGGCGATGCCCACTCTGAGTCCGAGAAGCGGATGATGCCAGCTTCCAGGAGGCGCTTCAGCAACTCATACACCTTCGGGAGCTGATGCTGGGGCACCCTCCGAGCCCTTTCACATGTTGGCTTGGCATCTCCGACATCGATGTCACAGACGACTCCTCGGACCGCGGGAGGGACTGCATTGCCTTCACCCAGGAATGCAACAGCGTGTTTCTCCAGGATCGGTCGAATCACGGATCGCACATAGTCCTGACTCGCCCCTGGATCTCCTATCTCAGCGGAACCTAGGTCAACAGGCGACGGAGACGGGTCGATATCTGGGATAACAGCGAGTTGGTGCCGCAAATTCTCCAGGGTGATCATGTCAGTTCCCTCATGGTAGAACACGCCAGGCTCGAGATCATCGTCCTCCCCGCGGGAAATAACAGCTTTATACACGACGTAGAGTTGATCTGCCGCCGAGAAGTCCACGTCTTGGCTGCCGACGAAGCCTGAGGGCAGAGGTGTCTCTGACAGATGCCTCTTGAAGTCTGACTCGGGCTCGCTCACGGAAATGACATCGTCGAACGAATCCTGGTTTGCGACATCAGAATAGTCGTCGCCACCATCTTCAAGACTAACTCCAAGTGAATCCTTCTCGATCGGAAAAGGAGACACGGGACGCTTCAGGATTTTCGTTGGGGTAGCATACGTTCGCTTTTCCACAGGGGACGGCAGCTTAAGGCTCTCAAGATAATCTGCATGCTGCTGTCGGCGGCGATATCCCCGGGAGTGGGTGTTCTCATACACAATCGTCTCCCACTCACGGTACTTCGGAGTCCCAGGTCGAACAAAGCGGCCTTTGTCCGGGAGATAATCCTTGGTCACGAGACATGCTACTGTTGTGTGGGACAGAATGGTGATGACACGGTCGGAGACATTGGTCACACGGACCCGAGTCCTGCTACTGGCTGATTCCTGAAGCACTGTCGTTACCCAACGCTCGTCCCTCATCAACCACAACTGCATGTCTTCCGAGCGAGTATCCCCATATACCACAGGTAACGTCGTCGACTCTCCTGGGCCCAAAGTGACTTCTTCGCGCACGGCGATCGGAATCTGTCGGACGCCATACTGCCTTCCTGGGTTGCCGACAAGAGGAATACGTTCTTCATCGGGCAAGTGGATCGTTTGCTCCCGAATAGCAAGTCGAACGCCGGCGGCTGCCAAGAAATTCATCCCGAGGAGAACGTCCACACCATCTCCGATGTTAGCAACCCAGAGATCCATCACGTAGACAACTGCAACTCCCAATGTAATCTTGGCTTCGGCTTTCGCTTGCACATGAGTGATCACACCGCTCAACCCTCGGACGGTCATGCTCTCATTCCGCTTGAGCTTGAGTTTTAACCTGCGCGCTAGGTCTAGACTCAAAATACTCGTGCTGGCACCTGTATCGAGCATGATTTTCGTCCGATGGTCGCAAATAGCCCCCTGTACCATGGCAACTTGGAAGTGATGGCGAGGATCAGGATGCCTTGACCACCAACCCCGTCGTTCCCCAGGAGCCAACGACCAAACTGGATATTCCGAGGCGAAAGAGTCCAACGAACGGACCGACACATCTTCATCCTGGGCATCCCCCGCCAAGACACTCGCTCTCATGCAAATGGAGTCGAATGTATTAACGGAGTTATCCCCGACGAATGCAAAGACGCAAGGAGTGGAAGGCTCGACGCGCACCGGGTTCCACACCGGCGAGCCTCCTAGTTTGACGACTGGATATCCTTGGACTTACCGTTGCCTTGGACGTCCACTGACATGTTCCCACCTGGACTTTGAGGGAAATCCTTCACCTTGGCTTGAACAGCTTCGATCATGCGCTTAAGCTCGAGGAACGAACCGCTCCAGTCGCACTGACCACGGAAGTGGATCTTGCCGCAGGCCGGGCAGGGGCTACAGTTCCCTGGGGAATGTCCGTAGTTGCCGCAGTCTGGACATCTCACGCTCCCGCGCGGACTGCCTGGGTATCCATTCCCGAACCCGGGACGGCGAAAGTTCTGCTGTTGCTGCTGATATCCTCCCCCGAACTGCTGGCGCTGGAATCCTCCGGAGTATTGCGAATTACCACCTTGGAACTGGTTCCTTGGCGGATAACCTCCGTTCGAGAATCCTGGGCGTGAAGCGTCTGGAGGCTGGCGTTCCTGGGTCGAGGGAGCTGCGACCGCTTGGTACAGATCTTCATATTCGTCTTCGTGATCGTACGCGTATCCCTGGTAATCGGACTCTGCAAACCGCACTTGTGGCGTCGATCTCGGTGTCATGCATTCCTCGATCCGATAGGCACGAGGATCTGTCGGCCCCCCTGCCCGCGCCCGCCATCGTCCCCACGTTCCGGTTCACGTTGGCGTTCACGACCACGGCTGCCATCGTCCCCGCGTTCCGGTTCACGTTGGCGGTCGCGACCCTGGGCGCGATCTCGATCTTGGTAGCTGTCCCGTTCACGACTCTCACTGCAATCGCGACGATCATAGCTTCGAGCACGATCTCTTTTGCGGCTTGCACTTCGGTCTCGATCACGATCCGGATCCGAATCGTACCCACGTCGGTCGCGGTCACGAGGATAACTCTTGTCACGTTCGCGTGCACTGGACGTATCACGATCTCTGCCCTGTCTCTCCCCCGGGAAACGCTCATCTCGCTCCAACAGCTGCTCGAAATCTTCTATCGTTTCAAACTTTCCAGCGGTCAGAAGCATCTGGTAGCGAGTCGGATTGCGTAATCCCAGGATGAATCTTTCCAGATGTTCCATCAGATCTTCTCCCTTCGAGTGCGGAATCCTGGCGCGTCGAGCGGCTCTGTTCATTTCCCATAAGAATTCCCGAGCAGTGTGGTTGCGGCCTTGCTTCATGTCGTAGTAGAGCGCACTTGCGTTCGTCTTCGACTTGCAGAATTCCTGCTCGAAGGCGGCCTTGAGCTCACGCCAGTTCTCGCGAACTGGTGTCTTGAGCTGCTCGAACCAACTGCGGTGAGGCCGCACCAGGAGACGCTTCAGGTTCTGGGCGCACTTCCGATCTGACCAGCAACCTTCACGCGCAAGGTAGAGGTAGAGCTCCCACCAAGCGCGTCGCTCCTCAAGGCTCCACTTGTTCTCCGGGTTGAAGACTTTGATCGCGTCTGCCGGAATCACGTAGACGCCTCGCACCTCAGAGCCGACATCATCGTCGCGTTCACGCGCTCGCCTGGAGCCCCGAGACTTCTTCGATCGGCGCTTCTTAGTCGAGCCTCGCGAGCCTCGTCGGTAGCTGTTATCCGAAAAGCTCGAATCCCCGGAGGAACTCTCGCTGTCGCTGTCTGACGACGTGTTTGCGTCGCAACGTACTCGGCGTGGTGCTTCTAGAGTCGCGGGTGTGCTCGAACGTCGACCCCTAGGTGGGTCTGACGCAGTCGCGGCGTAGGTGACGCTGGCCTTCGGTTCCCTGGGGAGACCTTGCGCTTGAACGACCGACTTCAAGGGACGGCTCGTCCCCTGAACAGGAAGCTTCGACTGGACTGTCGGCATGTCTTCGTCCGAGTCGGCGGAAACGTCATCGAAGTTCAGTCCCCGGACGATCTGTCGCGTTGGCGTCAGGAACCCTGAGCTCGTGAGCGAGGGAACACCCTCGACTTCCTTGGGAGACCCAGTTTCGGGAATGTCGCTGAGTACGACTCCGTCCGATACACCGCCCAGCTGTCCCTGGGCCCGTCGCTTCAGCTCCACCTGCTCGACACATCGTGCCCAGGCTGTAACCTCGTCCTCAAGGCAGCTCATGATCTGGCGAGCTTCGTTGAGAACGAAGTCGTGCCCTAGGGCTCGAGTCGTCGAATAGTCGCCCCACGTTGGCACCAGGTTGGTGAAGGTGTATCCTGCCGAGGCAAGAGCTTCCTGGACCAAGGAGACTATGGCAACTCGATGGCTCGTGTTCAGCAGACTGCTGAAGAGTCGAGTGTCGTACGTCGACTTGGGGACGAAGACGCGATTCGCTCGGAGATACGTGAGCCATGAGGTCTGCACGCTGAGCTTGCGCAGAGTACGTTGCGTCGCCAAGATGTAGTCGCTGGCTTCTTCGTGCGCAAGGTACTCGGTCGCACGAGTACTGCCGGGGAAGAGCTGCATGTTCGATCCCAGGGACCACTTCCTGACCGCAGCTGCAGTGAGCTTCGAGTAGTCCAGGAGCAATTTGTTTTCCCGGTCGACGAGTCGTCGGACAACTTGTTGCTCCGGGGCGTCTGGGTCTTCGGCACCGCGGAACGCCTGGGCTTCCTGCAGCTGGCTGACAAGCGCAGTCGATCTTCTCCGGGGCGCGATGTCTTGCGCAGCTCTCTCCATGATGTCCAGCGTGACATCTCCCGGCTTCTCTTCCTCGATCAGTTCAAGCAACCCCTGGGCAACCGGGTCCGGGTCTTCAGCCTTGCTCTCAGCTTGCCGAGCCAGAAGGTGCGCACCCGCGGGATCGAGTGGAATCGGAGCCTGGGCGGCGGCACGGACGGCATCGGTCGGAACGGCTGGAGTAGCGAGGCCTTGAGGCTGAGCTGGGGCAGAAGCGTTGAGGGCATCGGCACGGTTCATCTTCTTCTTCGCACGCTTGCTGGCACCCGAGGTAGCTCCTGGCATACGCACCAGTTGTGATGAAGTGGGTGGCCAGTTTGCGGAGCCTAGGGTGATAGTGAATTAATAGAATTAATACACCACCCTCCCTCACGTTGTGTATCCTTAAGCAGCTCTTCGAAGCTACGTATCGGATGCGCCGAGCAAGGGTTCGTGCGAAGAAATCACACAGGCGTAGTGAGTAGTAACTAATAATAGTACACACTCAGGCAATCAGATACCTTATTCCCCAATGTACTGAGACAAAGGTTTTCAGGCTGTACCCCGGGGCAGAAACTTCCCGGGGGTGTCTCTAGGCGAACCGACCGATAACGGTAAAGCACTAGTGACAGTCTTTTGGTACGCTTTCTAGGAGCAGTTCCAACCAGGGGAAAGTCCTCTAATCGCAATACCGGGAATATGCAAATATGGAATACCAAGGATCTGGCGTGAGCCAATATCCCAGGTAAATAGTTCAGGGGAAAGGGTGCTACAACACTTTGACACTCGGTCTAAGCGTCTCGCCCCCAGGAACCCGACACACACAAATACACCACACGCAGCTACGCTAATCGGTTACCTTGGTAAGTCGCCGATCGCTACCCAGTACCCCGGGTCACTGCGATGGTATGGTTGGATGAGCCGACACTGGCAGGAGAGGCGCTTGTGTAGATCGAGGCAAAATGGAGAGTCTTATTAGATATTCTTTCTAGATACTAGCGGCGGTCGCTTTCTCCAAGGGATCCCCCTTGGGCGACCTTTGAGCGCGACCCTTCCCGGGGTCGGCTCCCTGTAATCCATAATAGATCCTAGGGTGCAACCCCTCGGATCAGTCGCTCTGATTCAACTGTCTAATAAACTACCTCTACAGGCCTAATATGCAAACATACAAACGGGTCTGAACCCAACCCGGCTATACCTGAAAGGTCACAGCCGGGTACCTTCACCCCGGGGTGATCACCCCCCGGGGGTCCTGGGAGTGATCATCATTCCTTACCATCATTCTACGCAGAGGCCCGGACCGAACCGCGGTCCCGATGGAGGCGGTCTTAACCGACATCCCCCGGAGGGATTTTGACCAGTGACTTCGTCACAGCTCGGCTTACCGTATCCTCCCCACCGTCCACGTCTCGCGCTTGAAGCTGTGGCGTAGCTTCGAAGACCGCCCCGTCACAGAGTTGGAGGTCGCAGCTGATGCTCGGCTCGACTTCGACGAGGCGCTGCTCCCCGAAGACTCGCTCGAGCCGGACAACGACGAAGGACATTACGAGGTCGAGGCGATTATCGGCCACCGCGACGTACGCTCTGCTCGCCAAGGGCGGCCTATTCGCGAGTACCACGTGAAGTGGGTCGGCTGGGACTCGACAGACTGGATCGCCGAAGACGACATGAACGCGCCGAGCCTCATCGAAGAGTACGAGCGACAGCTGCGCGCCGAAGGACGCTTTGCCGCGATGGCGACCGAGGTCGAAGAGGAGGAATAGTACTCGGTCAGCTGCGCAGTGATCAACGCCGTCCAGGAGGCGGCGTCCGATGCTGTGCGGCTCCGAGTTGGCGTAACTAACGCCCGGGTTAGTCAGGTCGTTGCCCTGGCTAGCTGACTGCGGCGAGGTTGTGGCCGGTGGGAGGCACCGGCAAGTCATTTGGTGGACATGCATATTGTATAACGTGACGTGAAAAGATGAAGGTGACAAGTTCGACTGCCTATGGATCAAGTGAAGAAGAGGGAAACGGAGTGATCATCACGATTATCTGCGAAGACGATTTCCTATGGTGTTCAACTGCTACCAAGCTAACAGCGCTAGATCTGTGCAGGAGCGGCCCTCCCTGGGCTGGTACTCGAAGCTTCAGCAGTCGACCCGACACGGGGCGAATCAGCGGTAGTGGGAGGCAGTAGGCTCGAGGGAGCCGCTGACGGCTTGGCAGACGCGGGCGTGGTCGGTCCTTGAGGCGCCAAGCTGCTTGAAGGCGAAGGTGTGCGACCGCCAGCAGCGGTCGGCGCGTCGGCTCCTGTGCGACCCGACGGCTTCGTAGTATCGGCAGGTTGAGATTTGGTCGTGGCCCCGCTGGACGTCTTCGGCTTGCCGCTGCTCATGGGCGACGAAGGAGCGCTCTTCGTGCGCCGTGGCTGCTCATCTGTCGTCGAATCGTCGTCGCTCTCCTCCACGCCGTCTTTCTCCTCCTCATCGGAGGAGACCTCGAGGCGCTTCCGCTTCCCTGACGCACGGCTCGACGCCGACGGAGACGACGGGGCACTCTTGGACGGCGAATCGCGCCAGAACTTGTGGTAGATACGGCTGCGCACCGAGTGGGAAGGGTGAGCCTCCGGCTTGAGCAAGAAGAAAGCACGCTCTGGTTCGGCTTGATCGACACGATCAGCAGCTGCAAGCACAGTCTCGTTGGGCATCGGCAGCAGGTACACAGTGCCAATCGGCGGAGCAATGAGGAAGAAGGGGTCCAATAGTAGATCGGCGTCGATGTCGGGATTGTCGTCAAGAAACTTCGACAGACGCCGACAATGGGCCTTGACTTGAGTCTTCGTAGTCGAGTGCCGCTGCTTGCGCTCCTCGCGCCACTGACGATCGACCGACGACGGCACGACCAGGTAGTGCGTCCGCTCGTAGAAGGTGCGAATCACCAGCCTGTAAAAGGCCATGGTCTCACTGTAGAGCCCCACGAAACGATCGTCGGCATAGTTGAAGGTGATCGGCTTGGGGATCATCTTCAGGAACTTCTTCCACCGAGCCGCGGCATTCCAAAGGGTGATCTCAGCAGCGCCGACATTGAGGCGAGCATTGGCCTCTGTGAGGAATTTCGTATCTTGGTTGTAGTTCGGGGCCACGGCTTCGCAAGGGAACAAACCCAACCGCCACGCGAGTCGCTCGATCTGATCAGCCGACAACGTCGAAGGCGGTCCACTTTCCGGCCATCCAGCTGCCCAGATCGGATAAGACTCGCGCATCGAGTTCAAGGTCGACTGAGAGACGTAGTTGGCGCCTCGCTCGGCGGACGGGCCCACGGTAGTGGCTGAAGACTTGCGGCCCTGATTCTTCGGCACCGGTGATCTACGCGAGTCGGTGAGGTCCACGACGCCCTGGGGAGTCGGATCCGGTGAAGGTTGGCTCTGCGGCTGCGCCGCGACAGCAGCCCCCTCTCGGTTCTTCTTCGCCTTCTTCTTCGTAGGTGCCTTCGTGCCCGCCGGCGCAACACGACCAGAGACAGCGGCGTCCGGGCTCGGGCTGCGGGCGGAGTTGCCGCCTCGCGCCTGCGACGACGGAGCCGCGCTGGCCGAAGAGTCGCCCGATGAGCCTAGCTGTCCGGCGATAGTGCCGCCGAAGCCGCCACCAAAGAGGGAGCCCTGCTCGAACAGCGACTCGAGCTCGCCGCCGCCAAGATCTTTCAAGAACTGCTCGATGTCGTCGTCTGGCCGAAGATTCTCAATCTTCTCCATAAGACGAGTGCAATCGTTGACGATCTTCTGCCGTATCATGAACGTGTCGGTGGGCACGGAGGGGTCGGCCTTCGATATCTCGGCAGCCATCGTGGTCAAGGCATCCGATCCGTTGATCCGAAAGCCGTCCGGTGTGAGGCGTGATACCAGTTGATCAAAGACAGGCGTCAAGAACCCCAGGTTGACACGAGGAGCCGAAGGGTTCGCTTCGCCGCGAAGCCTGTTGAGGACACCGAGAGCCGTCGACGTTGCGCCTGCCTCGCGAAAACCAGTGAGCAAGACAGGGCCGATCAGCTTTTCATATTTGAGCAGGCGGCTCGCGCTTGGGCCAAGATCGCCTGTAGGAACGCGATGGTCACGGCATCGGCCGTCATCCGCCGACGAATTGCTCCTACCGTGCCGAATCCGCGGTAGTTCGCAATCTCCTGGTTCACCTCACGGAGCGAGCCCAGACTGCCGAGGCGCCTGTAGGCCTTGTACTTCTGCTCGAGATCCGCTTGCTCCGCCGTCGCAGCTCCAACCACTTTCTCAGCCGCGTCGAGCCGGTCGCGCAGTGAATCGCGCTCCTGGGTTACAGTCTTCAGCGTCAAGGCGTCGCGCTCGCGTTCATCGCGATAAAGCTCGAGCCGACGGCGAAGGTCAGCTACCTCGTCAGAAGCGGGTGTCGACGATGGAGCATTCGCAGGTGGAGGATTAACGAGTTGTCGACCGGCCGCGGCCTGGGCACCGGAGTCAGCCAGGGAACGGCGGCGGGCAGCACGACGGACGGCAGCGATGTGTAGACGCACCTTTGACCGTTCGAGTTCTTCGAGGCGCTGAGCTTTAGCCCGCAGGTCGATGAGCTCGACGTCCGCACTCTTCACTCGTGACTTCAACGAGGCGAGCTCGGCAGCAAGCGTGCTGCTCACAGATTCGAGGAAGCTTGAGCACGCGTCGGAAGATTGAAGAGCGGTCGAGGCGCGTTCCAACAGCGTAGTCAACCCGCGTAGTTGCTCGACGGACAGCGGGACTGTCAGGTCAGAAATCGCCTCGAACAGATCACCCGCGACGCCTGCCAGCTTGGAGCGCGCGAGTTTGACCAAGCGCGCCTCACTCATCTGCAAGAACGGTGTGAACAAGCGAACACCTCCGTGATGACCGGCGAAGAAGCGATGCGTACCGTCAAGGGGAGACCGGAAGAGAAGACGAAGTGAAGGGGCCGAAGGCTGTGCGGCTGCTCCAACGGCGTGATCGGCTGATGTGTGGTGACTCGGCCGAGAGGAGTTCTCCCATCACCCAAGGTCTGTGACCAGGCCGATGGGAGACGGGCGCTGTGGTAAAGCGGCCGAGAATTTTAGGGCACTAGACCGAGGTGATAGGCAGAGACTCTGGGTAGTACCGTAGGAGGCTCCAGACTAACCCATACTATTACTATACTCGGTATCAGCCGCCGGTATTACCGGCGGAACCGATACTGAGACGATTGTGCCATCCCATAGCCGATTGGCTAAAATGGGGGTCGATTGCGTAGCCGAAAGCCGCAGTCATCACCTGAATACAAGGGGGATGATCGGCAGGATACTGGCTGAATCGGCAGAAACAGGGTATGTATTCAGCAGTAGCAATGGGTGACGAGCCGGTACGAACTTAGGGCAGCCGAACTTAGCGTAGGGTACTTAGATCAGCTGATGAGACCAAGGTAATAGACTTCCACTTTCACCGCCAAGCCCGCAAGCAAGCCGCTTAGCCTTGGCAAGGAACGTCGCATCAAGGCTCGCCGTCACCAACAGGAGGTGACGTTAAAGAAGACCCCGGTGGAACCTGGCTATTGCTGGCAGGGGAAGCCGACGACTCTCAAGCGGCCGACTTGAAGCGCTGGGGCAAGACTGCCAGCGGCGTCGGCTGCATCAAGGACAAGGACACTCGTGTGCGCCGGTGGGATCGTCCCCCCGCCACGACAAGGCAAGGTTACGGTCTCTAGTGCTGAGCACTAGCAGATCTCACGCCCCAAGGAAGCCGCCGCCGTCTCATCGGCTGCGCACAAGTACTCCGAGCCCCTGCGTGTTGAGCAGGCGTGTTTCTCGGCCCGGTACGACCCCCGGCCCAACTCTGCGAGACGGTCTCCTCGCGGAGCTCAGCTGGCCGACCCCAGAGGCCTCACGACCCTCTGGTTTCCCCTCCCCCGACTTCGGTACCAGAGCGCCCACGGTTCACCCCCACAGCGACTTTCGTGGGGTGTAACGTCTGTTGGTAGCTCACTAGCACCAAGAACCCAAGGCCTGTTGGCGAGTGGTCAGCTGTCACAAGCAGTCGCTGTGCAGTGATTTTGCTGACCCACTCTACCACAGCACCAAAGAAAACGAATGCGTCTGCGTCGACAAACAAGCCTAGTAAGAAGTCAACTTTGGATTCTCTCTCTGTCAACAATGGCTCACTTAGTGGTTTGCTCGCTGTAGGGGCGAAAACACTCACGGAAGAGCTCTCCTCAGCAGCACCAGATTGCTCGCACCGTTATCCAAAGGTTTCCATCACAGGGACAGTCAGCGTACACACTGAATGTCACAAGGGTGTACGTGAAACCAAGCGAGATGTTCCTGAACTACACAATCTCTGACCTCGCGACGGACAAACCGCCGAAGTTATAAAGCGTAAAATGGAGGCCGACAAGCGAATGCTTCACGTCGTTGACAGTGATGCAAATGACCAACCGAGGCTAACTTATGTCGTCAAGTTTCCAAACAACGAGATCGTCTTCTCTGCGCAAGTTGGCACACATGGGTGGTACGCTTCCTGAGCGCGGCTAATCTGAGTGTCATGGAGAGAATATTTCCAGGCGTTGAAAAGTCAGTGGCGGGCTTTGTACGTGTGGGAAGAAATGAACTAGTTCGCGTCAGGGTGGGCGATAGGTTCAGTGAAGTGAAGTACAATGTTTGACAAATTCTATCGGCACCACCAATTTGGAGGGCGGTCAATACCAATCAGTGATGTGGCGAGCTTTGTGCTATCTAAGAATCCCTCGACTACGCTGTTGACGTACTTTGACGCCTTCCACCCCGTGTCCAATACGAATTTGCCCATCCCGTTCGTCAACGTGCTAAGGTGCCTCCATGCGAAAGCATGGATCACGGACTCGGTTTTGTTTTTCACTCGGACCCATGCGCTTCGTCACAGGACTGACGTTTTCGTCATGGATCCTCAAGCGGCCAAGCGTTTGTTCGTGGCACAGACTGTGACATCCGGTCACTGAAGTTCCTGATTCCACCAATTATCGTCAACTCTTGCCACTGGGGTCTGACACTGTTCGAGTTCCACTGGGAGACACCACGAACGACAGTCTACACGTACGATCCCATGGATAACCCTGAGAACCGAGCGACCGTGATGTTACTCAGCGAATCTTTCACCCAGAAAGGCGTCCACATGTGGCACGCACGAGATCAAGAAGGGCCAGTCGTAGAAGATGTAAGGAGAAAATCATTGAAGAGCCTATGCAAAACGACGGGTACAATTGTGGACCGCTCTGCCTTGTCGCGGCGATGGCGAAGATCGAAGGTTTTCTTGTAGAACAAGGCTATTATGCAAAAGCTCCCTTCAAAGTACGACAAGAGGAAGTGGTTCTGGGTGATTCATGACATCGATGAACAGGCGCTCAGGCTCAACATCATGCATCCCATCTTTTTGGCACAGCGTCTGACTTACGATGGGCATGCTCAAGCAAAGATAGAATCCATTGAAGAAAATTGAGAAGTTCCAGCGGTGTTCAATCTGGCGCCTATCAAAGCTTCTTCGTGCTGGCGAGCTCGAGGATAGTGGCCGAGTTCACGGCGGTGTCACTGATGCGTCACTGGTGATGTCACTCGTAAGTGTTGCTCCAAGCAACTTGCTGGTTGAACTTCGTTCCAAAAGTGCATCATCAACAGTACATACTCAAATACAGCGTACATTTCGACGTATTCACGTGTGTTGCGCAGCAGCGCTACCCTCGTTACTCGCGATCATGCCCATGATAAGGTGTACAGTCCGACGAAAGAAGTCGTTAAGCGACCTGCGAGACGCTGCTCTTATGTCGAGGTAACGAGCGCCAAATCCAATGAACTAAGGAGTTCGTCTCGAACTTGCGCTCGAAGCCTCTCCTGGAAAAACAGCCTCGCTTCTATTTGGCGTCTCATCTCGTTCAGTTGCTGCCCAATATCCAGGAGCTCTTGAACGCGGGGCCATGCGAGCACCCTCGCAAATGTGTCTAGCGTGGTGCCGGTCTGCACAGCTCTCGGCGTCGGGAGGGTCATCGCGATCGCGTTCTTCGTGCAATGTGCTGCATGTGCACGATATCCCTCGACGTGGTCCACACTAAATTAGTCTCGTCCCATTTTCTGCGATTGTCCACGGCAATTTACGGGACTTTCTTACTGAATGCAAATCAGCTCTCATGTCACTCGAGTTCCAGAAAACGCACAAAATGTGACTCATGACCTTTCTCGAAGCATCTTCTTTGTGTCACTATGAGCTCCTTCCCAGAATACCCATCCTGATGTACCCCCCCCCCCCCCCCCCCCAAAGATAGAATTCATAACCTAGAGAAAGGCACGTACTTCTCCTCCACTATGGAGAGCATGAGAAGATGGCACCCTTGTGTGACTTTCGTGAAGACATCGAAAGCAGCCTTCCGTTGGTTCTACGATGTCTCCGCATACGGCCAAGAAGAAGACTGTCTGCAGACTCAGAGTCCAGGATTCGTTCAGTCAAAGTTAGAAAACCTCCTGTATGACAGGAACAAGATCGATTTACTTGACTGGTATGACGTGTAGTAGGGTCCATTCGCAGCTCACAGGCGTATGTATTCCGGGTGGTTGACAGTGACAAACGGGGACTTTCCAATACAAACGGGGTCTTGGCTGGGTGACAGCGATCACCACCAGCAGACTTGGGCTGAACGAAGCGCTCTTCTCACACTTGGGTGTCCTCCACCTCAGACCAGACTCATTGACGCCGGCCGACTTCCCTGAGGTGAAGAGAGGGATCTCTGTCGATTAACTTGAGCTTGACTTGGCAAATTGGGTTTTTGTTCTTACTAATCGCTTTTCCTACTCTGTGTTTGATGCTCCTGAAAAGTCGCCGAGGAGGTCGTTCCTTGAGATCTTTTGTGAAGGGTCATGATGTCACTATCGACCCCTTCGGTAGTGACCGACTGGTTATTATCGATGATGATGTCACTATCCAAAGAGGCCCCTATCCTAGCAGTTACTGTCCTAAAATGTACACTTAAGTAGGCTGCTATAGAATAAAAAGAACCCAGCCAAATCTTGGGATGATCGCCGAAGCGCTACTTGAAATGACAGTGATCGTAACCACTGTCAAAGACCCGGTTCCTGAGCTACTTGAGATGACAGTGATCGCAACCACTGTCAAATCTTGAGTGTCTTCGACACGTCACTTCATGCTTCTGGGCTCGGCGGCTGGAGTCTTGGCCGAAATTACAACGAGTCTCGTCACCACTTTGGCCCGGAAAAGTGCCGGCCACTACACGTGAGGTATCGAACGAAGAATGTGTCAGAAGTTGCTCTAGAGGTTGTGATTAATTCAATGTTTGGAGGCGAGGGCGAGGAAGACTCAGTAGTCTTCCGCACGTGTGTCATCGAAGAGCGAGGCGCTAGATGAGTACGAAACCACGAAGAGAAGCTCAAGGGCGGTGATCGTTTAGAAGAACGAGAGACGCTCCTTAGCGTTGAGGATTTATGTGACCGGATCTACCATCAACGACACAAGCGTATTCTTCTGTACCATCGCGCATCGGTCAGTTGTGTGCGTCGACAAAGGAACGAAGGCAATGACCCTCCCGGAGGCACGAAGCACGATTTGGCTACAATGGTAAAGCACAAATTCACACAATTTATCGGCTCCACATACCGAAATCAAAATGTCTGATAAGCTTCATGACAAGGTCAATATTCAAGTTGATTACCTGAACCTGAAGACCAAGTCGAGCGTGTCTGAACTTTTTGCAGTCATCTGTGGTAAGGCGCTTGAAATGGAAACTGAAGGTCGAGCGTATGCGTACCATTGTGTTTGCTTACATTATGTGGAGACTCGAGTTGGGTGACGATCCTTTTGCGAAGGAACCGCCCACGAGGATCAAACTGAAAAAGGGTGCAGTACCATGCAGGGCCAAGGCCAGAAATTACGCACCTGAACTACAGAGTTTCTTGGAAAGGTTCAACGAGAAGTTGTTGAAACTTGGATGGGTCAGAGAGAACCCGAGCAGTAGGTGGGCTTGAGCTGCCCTTCCTGTTCGAAAGCGTGGCGACAATGACTTTCGATAGACACCATACTGTGATTTTCGATAGACAACGGATTACAAACCTGTCAACGTCCAAGCAGAGCCGCTGGCGGATCGCATACCAAGTTTGCCCGTGGATCTCCAACGGATTCGAGGTAGCAAGCACTTCGGCCTGTTTGACTTTGTGAAAGGGCTAATGGCAGTTGCCATTAGCACGGGGTTGTCAAGAAATGCTGTCCTACGTGAATCGCCGGAAGACATTTACACCGCTGAGAGTGCCACGAGGATGCGCTGATGCAGCGTTGTTTTTCAGTCTACGATGGAACGTTGTTTTCAGTCACTGCTCTACGAACACCTGCCTATTTGGATCGACGATCTCATGCTATACGCGGCCGACATAAACATGTACCTCGACAAGCTCGCAGAGTTGTTTGCGTTGATGAACAAGTGATGCCCGCCTTCTCCAAGGCGAAAGCAACGATGTGCCTGTTTACAGGAGCATCAGAAGTAGGTTGGTCTGTGGTGGTTTCTCAAGCACCTACCTGGAATGACGAGGTGGCCATCCCAGAGCAGATCCATGAGCTACTAATCTACATGGGAGGCGCATTCATTGGGGCTCAGAAGAACTGGGGTGTTATCGGGGAGGAGGCGTATCCGATAACCATGACATGCGACAAACTCAGTTGCGTTTTGATGCGACTGGGCGGATTTCGCATGTACTGCGATCATCGGAACCTCATCCACGTCTTCGCCCAGGGAAGCGAAGTAACAAAAGAAGATATTCGAGGCAAGTTGCTTGGATGGGCGATGGAGCTGATGGAGTACCGATACTCCTTCGAGCATATCGACGAAGTACGAAATACTTGGGCCAAAATTGTGCTGGGAACCACATCGCGCCGACAGTGAGTCGGCGTGTGAGCTAAAGCGCACTTTGGCAGGGACTAAGCCGCGAAGAGAGCGCGGTTCTATATCCGCGGTCTTCGCCACGTTCGGGTCTTTCCTTGCTGGCTGCTTAATGTACCAGCATGTAAAGGGAGGGAAGGTCGTGTACCGACCATGGGCAGAGAGACCTTCAGATGCAGTGAAAGAAACGGAGCATTGTATTGGGATTATGCTATTCGCTCTAAAGGATGGCGCTGTGGACACCGGGCGCGGAGCCCACAGGAACGGTGACAACGGCCATCTTGCATTGGCACAGTAGGTTTGGAGTCCCCAAGATCTGGACCAGTGACCAAGGAAGCCACTTCAAGAACAAGGTAGGGCATGGAGTCTCAAGACGAGCAGGCTGCCAGCAGGATGTCACTCTGGCTTATAGCCCATGGATCAATAAATCCATTCAAAGGACTAATCGAGAAATTGAGCAGGTACTACGGGTGATGTGTCTTGAAGCCAAAGTGGACATCAAGGACTGGCTTTTTCTTGTGCCGGTGGCTCAAACTAGCCTCAATCACGCACTGTACCTTCGCTCTGAAATCATGCATCAGTTGAACTGTTCTGCGGATTATTTGCCTCACCTTCGTCAAATCCACATGCAATAGCGGATATTGGGCACGTCGATCATCCCAGAGCAATGGGTCTTTGGGATTACTAATAGATACTGGATGTCCGATTACAATCCATTTGTAAAAATGCTCACCGTCTTTGTTCTAAAGTAATAGCGGCTCGCTACTCCAAAAAATTAAGGTATTATGGGTTCTACTGGTACTGTATATAATTCTACAATCATGCTTCTATCGGCGGTTATCAATGCTATCGGAAAAATACCAAGAACAAGATCTATTCGGTACCTGCCATTTAATCTTCACTGACCCATTCAGTTCGTAACAAGCTGAAACATATTATTATTGACCTCAACATGTTCTCGGGTTTTGTTGCTGAGTGAACACAAAGCTGCAGTATAATATTATTCTCTGAGTTCAAATGTACACTCACGGTTGTTTTTTTGTTTTTGCTCTAATTTTTGAACCACTGAGCCGTTGAGGACGCTGCTTAGATATGTTAGTCATTCAATTCTAAGCTTTCTAATGGTGGTCTTCTCGGTCCGGTCTGATTGATGGAGCCGCACCCTCCCATACAAATGATGGCGCGGACATCCGCGACAAGTGAATCGGACACAAAATGTATTGAAAAATTTATATCAAAAGAATGATGGTCATATAGCCGGTGGAGAATGAAAGGCTGAGAGACTGTCATTTGGGAAGATGCGAGGAAAGCCAGTGACGGACCTGGAGAGGGGGTACATCCGCAGTCTCGCGAAGAATTGGTCCTACCGGGAGACCGCGCGGCGAGCGTGGACACCGTCAGTCGCGTTGTCGGTGACGCGCGGAAGAAGCCGCCGCGCCACAAGCGCATGGGCCCAAAGCCCATTATCGACGAGCGCCAGGCTCGCTTGATTGTCAGGGCGGCGAACTCTGGCAAGCACACTGCTCGCCAGTTGCACGAGATGTTCTCGCTCTCGTGCTCGGTCCGCACGGTTCAGCGCTTGCTGGAATGTGTGGACCACCTCGTCTACACTAAGATGGACCGTACTCTTCCACTCAACGCGGCGCGCATGGCTGCCCGTCTCGAGTGGGCGGAGAAGATGGTGCTCTTCCAGCGATGGAAGAGTATCATCTTCTCTGACGAAAAAAGTTTAATCTTGACGGGACTGATGGCTATAAATCATACTGGCATGACATACGACTGCCAAAAGAAAAGTACATCAAGCGTCAATTTGGTGGCGGGTCTATCATGGTGTGGGCGGGGATTAGTAGTGAGGGGAAGACTGCGCTCGCCATCCTCGAAGGCAAGAAGGCTTCTCCTCACTACATATGTACCCTTTCCGAGTACCTCCTCCCTTTCGCCCACCTACGCTATGGAACCGACTTCATATTCCAGCAGGACAACGCATCTATCCACCGCTCTCAGGAGACGAAGGAATTTTTTTGCCGAGCACGGCATTGAGGTTATGGAGTGGCCTCTGACCTCAACCCAATTGAAAATTTGTGGTCAGCCATGTCCACCATCATGTACAGCAACTCGCGCCAGTAAGCCACGAAGGAAGACCTCAAGAACGCCATTCTGGTTGCGTGGAACAAAATATATCAGTCGTCGATCGATGCGCTCATCGACATCATGCCGAAGCTTTGCAGAAGTAAATTTCAAGGCGATGCTATTTTATCCCTATATTAGTACAGTTTAAACCCGGGGCCCAAGTGGGACCTTGGCCCTGGGGACCCAAAATAGAATTTACCAGTGGTGGGCCTTGTAGCTGAGTGTCTCCGCATTGGAACCACGATAGTCTCGCGCATTTTGCTTGCGGAACGGCTGAGAAATGCCGCGCCGCAGCAGCCTCCTACGGATGCGACCACCACCACCGTCCCAACCGCCATGGAAACCTTAGGTGAAATTTTCATGGACATCATTCGTCGGCGTAATTTACGGTGCCTCCCCACCACGGTCGACCATATCAGATCTGAGACAAATAGTATCTAAGGTCTGGACGTGTCAGCAAAATTGATCCGCTGAACGCTGAAAGCCTGCGGCTGTGCATTCATCCAATGCCAGTCGCGTGACCCAAGAGCCAATGCGGTCGAGAGCATGGGCTTCCGGAACAAGTATTTGATGCTCAAGATCGAAGATTACGACGGGCGCTCAAATCCCAGAGGTCCCGAGGTCTATCTCGACGAAAGCTACTGTAACGAGAACAGGTCACCGCGGAAAATGAGCACGCACCCGGGTGGAATGTCTACAATCGCTTCTTTCTTGGGGTCTTGCTCCCGAAAACAGCCCTTAAAAACGCGTAGCTTCGTCCCTGGCTCGAGCGCCACGATCGCGGAGCCGGGAACGCACCGTTAAACCCCCTTTAGCCCTCGCTCGGGCAAGGTCCTCGCTGGTGTAATCATGGTGGGCGTCCTGAACCTCACCGCCTGGGCGCGAGCACAAGCAGGAAAACTGGACAGGCTCCCATCTGTCGTCGATGATCCGTGCCGTCTCTTGAAGGGCAGCGCGTATCGCCCTGAGGGCCGCGGTCCTGCACTCGATGCGACACTGCAGCCGGCACGGATCGTCGGGGCCCCCAACCTTTCCGAAAATTGGAGTGTAGGCACGAGCGCGCGCGTCGCATAACGCGGCTGAGACAATGGTGGGGTCGAGGTCCAGGTCAACGACGACGTAGCCGCGCTTCGGGAGGCGCGGTGCTCCGTTGGTCATGGTCTTCGTGCGGGTATTTCGGGTCTGTGACCTGTGCGGCTAACGCTGGGCGTTTGCTTGGAAAGGGCACACCCGATCGGGAAAACGCCCAGCGTTTGCTGGAAAGAGCCACAATCAAGCTCTGTGATTGGCTGATTCCGATATCTTTGTATTTGTGATGAAGTGCGCTGCCTTTTCGCTAGCTCCTGGAGCTGGAGAAGGGTATAGACCTAGCGTGTATATGGGGAATACACGCAGGCGAACTTGGGCCCGTTGTGAAAACCCAAGTTCTGGCTTCGTACCTCACGTTATGTATCCCTTGACCGGTTCTTTTGAGCTTTGAAGTATGGGGAAATACGTCCACTTGGAGTATTCCACCAACCCAAGATGGCTCAACCAGCTCTAGGTAACGATGAGGACCAGTCTTTTAATACACAAATACAAACGACACACTTAGACCCAGGACGGAAGACTAACTTCGATCCGCTGGGTCTCGCCTGGGACGGAGGACAACCTCGATCCGCCAGGACACTGGGAATCCCCTCTGGGATCTGGGAAACTCTCTCTCAATCAAATGAAGTGTATTACTTTAACTGGGGAACTACGGCCAGTTCCCAGCTATCGCAACACAACAATACGCAAGAATATGGAGTGCTCCAGGTCTCTAGTACAAACTAGTACCCTTTGCAGGTGCCTCAAGGGCTGGAAAGGGGGTTGGCTCCTCTCCTCACTCGCAAACACACCAATACCCACGCACCAGCAGCCAGACACACGCGCACACAGTCCACTACGGTAAATCCAACACACGCAGGCTTACCTTGTGATGTAGACGCTGGGTCCTCCCGCGGTTCGACGGAGGAGACTTGGGGAGTCGAGAGCAAAAAGCGAAGTCTTTTGAATACAGGGTAAAACCCTAAGGGGAGCCAGGAACTGGCTCCCTGAACCCTACCTACTTAACTACCAGATCTGATAATAACCCTACTCTGTGTGGTCTAACTGGAAATTGCACAATCCGAACTGGGAAAACCGGTAAAAACCAGTTTCCGGAATGGATGAATCTGGTCAACATCCGGAGAAAGCCAGCTCAAACCAGACAGAAAATCACCCACTGGGAAGGTCCAGTGGATGAACCCAGTTCCTGGCACACTGTGCCAGACTGGAAAGGTGGGTGAGTAGCTGGTACAGTGTACCAGGCTACTGCCACCTACTAACTCTTGTCATTTAATTTCCTAGCTACTGATCCAGCTCTGTGCCAGCTCCCACAACCTGGGACCAGGCAGCGAGAGACGCGGGCACTTCGTCTCAACCGCCCTCTGCTCAACCCGAGACGTGGATCGAGAGAGAAGCGTCGAGGTGCTGAGCACTTGCCAACTGTCGAGTCGACTACCAGCATGGAGAGCGCGCACGGCGGCGGCGCGGGAGATCTGGAGCTGGCCACGAGCGCGCATCAGGCGGAGTTGTCCGAGTCCGGTCAGTTGCGGCCAGCTTCCAACGATACTGGCGCAGCGGCGTCGGCATCTCTTCCGTCTGCGCAGCCAGAACCTGGAGCCGCGACTGGTCGTGGCGCCTCCGACGATTCGATCCCGGCACCAGGACTGGGTCTGTCGTCTAGCGATACGGTGCCGGATCCAGCAACTAGTCGACCGGCACTGCGCGAAGAGGCTAGCGTCATCGCAGAGGAGCTTCGCAAGAAGCTAGAGCAGATCGTCGAACGTGGGAACCACGAAGCCGACGACGAGAACGACACCTGGGTTCAAGACCTCCACGACACTCAGCGCCGACTCCGAGCCTTATTCCAACGCTGGGATTGGGACATGCAGCTGGCGAGGGACGATGAGGTTCGTGCGCTCCTTCGGCTCTGCGTTTTTCCCGAGCCGGAATTCATGTGGACCGAAGACCTCGGCGACTTCCAGCGCCAGTTCCTGGTCCCGAAGGACGTTCCAGCTGCGCGGTTGAAGAGTTTGGCTAGCTTGAGCCGGGAACTTGCGGATGGAGGAGAGCTGCGATCACCACTTTTCGCGTCCGTGCTGGCCCGCCAGATCGACGAGATGTTTGGACTCGATCGTTTCTTGCCACGTCTCCAGACGACAATCAAGATGAACCGGTGCTTGGTTGGGTTGGTTCCAGTACTGATGAGCCTCGCGGCTTTGCGAACGGCCTCTGAGCCAAGCTCACCAAGTCACACGAAGGATCTAGCACTACTGGCTCTTGGTCAAACGCATGCGATGGCAAAGCTGGTTGTCGAGCTGCGTTCCCAGCTGCAGACGCGAACTGAAGAACTGGAAAGCGAACGAGAGAGCAAGTCTGAGATCAGCGAGGCGCTGGTTTACTCCAAGGTAGAGGCGAGTTCCAGCTCTGGACACGCGGCTCAGCTCATTCGCAAGGTGAACGATCTGGAAACTGAGCTCAACCAAGTCAGTGGTCGCGCCAAGGAGCTGGAAGAGAAGCTCGCGAAGGCACAAGCGCGAATGCGGACTCTATATGCCGCCAACGTGGCGTTCCAAAACAAAGCCGACTTGGAAAAAGATCTTCCACCACGCTTCGACGACGAGCTCCTGGACCGCATCTACCAGTTCACGTGGAAGCACGCTCGAGTCAGCGGCAACGAGAACCACTGGTATTCGCTACTTCGTGCAGCCGCCATTAACTCGCCCGCAGAGGCGCCTCTTGGTCTCAGTGTCACCCTCATGCAAAATGATCAAGACAACAGGGTCTGGGCATCACCGACACCGTCCAAGCAGCTACAGACATTTCGAAAACTGGCAAGAGCTGGATCCGAAGACTCTCGTGAGGGTCGTGGAGACTCCGACGGCATCCCCGAGCTAGGCGAGTCGCCGTCAGATCTGGACGACGAAGTCCCCGAGCTAGAAATTGAGGATCCAGAGCCAGAACGGCCGTCGAGTGCTGGGTCGCACAAGCGTCAAGCGCTCGAGCTGGTATCATCACCAAAAGGTTCGGCACCACAGTCGAAACGGCCTCGCACTGGACCGTCACCGCCGCTGCCAACAGACCCGGCGAGCCAGGCACTAGGTTCGACTCCACCGCGCCAGGCCAAGAAGCACAGCCGAGCTCTGAACCGCGCTCAGCTTGTTCAGCTCGATGCCAGCGACAGCGAACCCGAGACCAAGGCTACGAACAAGGTGCCCCTTCCTTCGAGTCAAGTTGGAGCTGGGAACGACGGACTAGGCTCCTCGAGTCAAGCTGGAGCTGGGAATGACGGTCTGGGTCCCTCGAGTCAAGCTGGAGCTGAGGACGGCAGATCAGGTGATGACGCAGAGAGAGCTCCGAGAACAGATTCCGACTTTATCTTTGCGCAGCCCCTACCACCAGGGGCCGATGACTGGTACATCAAACTTCCAAGAATGCGAGAGGGCGTGTACGAAGACTGGACGTCTCTTCCAACTCGACCGGGGAGCGAACCAGCAACTCGGGTCGCCTTCCAAGAGATTCGACATCCGGAGAAGCTGGGTTCAGTTTCTGGTCGTAGCTCGACCGTTCGATACTTCACGATGACCGAACGCCAGTTCTCTCGGATCTACGGCTTGCCAATTCAAATGATGAACCAGGTTGTGACGGCCTTCTATCCCAACTATGCGCCGTCGAAGAACGCGATGGTTTCGGTCATGCAACGACTAATCCAGTATGGTGCTGACGCGTATGCCGGAGTCATGGCTCTCAAACCTTGGAACAAGATGTGGCGGGACCGGGTTGTCGAATTTTACTTGTTCGATCCACGAGAGTTGTCGGAAAACCAGGTCCGGTGGCTGACGGAATATTTAGTGTTTCAATTCCAGTACCGGGAGGCTTTCTGGCTGCTGGGTCACTGGCTCGCGCTGTTGTGGTGAAGTGGCCTGAGGTTTTGAGGTGTATTCAGACTTGATGCACCTCCCTCAACATTCCGTCGATCAAGGCCATCCATCCTTCGGCAACGGCAAGATGGACGGTAGCGAGCCCCGCACGCCGAGTTCGTCACATCTACGACGTCCCCAGATGCGTACGCATGAGACGGACGTGACGGTTATGTCCCAGCACCTGAGACGTGGCCCAGAGGCTGGATCGTCGTTGAGGCCCTGAGCGGTCTGATACAGTAGGAACAGATCTGAGGAGCCCGAGTAGTATCAGACTCAGTAGGTGGGTGATCAGCACCTGATTACGCAGTTGGGTGATCACCCGATGCCAGTGCAGAGACAGGGCAGGTGCGGTATAGGGTAGGCAGTCACGTAGGCATCTGACTCTCTGGGTCAGGTATTCGGTTGTTGGAAAATAAAACTCTGGAATTTGCTGCCAAGCACTCAAGCCCCTCAAGTAAGGACTTCGAGTCCAGAAGTCACAAGACCCGTCGCCACAGGAGGCGACGCTAAAACCTCCGGGTGCGTCTCGACAAGGCGCACCTGACGACCGTATTCCGACCGAAGCGCGTGTGGCTGCTGCTGCCCACGCGTATCGAGAGACTGAAGGGCAGGGGAAGACCAGCACCAGGTGCTGTGACCACTGGACGAGGAGCGTCCCGTCCCCCCGCGCATCCGGGCCACCAGCCAGCTTCTGGTGACGATCGGCTCTGCGCTTCCCCGTCGCACGCAGCACGTGACCAGCGATCCACGTGCTGTGCCAAGGCGACAAACCAGCGGGCTTCACGACCCCGTTGGCCAAGACCCCCCGGACTTCAAGCCTAAGTGCCTGCGGTTCACCCCGTCAGCGACTTTGACAGCGGGGTGTTAACGTCAGCAGCGACCGACCAGCCCAAAGAATCTGTGTGGACCCGTGTGCGGCACCTGCTTCGCCCTCGCTGAGCGGCAGGTTTTGCCCCCACGCCTTCACCACACTGTCAAAAGAGCCAGGACGCGCGTCACCAGAGCTCCGCCCCTGGTACGAGATCCACAGACGTCGTGCCCAGTACATCTCCCGATTCCGAGCCGCGTGGAAGGCCTTGGAAGACCGGCGTCCGCTCGGCCTCAGCCAGCTCGTCTATTCAGAGCCAGCCGTCTGGTACGCGTCTAGCACTTGCTGCTGGATCCCTTGGGAGTTCTCGGGTGAGCAGAACCAGAATCTGTCAACGACTGGGCGTGCAGACGAGATGTTCGAGCAGCTTGGCGCGCTAGATGAGTTGGAGCCAGTGCGGGCTCGTTGGTCGACGGCTCCAAGTCGCTTCGTCGAAGCACTGTTCCCGGAACAGATAGACTTACTGGAGAACAACGTGGATCGCGAAGGACACCCAATTTGCTGGCGTCTCCCAGATAATCTCGCCAAGCGGGATCTGGTTCGCTTCTCGCAGATTCATGGAGTGTCCACCATCGGACTTGCGTCTAATGCCCCAGAAGTCGCATCTCAGAGGTCGAAACTAATGAAGCCGGCTCGCAGTTGAGCTGGAATTGTCTTCAGGTCTTGCATATCCGTAGGTAGCATTCACTAATTCGATCAATACATGCAGTTTTTTTTCATGGTCGTGGCTGGGACCAGCGGGTCGATGGATTTCACATCCAGACTAGCTCGCCGAGTCGGACTTCGAACTGGAAATTCACGATCCAACTCGGGCTAGCTGGGAAAGACGCGCCCTCTGGCCCAGCCGACTTGCACCCAGTCGTGAAGACTGGCTCGCTGGTGCTAGTCACCGTCACATATGCATATGCAGGTTGGGAGTGCAGTAAGCTTCATTCCCAGGTCGCCAGTATTCTGCGCGGAGCGCAAGGGCACTGGCACCCAAGACGCTAGCTTTCAACGCTGGGCGCTGGGGATGCTAGCTCCCAATCCACGCTAGGTTGCCCTAGCGGTCCTCAGGCTCGCCGTCGCCCGACTGCATAGCAGCGAAACGACTCTCGGCGCGGCGGCTGTTGTCGAACTCGTACAGCAACTTGCCAGCCTTGATCTTCTCGACTGGAATCCACTCTGGCTCGTCGTACTCGACGAACTTGACCAAATACTGGCGTTTCAGTTTGTTGCCGGCTCTAGTTCGCTGGGACTCCCACCTAACATCCAGGATTGACTCCATTTCATACTCGCCACTGGCTTCATCTGGCTCCCAGCTATCTTCTGGTAGCAGAGCAGCGTCCCAGTCCAAGTCTTCTGGCACTGGGTCGAGGACATCAGCTGGACGATCCTCGAATAGCACACGTGGCTTCAGACGACTTACGTGAACCCAGGGGTTCACACGATACGCAGTCCCTTCAGTCTTGAGCCGGACACGGTGATCGTTGGCCTTTTCGATGATCCGGAACGGTCCGTGCCAGTGGTGAGCAAGTTTCTTAGCTAGACCTGGCTTCACTCGAGCTAGATATAACCAGACCGCGTCTCCAACTTCGAAACCGGTCTTAACAGAGTCCGGAAGCCTGTTCCAGCTAGCAGTCTGACGCTCGGCTCTGGACTGCTTGGCCTCGGCCTGGAGATCCCTTGCCCAAGCTAGTGCATACTGGTACTCGCGTTGGATCTTGATTCGCCAGAAATACGCAGCCATCTTGTTTCCACGCCGCTTCCTGGGTGCCTGGGCGATCATGGCGGCTATCGTCGACTTGGCATCCCAACCGTGAGCTAGGAAAAAAGGCGTATCCTTCCTGGTGGCATCGACGGAGGTGTTGATAGCGAACATGAGTCGATAGACGACGTCTTCCCAGTCGTCCTGGCCCGGCCTGGCTACGTAAGCCTTGATGCTTCTGGAAATAGTCTGGACTGAGCGCTCCTGCTGGCCGTTGGCCTGGGGCCGGTAAGCCAGCGTCGCACGTTGCTGGCTACCTAGCATAGCTCGGAACTGACCAAACACTTCACTCATGAAGACTGGGTCCTGGTCATGGCGGATGATAGAGCTGGCTCCAAAACGCTGGAATACCACTTCGTCGTATGCCTTGGCGACTGCTGGGGCGCTGGTATCCGACATCGCCTTACACATCACGAAGCCAGTGAACATGCACTGGAACAGTAGCAACGCCGTGCTTCCCTGCTCAGACGGAGGCAGTGGGAGCACGAAATCCATCGAGACAACATGGAACGGATATTCTGGCTGGATATTACCAGGAGACGGACCAGGGTTGGCTGGGAGACCTTTGCCAGTACTGCAGTCGACGCAGCTGGAGCAAAATCGAACGACGTCCTGGTACATCCCAGTCCAGTAATACTCTGAGCGGACTCGCTCATACGTGCGTGTAATACCCTGATGGCCGCCTTGGTACTCGACGTGGCAGTGATGCAGCACGTCTTTCCTCATGCCAGCTGGGACGACTAGCTGGGCTGGCCTCTCTCTGGCCCTAGGCCGGAGACTCACATACCGGAGCACGTCATGTTCGTCAAGTACGAACTGGTCAGCGACTTTAGCGAGCTGGAAAACGTCGTCACGATCTAGGAAACGAGTATCTCCGGCTAGGAACAGCTTCATCTTCCTGGTGTACTCGTCAGCGTCCTGGTGGGCACGGATCCGCCGCCATCGCTCTTCGACTGCATTTCCAGTTTCTCCGACACCACTTCTAGTTGGGTCACGTCCGCTTTGAGTTGGGAAACGGCTGCGCGGGCTTGATACACCTTCAAGATTCTCAGCGCCTTGTCGCACATAGAACGGGGGCTCTTCGCCGACTTGTACATAACCAGGAGGTTGCGGCCTCGACTGGCTGGCCATTCCAGCGTCTATGGCGACTGATGATGGGTGTGGAGCTGGATCCACGCTGGATTCACGTTCAGAGACTGGACGATGGGTGGCGTCCGGTGTAAAGACGGGTCCAGATGGGACAGGCGGTGCGACAAAATCTGGTTCGGGAAGAGCAGCTGCGTCACGAAGATTCACACCCACAGGGATTTGGCTCGGCACCGAATCTTCGGCAGTCACGCGTCGCTGGAGACTTGGGGTCGACGATTGACCGAGCTCAACCGATGTGGGAGCTTGCGCGGCGATCCTCGAGCTCCTTCGACGCGGTGGCACCGGAACGGCAGTCGCGGACGGCGCTTGAGCCGCGGCGCGGCTTGCGCTGCGCGTCCGAGCGACGAAAACGGCTGCAGAGCCGGGCAATCGTGGCTTTCCTTCTTCCTGGCTCGTGCGCGGTCCCGTGAGACCGGCCGTGTCGTCATCGCCCTGGATACCTGACTCGGGGACGCCGGAACCAGCGTCGCGCTCACTTCGGTGACGTTCTGAGCGCTGGGTGGCGCCCTCAGTCGCTGAACCTGGTTCTCCAGCATCTTCAACACTTGGTCCTGGATCTTGAGCCGTCTCACCGCGATCTTGAGCATCTTGAGCACCTTGCCTTCGCGTCAGTTGGTCTGGCAGCTTGTTGAGCTGGACCAGCTCACTGAACGTCACCTCGTCCTGAATGTCCTGGGTCTTTTGCGTCCGGAGTGCTAGCCCAGCTAGGTAGTCTGCAGCACCGTTGAACTCTCGCTTCACGTGAACCAGGTCGATCGCATCGAACCCAGCTCGGAGTCGATCGAACTCTGCTAGGAGTAGTGCTAGATGGGGTTGGTTGCAGCCAATAGCTCCCTGGCATTGCTGGATCACAATTCGTGAATCTCCAACCACAACAAGCCGCTTGACTAGCTCTGTCTTCAGTTCCAGCACGTATTCCAGTCCTCGTAGCAGGCCGTGGTACTCGGCCTGGTTCACAGTCACATTTTCCAGGTATATCGACCTAGCAAACACTGGGATCCAGCCTGGCAACTGCCACAACACGAAACTGGCACTTCCAGCGTTGGACTTGAGCTTAGCCGCACCGTCAAAACTGAGAACCGGTCCAGAGTACTCGTTATCCAGCATTTCCAGACTGACCAGCGGTGGCTTTACTAGCATCGCCTTCCTGGGTACCAGCTCGGCGGCCACCTGGTCCAACTTCTCCCGGGGTGTAATGCTAGCTGCGACTAGCGATGCCAGACCATCTTCATCACGCTTGACTCGCCAGACCTCCATGGTCCAAGGTGAGAGCAACGCAGCCCACTGGACCGTCCTTCCTTGCACGGATTTGGACGTCAGGACCCACTTCAAAGTCGAGAACCTGGTATAGACGACTAGATCCTGGCCAGCAACCAGGGTGTAGAACACGCTTAGCACTCGCAGCAGAGCTAGGATTTCCTTCTCGGCCAGATGATACCGGAGTTCGGCGTCATGCAGGGTACGGCCGGTGAATCGGACTGGGTGGATGACTCCGTCATGTTCCTGGCCCAGCACCGCTCCGATCGCCCACTGGTTCGCGTGGGGGATAATCACATACGGCCTGGATCGATCTGGGTGCCGGAGCAACGGAGGAGCCTGGATCTTCAACTTCAACAGTTCGAACGCGCGCTTAGCTGGCTCGAGCTGGTCATCAGCTCGGATTCGCTCGTCGGTCAGCTCGTAGAGCACGCTGGCGATGACCGAGTAGTCTTCGATGAACTTATTGTAATAGTTCAAGCTTCCTAGGAACGACTGGACACCTTTGAGACTTGAAGGGAACGGCAACTGTTCCAGCTCCTTGGCAATCTTGGGTGTTGCGACGATGCCTTCCTGGCTCACCTGGTGGGACAGGTACCGGATCGAGTGCTTCCCAAACGCACTCTTAGGCAGACTTACGGAAATCCGCCAGTACCGGAGCCGGAATAGCAGCTTGTCCAGCACTTCCAGCAACTCTTCCAGCGTCGCCGTGCCATAGGCGATGTCATCAATGTAGGAACTCCGCTTCAGGACCGGACCAAGCGCAGCTGGAGCTGGGATACTGAGGTCAAAGACAGTCTTGTCACCATTTTCCAGCTCGGACTTGGCAACTTCCAGCTCCGTGACGGGCTCTAGACCTAGAGCGTGCATCACTTCTGGCTCGACCTCGGCTTCTAGGTGCGGAGGGAGCCTGACGTAACCCCAGAGGGCGTTGTCAATGACCTTCTGGTAGATCAACGGAGCGTTTTTCAGACCGAACGGCATCCGGATCCACTGGAAGTGGCCAAGTGGGCACACGAAAGCGCTGATGTGCTTGGCCCGCTGGGTCATAAGCACGGCCCAGAAGCCGCTGGCCATGTCGAGACTCAGAAACCACATGACCTTCTCAAAGTTACCGAGAAGGTCGTCGATCAGTGGCAGCGGGTAGTTCATGAGCTTGATCAGCTGGTTTACGCGCCGGTAGTCGATGCAAAGCCGAATGTCGACGCCGTTCTTTTTCATGACGATGACGATTGGGCTGGCCCACTCCGAGTCGGAATACTCGATGATTCCAGCATCGAGGAGCTTCTTGAGCAGCTCGTAGACCTGGGGAAGCAGGTGCGACTTGATTCATCTGGGTTTCTCGGCGACTGGCCTGGTTCCTGGCTCGACTTCGATGTCGCAGACGACGCCCCTAGCTGGAGGCGGAAGCGCGTTGCCAGATCCCAGGAACGCTGACGCATGCTTGTTGATCACGTCACGTATGAGCTGGTCCTGGACTGGGCTGGTCACGCCTTCTTCGCCAACATCGGCGCTGGCCATGTCGACTGGAGCTTCCAGGTCGATCTGGTCCGGGAGCATTGCGAGCTGGTCCCGGAGCTCGTCGAGCAGCACAAAGTCGGTGCCTTCGTGGTAAAACGAGACCGCGTCGTCGTCACCCTGGTTATCTTGAGACGAAACCAGCTTGAACGTGCACGCGAGACGCTGGATCGGCGTGCTTTCCCGGCTCACTCGGCGCTGAACCAGCTTCATACCGATGGTGAGCTGCGGTTGGGCAGGAGCTTGAGGACTTGGAGCACTTGCTGTAGAGGTCGCCCCCTGACTAGTCCTGGGTCGCTGAGCCGGCAGTGAGTGTTGCCGCTCTGGCTCGACTTGCAGCAAGTGGAGTTCGCCTGAGTCTGGCACCTGATCAAGAGCCATCATAACCACTCCGGCGCCTGCAGACCCCGCCTCGGCGGTAAGCTCACTCGTCAATGACGAGCTCGCCGGTACAACAGACACGCTTGGAGCGGCCACTCTGGGTAGGTTGGTGCCTGGCTCGGGCAGTCGTGCAGCTGGTGTTGCTAGCACGGAATCTTGTCGTGGTGGTGGTGGCGCGGCTGTTTCCAGCTCCGAAGCGACTTCTTCTGGCTGGACGTGTTGAGCATAACCTGGATCGCGCGCTTGGACTGGCTCAGGCTCACTGCGTGGTCGCTCGGCGCTGACACCTTGAGCAAATCGCCCTCCTGGCTCAGACGACGCGACAGCGGCTTGGCCCAACTGGGAAGACGCACCTACACGAAGATCTGGCACATCTTCCAGCTCCACGAGCACCTCGCCCCTTGACAGAATCTTCTTAGGTGCGTCGTAGGCTGGTTTAACCACAGCTGGAGGCAGACTGGCGTTGTAGGCGTCGATGAGCTCGTCCTGCGCCCGGATGAACTGGCTAGAGTGAGAACCCTCGTAGACCAGCACTTGCCACTCAAGATACCTAGTCGAGTTGAGCCTGGCACACCTCTGGCCTAGCGGCAGGTGGCCTTCCTCGACCAGGTGAGCGACTGGCGTCCGAGCTGGGATCATGATCGGCTGAGGTGACACATTCGTCACTCGGACGGCCTGAAGCTGGCCGTCTGCCCCGACGACGACGGTTGTCACCCAGTTGTCTTGACGACACGCCCAGACCTGAAGCTTTCCAGCTCGATGACGAGCTGGCACCAGCGTGCTGCGACCCGGCGACAAGTAAATGTCTTCCAGGGTGCTGACTGACGCTCGTTCTGGCAGCTTCGGTCTTTGACCAGCTGCGGCCAGCGGGATGCACTCTTCGTCTGGCAGCCGGACCGACCCTTCGTAGGCACAGAGCCGGACTCCTGCCCGGACCATGAAGTCGAGTCCCAGCAAGCAGTCGATGCCCTCGCCAATATTCCCAGCCCAGAGGTCCAGAAAGTAGGCGACACTCATGCCGAGCGTCACCTTAACCCTGGTTCTGGCTGTGGCGTAGGTCACGACGCCGCCGATGCCGCTGACCTTGAGCCGGTCACCGAACTTGAGCTGAAGTCCCAGCTTCCTAGCTAGGTCCAGACTGACCATGCTAGTCGATGAGCCGGAATCCAGCAAGATGTGGACTCTACGGTCACACACAGCACCGTTGACGATGGCAATCCTGGCCTGGCCAACTGGCTCAGGGTGCATGGACCACCATCCACGACGTTCGCCTGGCTGGAGTTGGAAGTGTCTTTCCAGACCAGGACTTGGGTCGCCAGCACAAACAAGGAACGAACGCGCTTCGTTTTCACCTTGGCCAACTGGCAACTTGGGCCAGCGACTCGTAAGAACGCCCTCTGAACGCATTCCTGGCGCTTTCGCTAGCCAGGCTCTTGATGAAGCGATCCAGATGGTTCTTGAGGTCAGTCGAGCTGGTCAGCGGGATGCGAGCCTTGACTGCCGCTGCATTCAAACGCCATAGATGCTGGAGCGGAGTCTCGTCCTTCCGCTGGGTCAACCCAAAGTACTTTTCGAACGGGGACCCTCTAGAGACGCAGAACTCGCTCTGGAACGCTGCACTCAGTGAGTTCCAGCTCCGGCGAGCTGAACCAAGTTGCTGGAGCCAAGCCTCAGCTGGACCACGAAGGTATAGCTCGATATTCCGGCATCGCTCGGGGTCAGTCCAGTAACCACTGTCTGCTAGGTACACATACTCTTTATACCAGAGTTTGCGGTCAGCTAGTGACTCTAGACCGGTGAACTTGTCTAGATACCGATTTGGCACAAACGGTCGTGGCACTGACTGGCCTAGCTGGCTCGGTGGCATCACGGAGGCTGATAAGGCGCTTCCCAGCTCGTTAGCGCCATAGTCGGACACTCTACGAGCTCTAGACTCTCCAGCACCATCACTGGTGTAACGTCCAGCTGGAAAAGCTTCTGCGTGGACTGGAACCGGAGCTGACAACGGCGCGGAGGCTGCCTGGGCATCCACCCGACGTGGTGTTGGCCTAACCGAGACAAAACCTCCAGCGCGGTCGCCAACTCCTGATCCCAGATAGAACGACGCATCCGCTGGCTGGGTCAGAGCAGGAGCTGCATGGAGAGTAACACCAGGAGCCGGATAAGGCGCATTCACGACTGCTGGTGCTGGAGGCGCATGAGCTGACTGCTGCAGATGCGAACCAAACGCAAGCGGCGCCGAAACCACTGGAGCGACGGCAGGTTGCTGGAAACGGTAGTTGTTAGGAACAACAAACCGTTGTGGTTGGACTTCTGGTCGAGCTGGACCAAACGCAAGGCTCTGACCGGCTGACTGGCTCGATGAAGACTGAGCCAGGTCTGTCGGTGCGCGCATACCGGCTTGCGGTGCCAGGAACGAGAACTGACTAGTTCGAAGACTCGATTGCCGGCCTGGAATACCGTCACTCGAGCTCAGAATCGACTCTGGCTTGCGCATGGCGTGGATATCGACTGGGGATCTGGACGATACCGTCGGAGACCGTTGTTCGGGTCGAATACTTCGAAACCTGATCCACTCCTGGACTTCCAGCGAGAGTAGGTATCTGGCTGACCGGACCTTCACCTCGACTTCGTGCAGATGGAGGCCTGCTAGCTCTGGGGCATGGCGAAGTGCAGCTGGGACCAAGTTCATGAACGAATACCCAGCTTCGAACAGAGCAGACTGGATCAACGCCAACATCTCGATGCCAGATAGACCTTCTAGCCGGACAATGTGCAGGGCGCTTCGTGGCGACAGCGGATTCGTCGTGCTGATAATGTCGAAAAGCTTCAACCACGAGCCTGGCTCGTGAAACTTGTCCAGCACATCCGAGCTTCGCTCGATGACTTGTCTGGGCCCGAGGTTGGGCGACCCAGCTTCTCGAGGCAGGATACGGTCTTCCGGTGCGTGACTCCAGATGTCAACGCACTCCTGGATCACGAAGGCGTCGTGAATCTTGGAGCGACCACTTCTGGCCGCTGAAACGTCTCCCAGCTCACCGCCTGGATGAACTAGGTCCCTCGCACGGTTGCCTCGAGCCGTCATCTCGGTTCCAGGTCGCGACTTCGCGACTTCGTCGGTCGAACTGGTACTTAGCGACTTCCCAGCTACTGGCTTGCCACCACGACCTTTCCCTGGCTTCCCAGCCTTCTTCCTAGCCTTCGACTGGCTTGAAGCTGCTTCGGCTTGGTCTTGGAGGCTGGACTTGGTCTTACCAGCTCGCAAAGCGACGTCACCCAGATCTTGACTGCTGATACTAGCACGAGGTGAGCCATACTCAGTGCTTCCTTTGCGCGGGCTAGCTCGGCGTGGGATTGCCGAGCCAGAAGGCTCCTTTTCTTCGTCGTCGTCAGGCATAAGCACACGACGACGGGCAGCGGAGGACTGCCCCATCTTGCCAACGACTTGCTGGCGTGAACCAGCTCCACGACCGCCAGAGCGGGTCGTAGGCTGGCTGGTGGTGCCGGAACGCTGACTAGCTTCATGGGCACCGGTCGACTGGTCTTCAGCTACCACAAACGAGAATGGTTTGACCATCTCGGCCTGGTTAGTGTCAGACTCACCAATAGCGGGCATACTCGCACGACCAGTACTAGCTCCTGGCATACGCACCAGTTGTGATGAAGTGCGCTGCCTTTTCGCTAGCTCCTGGAGCTGGAGAAGGGTATAGACCTAGCGTGTATATGGGGAATACACGCAGGCGAACTTGGGCCCGTTGTGAAAACCCAAGTTCTGGCTTCGTACCTCACGTTATGTATCCCTTGACCGGTTCTTTTGAGCTTTGAAGTATGGGGAAATACGTCCACTTGGAGTATTCCACCAACCCAAGATGGCTCAACCAGCTCTAGGTAACGATGAGGACCAGTCTTTTAATACACAAATACAAACGACACACTTAGACCCAGGACGGAAGACTAACTTCGATCCGCTGGGTCTCGCCTGGGACGGAGGACAACCTCGATCCGCCAGGACACTGGGAATCCCCTCTGGGATCTGGGAAACTCTCTCTCAATCAAATGAAGTGTATTACTTTAACTGGGGAACTACGGCCAGTTCCCAGCTATCGCAACACAACAATACGCAAGAATATGGAGTGCTCCAGGTCTCTAGTACAAACTAGTACCCTTTGCAGGTGCCTCAAGGGCTGGAAAGGGGGTTGGCTCCTCTCCTCACTCGCAAACACACCAATACCCACGCACCAGCAGCCAGACACACGCGCACACAGTCCACTACGGTAAATCCAACACACGCAGGCTTACCTTGTGATGTAGACGCTGGGTCCTCCCGCGGTTCGACGGAGGAGACTTGGGGAGTCGAGAGCAAAAAGCGAAGTCTTTTGAATACAGGGTAAAACCCTAAGGGGAGCCAGGAACTGGCTCCCTGAACCCTACCTACTTAACTACCAGATCTGATAATAACCCTACTCTGTGTGGTCTAACTGGAAATTGCACAATCCGAACTGGGAAAACCGGTAAAAACCAGTTTCCGGAATGGATGAATCTGGTCAACATCCGGAGAAAGCCAGCTCAAACCAGACAGAAAATCACCCACTGGGAAGGTCCAGTGGATGAACCCAGTTCCTGGCACACTGTGCCAGACTGGAAAGGTGGGTGAGTAGCTGGTACAGTGTACCAGGCTACTGCCACCTACTAACTCTTGTCATTTAATTTCCTAGCTACTGATCCAGCTCTGTGCCAGCTCCCACAACCTGGGACCAGGCAGCGAGAGACGCGGGCACTTCGTCTCATATTTGTTTTGTCCCACGAAAGCACAGCAGGTTTTCATATCACTAAACAGCTGTTTAGCACGGTTCCCACGGCAACAGCCAGTCAGCACGAAAAGAACCGATTAAAATTCGCAACCGACTAGCTCGTGGTGCCGGCGATCAGAAAAATTTGGCTTTTTGGTGATGACTAGAAAAAACGTGAGTGCCATGGTACGGGCGACCTCGAACGCTCGTCGATACGCTGCGGCTGACTCCGTGCGGACAAAGACGTAGAACCACGGGATGATCTCTTGTGCTTGTTGTTAACGAGCCCAACGAATCCGAACAGTTCCAACAGCGATGAGTGTTCACCCTGCGTAGTCGAGCTTGTACGTGCCGTCCGTCGAAAGAATCAGCCAATTTCCTTGGCCCTTTACAGTGGTCGCGATGTTCCGAAATATACGGCGCGACGTCACGACGACGCCGAATGTGGAGGGTTCACCGGGGAAGTGAAAGGTGTCCAGAACGATCAGCTCATTCATGCGGGGATCTGCAACGTTGACTGCTTCGTCGAACTGCGCACGCGTCACACACAATCTGGTGCTAGCCCAAGCGTTGAAGGTGGCGTGATCTGTAACGACCCATCCGCCAGGAGCATTCCGCATGAGATAGGTCTTTCGGTTCGTCAGCTGGCGTGCTGTGGGGATCATAAGGAGCGTTGCTTCGTCGTTCCGGTACCGAAGCTGAAGCAGTGTCCTAAGCTGGCCTCCATTCCAGTCAACACTCACTAGGGAGTCAATCTCCTGGATCAGGCGCGGATGGATGCCTCTGCGCCTTCTGGCCGTGGCTTGTGCCGAGTGAGTGCCGCCCACCGGCACCTGGTAGAATACGTCCCAAACCACGTCGACGATCGGAACCACCTTCGCTCGGTGCCCACATGCTACGTGGGAACGACACTCGTAGACTCGAGCATGACGATTGCGAGACTCATATCGGGTCACATACACATAGATGTGCAGAGTGAACTGATGTAAACCAGCGAGGGCATCCTCAAAGGTGCTATAGGAGCCGATAACCGAGTAGCAGTCACGTGCGCGGTCGCAAGGTAGTCGCTGGCGCCATCTGCATCGTCAGATAGGTCATCAAAGTCGATCGTTGACGCGGAGCTCTCGCTGTGCTCTTCGTCGCTGCTGCCATTGCGCTCCGAGTCCTGGTCTCCATCTCCTACCCCAGAGTTGGTGCTGTTGCCGCCGCTCACACGGGCACGCAGTGTGTCTTGATGTTGGCTTGCCATCACCATGAAAAATTTGAGAATGGTGTTGGCAACACTGGTCTCCTCGCCCAACTTCCCGACCAGCCGTGGATCTTACCGTCTAAGGTGAAGAGAGTACACTGCACCACGGCGGAATCGACCCGTCGAACGTTGTCCATTCATTCCGCTCACGAGGTGGTAGCCACTCAATAGCTTTCAGCCGTTTTTTGCTAATTCACAAGGCCGCGTTGTGCTAAGCACGCCTATGCACCTGGGCCTACTGGTCTGAGCACGCCACATATGGAAAAAATCAACCAAGAGCCAGCTCTATGAAGCCCTTACAACGCTCCTAATAGTGCGCTAGGCTCCTGTTCATTTTTCGTGCTCGCGCATTGTTTGTGAATGCCCATCAGCAATCTGATCGGTGGGCAGCAAACGCCTGGCGTTTGCCCCTATGTTGAAGTGAGAGCCATATGGGTACATTGAAGTTGAGTGTACTGATACATGTTAATAGACTCCTGGCATGTGACAGGAATTCAGCATGCCTATCAGGTGTTCAGGTGATTCAGCACGGAAGTAACAGATAATAATTATCTACCCCAGGCCAATCAAGTCGACGCCTGGCGACCCATCGTCGATGCGGGCCATGCTAAAAAGGTGGTGTCATCTTCATGGAACTCACACATGCCGGGCGTATGAGCCACCCGAGTTTGCAGCCCAATAACGAGCGACCGGTTTCCTCAAGTGTAAGCATGCCTGTCGACGGAAACCGCGTTGTCCCCACTCGCGATGGGCCGCTACCATTGGTGGAGCCGCGCGCGTTGGAGATACGCGAGATCGCCGAGATCGCTCAGGACTTCCGCCGTGCAGCTGAGAACGCACTCGAAGCGGGATTCGATGGTGTCCAGATCAACGCTGCAAACGGTAGCTTGCTTGAACAGTTCCTCCATGACGGAGCCAACGACCGTACTGACGCCTACGGCGGCTCGGTGGAGAACCGGTCCCGGTTCTTGTTTGAGGTGTTAGATGAAGTGCTCAGGAGTATCCCATCCTCGAGACTCGCTGTGAGGCTCTCACCGTACAGTAAGAGTTGTGGACAGTTCGATTCCAATCCGACCGCGACCTACTCCTCTGTTCTCGACTGGCTAAATACCTACAGCCTCGCCTATGTCTACATCATCGAGCCAAGAGGCTACCACTACGTGCTGGAGCTCGTTCCTGCTGGCGGGGCGGCCGCGTTCTTCCGCCAAATCTACAAGGGCGTGCTGATGACCGTCTCTGGGTACGATCGACAGAACGCGATCGAAATCGTGGAGCAAGGCCACGCCGACCTCGTGGCGATTGGGCGGTACTTCATCTCGAATCCCGATCTCGTCAAGAGATTCCAGGTGAACACCGAGCTCGCACCGTACGACCGCGGGACGTCATACTCGTCTGGAGAGATCGGGTACACAGACTACCCATCCATGGAGGCCTAAGCTCGGTATCCTTGCGCATACTGTACATTTGCATGAACTACTTCGTATTACTGCACTCTCGAAGAACAACTCCATCTCTATTCACAATGTATTTGAGCTTGGGGTTGGTTCTATCTATATTCACGGCTTCTCCGTGGTGGCCGCGGCGGCAGCCTCCTCTTCTTCCAGTGTCGGGTAATCAATATACCCGTTCTTTCCCGTCATGTAAAACGACGCCATGTCGAAAGGTGTGAGCTTGGCGTTCAGCTCGAAGCGCTTGACCAGATCCGGGTTCGAGATAAAAAGACGACCAATGGCCACAAGGTCGGCGTCGCCCTTCTCAACGACCTCGATCGAGCTGTCACGCTCGTAGCCCGAGGCCGTGAGCAGCACGCCCTTGTAGATCTTACGGAAGAACGCCGTGGCACCCTCGGCCGGAGTCAGATCGTTTTCGTAGTGGAAACCGCGCGGTTCAGTGAGATGCGCAAACGCCAAGTCGTACGTGTCGAGCTTCTCAAGAATGTACTTGTACGTCGTAGCTGGGTCCGACTCGATCTGGTGAGCCGTCTTGTGGTATGGCGAGAGACGGATGCCCACTTTGCTCGACGGCAAACTCTTCAGGATCTCCTCCACGACATCGAACAAGAAGCGCGCGCGGTTCTCCACTGATCCACCGTATTGGTCCGTGCGGTCGTTGATCGAATCGAACACGAACTGCTCGAGCAAGTACCCGTTCGCAGCGTGAATCTCAACACCGTCGAAGCCCGCGGCGATCGCGTTCTCGGCCGCAACACGGTAGTCGCGGACGATACCCGGGATCTCGTGCGTCTCCAATGCACGCGGCTTCACGAGAGGCTTCATGCCCTCGCTCGTTGGCGCCGTGCGCGTGTCACTCAAAGGCAGATTCGTGCTCGACGACACTGGCAGTTCACCGTTCGGCTGCAACAACGGGTGGCTCAGACGTCCGGTGTGCCAGAGCTGCAGGAAGATCACGCCGCCCTTGGCGTGGACGGCCTCGGTGATGGGCTTCCACGCGTCGATCTGTTCCTGGTTGAAAATGCCCGGCGCGCCGAGGTACCCACGAGCCTGTGGCGAAATGTTGGTGGCCTCGGCGATGATGAGTCCACCGTCGGTGGAGCGCTGCTCGTAGTAGGTGGCGGCGTAGTCGGGCTGGACGCCCGGATCGCCGGCGCGCAGACGCGTGAGCGGCGCCATGACGACGCGGTGCTTGAGCGTGATGGGGTCCTGCTTGCCGCCGAGCGTGACGGGCGTGAAGAGCTTGGGCGTAGCAACCATGGTGGTGTGGAGACTGGTGTGGGGTTGGTAGCAAATTGCGGAGTGAGACCGAGCTACACTACTTGGTTTGCTCTACAGATGACGTAAGCGAGTCCGTTGACACAGATCAAGTACGTGGCACTGACACGGCGGCCTGTCTCGCGTCTTCCTCTGACCATGCGTTTCGTCGTGATGGGTTCAAGAAAATCGCAGCGTAATCGCGGGGAGAGTCATCACGGTTGGTTTCGTTTGAAGTTCGAAGGCGATTCGATCAAAAGGATTCGCCATTTACGTTCCCTCCGACTAAAACAACTCTAGACTCTTCAACCGATGAAGATGGAGATCGAAGCAACCTTTTCCGAGCTCCTTTAGATCTACAGACAACTCAAAACTACAACTTGGGCTGGCCCTCTGCCTTCTTTTCCGCTGCTTCTTCCTCTTCGAGCGTAGGAAAGTCAGTGTAGCCCTTTTCATCGGGGGCGTAGAACGACTGGCGATCGTACGGCGTCAGCTTGGCATTAAGTTCGAAGCGCTTGACGAGGTCCGGGTTCGAGATGAAGTACCGGCCGATCGCGACAATATCGGCGTCACCTTTCTCGACAATCTCGACGGAGCTCTCGCGGTCGTAACCGGACGCCGTCATGAGCACGCCCTTGTAAATCTTGCGGAAGAATGCCGTTGCCCCTTCTGGTGGCGTGAGCTCGTTCTCGTAATGGAACGACCGCGGCTCGATCACGTGCGCGTACGCCAGGTCGTACTCGTTCAGCTTCTCGAACACGTAACCGTACGTGGTGGTCGGGTTCGAGTCGCGCTGCTCGAAGCTCTTGCCAAAGGGCGACAGGCGCACACCGACTTTGCTGGACGGCGTCGTCTTAAGGATCGCGTCGAGCACTTCGAAAAGGAACCGCGCACGGTTCTCGATCGAGCCGCCGTACTGGTCGGTGCGATCGTTAATCCCGTCCTGGAGGAACTGCTCCAGCAGGTAGCCGTTCGCCGAGTGGACCTCAACGCCATCAAAGCCTGCAGCAATTGCGTTTTCCGTCGCGACGCGGTAGTCCTCGCAGATCTTGGGGATCTCGTGGGTCTCCAGCGCGCGCGGCTTGACCATCGTGGAGCGGCCTTCCTTGGTCGGCACAGCGCGCTTGCCGTCCTCAGGCATGTTCGTACTCGACGAGACTGGCAGCTCGCCGTTCGGCTGCAGCAGCGGGTGTCCGATGCGGCCCGTGTGCCAGAGCTGCAGGAAGATCACGCCGCCCTTGGAGTGGACAGCTTCTGTAATGGGCTTCCACGCATCAATCTGGGCCTGGTTGAAGATACCCGGCGAGCCCAAGTACCCGCGGCCTTGCGGCGTGATGTTGGTGGCCTCGGCGATGATGAGCCCGCCGTCCGTCGCGCGCTGCTTGTAGTACGTGGCGGCGAAATCGGGCTGCACGCCCGGGTCGCCGGCGCGCAGGCGCGTGAGCGGCGCCATGGAGATGCGGTGCTTGAGCACGAAGGGGTCCTGCTTGCCGCCGAGCGTGACGGGCGTGAAGAGCTTGGGCGTCGAGGTCATCGTGGCCGAGAAGAAGCGCGAGTGTGAGCGAGCGAGAGCGACGAGCGAGAGGCCCCATGCTCGGTGCCTGGTGACGTCGACGAATGGCCCACGAAATTATTGACGAGACCTGTGAGATTGGATATGGGTAAGGCCCAGCAGATCACGCAATCTGGAACACCAGCCAAAGACTGAGCGGCGGAAACCTTTGAGATTAAATATATTGGAACACGCGATCTTGAATCGTCCACGCAATCGAAGTTCAAGGGCACAATTTTCATCCAATTAAAATTGGTATTCACATCGTGTCAGCTCTCCCACTACGTCCGTTTTCACCAACCGCACTTAGTATTTTTCGTACTTTATAGATGTACTACGATACATTCCATTTCGAACCCTGCTTTTTCGCGCCCCTATTGATCGTAACCGTAGCAGCTTGACGCAACGGCCGCCGCTCGCTCTTCGCGCTCGCCGCTCTCCGCCGCCAGCGCCGCTCCGTACTTCGCACTGCGCGCCATCGACGCGCGTGCTCTTCTTCTCGCTCTGGGCGAGATTGCGGCTTCCATCGCCCACAAACTCGCGAGATACGAGCCGATCAACGCGCGCGACCTTTTGAAGGATGGCCGTCTCGTCTCGACAGCCCTCGCTCTCGACGCGACGCAAGAGCGTGCTGCGCGACACCAATGCGCTGCTCGCAGCCATGGGCTTCGGCGCGCGCTCGTTCGCCGACTACGACGACCTCGTGGCCAGTGTCTCGTCCATGGGCGTCGCGCTGTATGAAAAGCTCTTCCAGTTCCACCTGGAGAACGTCGTGCGCGTGCCGGCGACACCTGAGGACTATGTCCACAACGCGCAGCGCGTGGTGGATTCGCTGGCTGGCGCGCTGCTGGACGAGACGATCGACACGGAGCGGTTCACGGGCGCGTCGCTGTGCGAGGGCGACGTGGAGAGTATCGCTCAGTTGGTGAGAATGTTTCGACAGATCTACGAGATCTTGCACAGCGATTCGTCTCTCGCGAGGTCAGCAACCGCAGAAGAGGGACAAAGAGTAGTCGATCAAGATGTGGAGGAGGAGGAGGAGGAGGAGCAGAACGTGAGGAGTCCAAGAGAAGAGTCGCCAGCGGATGAGAGGAGATCGATAGATAACGACTCGAGGATGACATCCAGAGCCCCTGCATCCCCCGAGAAAAGCGGCGCCAGATACTCAGCCAAACCCACAGATGGACGCAGATCAACGATGAAGTCGGCATCGCGAATGGAGAGGAATCGATTGACTGCTGTACCAACTGAAACCACGTCAGTGAAGAAGCGAACGCGTCGCGTTGAGAAAATGCCCCAACCTACGATAAAGTCAGCTAGCCAAAGGCAAAAAGCTGATGCGCTCGAGAAGGAGTTGCTGACGACACAGAAATACGGCCGCTACGTGCCTGTACCTCAGCAGTCGGGACAAGATGGCGCTGACGTCCTTGGCGATGACTTCGGTAGCGAGGCGGAGCTCGGACTTAACGAAGAGGAGCTAGCCGCTGGAGAGACCTATTTTGGCGGTGTATCGTCGGTGTCTGGTGCGAGTGGCAGCGAGGCGAGTATTCACTTCATGGAGGAGGAAGGCGAGTTTGCCAAGAACTTTTCTGTCATTCAGAGTCATAGTTCTCCCGGGAGTAAAGACTCTCCAGAGACCGACTCGACGCCTGACCGTCAGCCTCGAAACAGGAAGAGTAAGAACCAACAGGATGCAGAAGACGACGTCGCACAAATGGGCCATTTGGCACGTGCCGACGAGGGTGCGATAAGCCCAGTGAAGAAGAAGCTCGCGAGCGCCAAGTCGACTATCTCACCATCAAAAAAGCAACCTCCGCAGCGACGAAAAGATGGTGCCAAAAAATCGGTCCTCTACCCGTTGATTCCTGAGACCGCACGACATGATCGCACTTCCAAAGCACACAAAGAGTATCTGCGGTACAAGATCCAGCTCAAAGACCACTTGCAGGAACTACGGCAGGTTCGTTTTCACGTGAACTGGTGTGTCTACGTCGTGCTGACTCATCAATTTAATCATTCGCCAGCGAGAATTTTGCCAGCGGCAGCATCTCGAGCGAGCATATCGCCTGGGTGAGCATGCAGCCAACGTCGAACGGGTGAGTCGGAAGTGATTTCTTTTTTTTCATTTGGATGAACGACTAACGGAATTTGGTCCTGTTCCAGATTCGTGCCCGTCGCTTTGAGCAAGATCTCCGACTGCACCGTATTTCGATCGGCCTGGAGGCCAAGACGCAGGAAGAGAAGCAGCTTCGCGATGCCATGCAGCAGATGCTTCATCTGGAGAAAGAAAAGCTTCGCGATGAGCACAGAACAACTGCAAGGACGCTCCAGCAAATCCAGCGAGAGCACTCGGAGCGAGAACAGGCACTGGAAGCATTGTACGAACCCCACAACCAAAGTTTTGATCGAGCAAATGAACTCACGTGATTGTGTTCTGCACAGTTATACGACCCAGATTCAACTTGTCAAGGAGCAAACACGACGTGAACTGAAAGAGCGGGAGACCGTTGAGAAGGCTCACCGCTTGGCGAGCGAGCAAATGATCCGCGAAATGCGACGTGAACGAGAGCGCGAACTCTCTGCTATTTTACGGGAAAAACAGCATTTGGCCGAAGTTCGGCGGTTCCGTCATGCGACGCAGCTGACTCAAGCTATCGAAAAAGGTACAGAACTGTCGGCGAGACAAGGAGATGCGTTCTACGCGGCGGCCATGAAAGCCAAGCAACTGCGAGTCAAGTCGAGCTCGGCGCCGGCCAAAAATGCCAAGCAAGACGCGTTGAAACGAACGAAAACAGCTTATGGTGTCCAGAATGGGAGTCATCTGACAATGCGACGATGACTGTGGCTTAGTGATCAGCCTTCAATCGCTGAATGTCATGATGGCAACTCCCTTGAGGCGACCGTGCTCGCAGATTGTTAATGGCCGTCTCGTAGATTACAAGCGTTGGCTTCAAAGCCACGATGAAGTTCGTGCCGAAGACCCGAAGCCGAATCATGTCACACACCGTGAGGAGATCATAAGAAAATAGTGAACACGTCGGCTCATTTACGACCTCGGCAACTCGTTTCTTCACGATACTAGAAACTCTTCAACTGTGGGGCTATCTACATGCAGTCCTCTCTCTTCAAGGCAGCTACATAGCAATACCTGCAGCAGCGACAAATGAGGAAGAGCCGAACATGGACTCAAACAACGACACGCTGGTACTAGTATCTCATAAGCAACAAAAGCTACGTGAACGCGTTATGACTGAACCATTCCCAGAGTTGTGACGACGTGTTCGTCGTTTATCGGTGTATAGTCAATCAAGCACACATTATTTGTTCCTTTTCCGTTATCTTTTGCTAATTCCAGACACCAACGTATCCTTTCGAAGGAAACCGTGGATCTGTTCGCACGGAACGGTTGCAATGATCTAGTGCAGGATCCAGCATTTCACCCATTCAAAGGTGCAACAAACAAGAAAACGAGATAGTCTTGCTAAGGCAATCTAAGTTACGCGAGGTTTGCGTAGCCATGAGAACTTGAAGGAATAATCCGCACCTAATCCAGCAATCAGAAACCACGATATAAAAGAAAACAAGAAGAGACTTACCGACATGGATCAGTGTGGACTGGAGTGCAATGGCCAACCATGTAATAAGCTTTGTCTGTACCACGCGCGACTGGTTTTCCAGGACAAACGAGATCTGGTGGAGCGGAGTCAATCCCAATTTTTTCTGGATCAAAATACTCAAGATCACCAGTGACAACAATTCGAGACCTGCATTCATCATGACATTTTCGATCGCTGCTCGCAGTCGTACGGCGTCCAAGTTACTGTGCTGTGGGTAGTAGACGCGGTTTGGTAGACAGGACAAAATCGTAATGTACGTTGCTGGCTCATAAACAGCAAAGGTCAAATCAGTTTCTTCACAGATCAAGATCGGCGCGTACAGGAAATGATGGGGATGACAACTTCAGTGTACTCGATGAGCAGAACATATTCGGTGACACGTAGGATCTGGAGCATCTGATGGAGAAACTGGCGTCTCTTATTTGCGATTGATAGTTGAGGCCGAACCTTCGATCGCTTAGCGCTAACTTTTCCGTAAGACGTACTAACCACAGCCTCTGTTGGTGAGAGTGGAAAGGGTGTAATTTGATCCTTTCGAGCAAAGAGAGATGAGTGGAATTCGGTGATTACGGTTTGCTGAGATGGTCTTTCACTTCGCGCCAGAGTAGAAAATGTCGTATCGCCTTCCATGTCGTGCGCGATTGCTTGCGCTGACCGAAGAAGGTTCACACAGTCGAGACCGGCACGTTCTGCAAGCGTACCGGCATTAACCAGCATTTTATTCAGCCCACGAACTATTGCACAAGCCAAGAAGAAGTCGAGTGAGACAAGAACGAGGTTTGCTCCGATGGACTTTGCGCCTTGCATACAGAAGGACACGAAGATCGCATTGAATACCTCAACATTGAATACAATGATCTCAGGTTTGAGATCGTCAACGTTGCGTAGCACGAAGCTCATCAAATTCTTCTCAACCCGCTTCACAACTGGTAGTACAAATGCAAACGCTGCTTGCTGGCACGTCGTGAGCTGGATGAACACGAACATGTATGCTGGATAGACCACGACCAACGACACCTGGCAAGACATTAGGCGAATGAACTGAATAAGCTCAGCGATTACGGTCGGATGCTGCTTTATATGCACTCGCAACGATATTGCGAGAGCTGTGACAAAGGAAATAGCCCGTGGCACAGACAGCATCGCCACCGCAAACGGTAGTGGATATCCGATCGCCAGAGACAAAACGAAGGTGCCTAGAGTTGTCAGTGCGGTTACAGCCACTGTCACAACGATGTACGTGAAAGTCGAGATAGGGGCTGTCGGAATGACGTAGCGGAGTTGCTCGACCATTGTGGCTGTGTAGATCGTGACAGCGAAGACGCAGCGAATCCAGAAGCCTTGAGAATGGGCGAGTCCGAGCTCAATCGGTTGAAGCGGGATTGCATCGGCGATCGTGACGGCAACGAGGCAAGGTAACGGCGTTAGGGTTGCGCCAAGAAGAACTCTTGTGAGAGACGTCTTCTTCTCATAATTGAGCAACGACTTCATTCTTCCGACCGAGTACCTGCCGTGGAGCTCGACGCGCGTGGCACGCCACGCCCTGCGGCACTTGTTCCCAATCACGCCCAAGTGCCTCCAAGTCATCTACCATGAAGGATTTAGCTCAGAATGGTGTGACGATCGGCTGTTACACGACGCCTATTCTTGGATAGGTGGTCACTCAGAGCAACGAGAACAACTGTTGGCGACTAGCCAACACGAGTTTCATTGCCGCCAACATGAAGATCCCAGTGTGACACACCCCACCCAGTGTGTCAGGCGAATCGTCTGCTTCTTTCTCCACAAGCCGTCCAACTTGGCCTCGCTCAAGCCCAACACATCATGACCTTGGAAATGGTAGAAAGCAAGGCTCCCGTGACCGAATTGAACGGCATTTCGCTATCCCAAACGTGATCCCTTCGAGGTGTGTCCATTCGTACTTAGTCGAGGATGGGTTTGACTCACCCTCTCTTACCGCATATCTTCTACCACAGGCTTCCTGCCGTTTGGAGCATCCGTTGAGCACAGACAGTCGGCCGAGACCCACGCAATGGCCATGGACAAGGGAAACGGAGACGCCTTCGCGCCGCGCGCGCGCGATCTGCCCACCGAACCGCGCCGTCGCGAGTCCCGGACGCCTTCTACAAGCGACGCAAGCGCCGCCGACGTGTCGCCGACGCTCACGCAGCGCAGCTCGGTCTCGCGCTCGCTGTCGCCGCCGCTCTCGCTCCCGTCGCAGGGCGACAAGCTCTCTCCGCTTGCGCTTGACCCCGACTTCGCGGCCGACATCTCGGCGCTCGAGTTCCAAGGCGACGAAGCAAGCGAAGCCAATGGAATGGGCCACGGCAACGGCCGAGCGAGTCTCAGCGACGCCTCGCTCTGGTCCAAGCTGCGCGGCATGTTCGCGCAGTCGCAGTCGGGATTTCATGACCCGGCGCGACGCAAGCAACAAGGTATGGACGCGCTCCACGTCCGGCGGCGGAGAGGGCGGCGGCGCGCGCGGCTGTCGGCCGCCACGGCCCACTTGCCGTACCGCTACCACTCGCTCATGCTGTCGGACGCTGAGGACCACTTGCCGGATGATATTGACGATGTGGATCTTCTGCGTCTGCTGTCCGCAGAGCGCGAGCAGATGACGGAGCTCACGGTCTCGGTCTTCGAGAGCACGTGGGTCTTTCTGCTGCTGCTCGGCGTGCTGGCGTCGCTCTTGGCATGGAGCGTCGACGGCGCCGCTCTGTACGTGGACAGCCTCCACGACAGATTCACGCAACTTGGTGGCGTGTGGCTCTCGAGCTACCTCCTCTACACGGCATTCCGTGTCTTCATCCTTCTGCTTGGCGTCACCTGTACGTACTTTGTGTGCCCCAATGCCGCTGGGTCAGGCATCCCCGAAATGCGTAGCATTCTCGGTGGGTTTCCATTTCCTAACTACCTACGTGGACGCACGCTGGTAGCCAAGGCTCTGGGGTTGGTTTTCGCGCTCGGAAGCGGCCTCTCGATTGGCAAGGAAGGCCCCTTCGTGCATCTCAGCTGTATCATCGCCCACCAGCTACTACGAATACCGCTCTTCAACCAGATCAAACGGTCTCAAGACCTTACCCACCACGTGCTAGCTGCTGCTTGCGCTGTCGGTGTGACCGCTACGTTCGGCACGCCTATCGGTGGCGTGCTATTCTCAATCGAAGTTACTACGACCTATTATGTGACGAGCAACTACTGGCGTGCATTCTTCTCCTCAGTTGTCGGCGTCGTCGTCTTTCGCCAGCTCAACAGGTTGCTCTCAGGCAACACAGTATCCCTATTTACAACAAAGTTCGACGTATTGCCGTACAAGTCCTACGAGATGGTTTTCTTCCTCATCCTCGCAGCCTTATGTGGTTTGCTCGCCGCACTGTTTGTCAAGGTTTACCGCTTCGTCGTAGAGGCGAAGAAGACTCTAATGGAGAAGCACATCTTTTCGCAATGCAGTGCTGCTCGCCAATTTGAACCTTTCGTCTATGCTGCCGGAGTCGCACTCGTTTTCTCACTTGTCGAGTTTCCTGTTGGCAGCTTCATGATGCTGACTCAGCGCGAGATCATCGACGATATGTTCTCTGAAGGCAACTTGACGGCGACAGACGATGACAAAACACACTTGTACGCCAACTTTGGGAGCCAGTGGACGTCTCCCTCGCTTGCACTTAACTTGCTCGCATACGTTAGCGTACGATTTTTCTCCACGGCGATCAGCACGACTGTCATGGTACCGAGTGGTATCGTGACCCCCGTCTTCGCTATTGGCGCAGCATTTGGGCGTCTCTTTGGCGAGATGGTCGTGTTCTTTGGTGGTGGTCATGAACTCGCCGGAGGCTATGCCGTCGTGGGAGCTGCTTCATTCACGGCAGGAATTACAGGTACCATCAGCATAGCTGTCATCGTGTTTGAGCTGACGAGCCAGCTCAGCTACATGGTTCCGGTCCTTCTTTGTGTGCTCGTGGGCCGAGCAGTCACATTGTTGTTCTCGCTAGATATGTATGATACTATAGGCCGGCAGAAGAAGCTTCCGCAATGGCCCGATCTCACCAAGCAGAAGTCATACTCACTTGTTGCCAGTGATCTTATGCGCAGCCAGCCGTCTTACTTCGTTCTGCGCCGCCAAACGCTCTCCTCACTACGCAAGCTTCTCGAAGAAACACCAAAAGACGTGTCGCTCTTCCCTGTTGTTGATGATGAAAACACGATGATCTACTTGGGAGTCGCAGACCGAGAAGAACTCGAGGCGACAATCGAGCAGTGGCAGCTGTGTCTATCACGAGGGTCATCCAAAAATGGAGAGATGGTTGCTTCACGCATAGGATACCACGTCTTCTCAAACAGTGACAACAGAAACGATGAGTCGATCACACCGCGGTCACGGGAAGTTGAAATGTCGTCAAACGTGGCCCTTGCTGGCGTTTCGCCTGCTCAAGGCATCGCATTCTCGAATCCTGAGTCGGAGACAACCAAGGCCATCGACCTGGTTGCTCTCGGTGTACTCAGCCTAGACACTGTCAACTTCCACGTGCATCGAGATACGTATGCGAGCCAAGTGATCTTGCTCATTTCGGTTCACAAAAGTCCACAGTTATTTGTGACGGCGAGAGGCAGGCTAATCGGTGTGATCCATGCAGCGGATTTGCTCGCTCGCTCGAGGAGATACACTTTGTAACCCGCGCCAAATTGCCTGCTTGGTGGGTTGGCAACAGCCGCATTGAGGGTAACAACAGTAATTCCTGTCTTCTCAAGTCAAGTATAATCGTCTAGCACTACAAAATATGCCTGATGTGCGGGCGTGCATTCCTCCCAGAGGGAGTGTTGCGATGAAGAGCAGAAGTGCACAAGACGTATGGCCACCTAAAAAAGGTGCATGGCTACGAGTCACTGTTGGTGGAAAAACGCGGTGGTATCGTGGACAAATCAGTTCTATAGATATCGCGTGAGCAAATGATAGTTGAGTATCCACGCAACTGCCTGGAGTTTAGCTGAAACTGCCTCGAATATCGACATGCAAAACAAGAAACAAGAAACGTCAGGAATTTTGGATTCCTCGAAGGCCGTCTAATCCAATAATTCCTTCGTCGCCATCCGTCACCCCTGCCAAGAAGCGTTGATCGAATACGAGTCAGCAAAATTTAGTTCAAGTTTGTGTAGTTTTTTTTACAGTCAACACTTGGAAAGCAACAACCAAAGCCTAAACGCAGCACTTAAAAGTCCATACTTGAGAACGAAGAGGTGACAGACGTATGGGCGTGACTTGAGGTTCGAGTCCAAGGTGCCGCAGCCTTATCCTCCCGGGAAACCCGCACGCAGTGCACGCTACGGACCTTCGCAACGTCGCGAGAGAGCTTGAGCTCGGCGTGCGCACTAGCGATGGTCGTAGCATCAATGCGCTGGGCCGTGGCCATGCAAGGGACGCAAAATCGCATTTTGTGCTTAAGCAGCTCGCGGTCGAGCGCGAACATCCACAGGTCACGCTTGACGCGACAGGTGTTACAGACGTGGCGCGAGCAAATTGTGCAGGCCGACTTCACGCCGCGGTATGCCGACCGATCCCTCGAGCCGCACACAGCGCACCCATCTCCTTCTTGGTCGTCTCCTTCATGATCAAGCACGAAAGTCTCCTTGTTTTGCACCAAGAACGCGAGCTTCTTTTGCTGGCCGCATTCGATGACATGGGAGATCGAAACCATCGAGTCGGCGAGTGCCTTGAGCCTCGTCGACACGAGCAGCGAGTCTTTGATCTCGAAGTACGAGACCATGAACGCCTCGACGCGCGTTGATGTCACTTGGCGGTAAAGCCCGCAGAACGAAATATTGATGCGGCCGTAGTTGGGCAGCACAGGCGTCTTCGCGAACTTCACCGAATGTACGAGGTGGAAGCCGACCGTCTCGCCATTTGTAAGTGCGCGCAGGCCCGTAGCCTCAAACGAGATGCAGTCCTGGTGCTTGAGCAGTGCGCGCGCGTGGAACGGGATCTTGCGCGCCATCCAGCGCACCATCATCGACTCGAACGGCTGCTCGGGCGTCGGTTCGATGATCGAGTCGAGCACAGCCATGTCGACGACAGGGTCACCAACATACGCGGCCTTGACGCGGATATCGTCGGTCGTGTTGCACATGACACCGTACATGGCATCGTGGAGCGTGCCCGGCATCGTGCCGACCGTCAACATGAGGTGCATATCCTTGTTGTCTGTGCCAGCGCCGCGGCGACGATCGCGGTATACCTTGACATTCTCGCTCATGCGGATGCATTCCCACTTGGCGGCGTCGAGATGATTGCCTGTCTTGCTGATATAGTCTTCGTACAACGCCTGTGAATCACCAAGGAGTGTTGCGGCAGTGTTGTGAAGGCTTTCTTTCTCATCGAGCGAGAGCTCGAGCTTGGGAAATGGGCTCGTAAACTTTGGTGGAGCCATTCGCAGTGACGAGCGGGAGGCCAGTTCGGAACGGACGGAAGATTCGCAAGTGAGGATAGGCCCTCACCGTCTCCAACGTGGGGCTCGGTATAGGATTCCAAGATCTGCATGTCTCTCAAATCATCCCCTCGTGTTTTAATCAGGCTAGAACAGCCGCTGCGTCTTTTTTGGCGTCTCTCCGCCGTCCATCCCCCACAGAGAATCATGACGATCATCACAACTGGACAGTTGTCCTCGGAATTGGTCAACACGCTCAGCTGCCTCAACAACCCTGGCGTCAAGGTGATTGAACCTAGTAGATGGTCGTGAACACCAACGAACTGTACGCCAATCCACGCGAAACACTTTCGCTACGTAATACTCCCGCAGCTTACCAGCTGATCATGCAAAGTCCTCGCGACTTGCCGGTGTTGGGAACAGCTCTTGCACACTATCCGCGAAAGCAACTGAAGAGCGTATTCAGTTTGTAGAATTGTTCATTCTGATCTAGTCGACGCAGTTGGAGAAGCACCATCAGTCGCAAGCAGCACATAGCAGAATTCAATGTGCTGCTGCTCGCAGTTGGTTGATTAACGAATGTGGTCAGCTGAGATTGATGATAGGCTTGCCACATGCTGTGCCTTATGGAATCGTTCCGTCGAATTCAGAGTTCATGTCGAAAACTATCCAGATACCATTGACATACATCAACCTAGAGAATTATGTCGCTCGCAAACTCCTGCAATAAGAATCGCGACAGTAGCGCGGGGATATGGAGCAGTCCTTCGCATATCCTCGCCTCGTCGACCTCGATGCGGCGCATGCGACCAATACTCGCATTCAGCCATGCTTCCCACTCGTCTTCAGTCTTGAGTTTGGGTGCATTCCGCCGAAACATCGACGACAGCAAACCTCGTGACGGAGAGTGCTGCAGTACAGCAGCTGTCGCGTCACCGCTGGCGATCGGACTACAAAAGTCGCACGCGACGTCGTCGGCGCCGTGCTTGCCACTCCACTGGCGCATCGTCGTCTCTAACTCGTGCAATTCCTTGGGCGTGCGCTCGATCTGGAACGGCGCCGTGGACTTGACCACCTTGATGCCTGCGACTTGCGCGTCGTCTTCTCGCTCGACTTCGTCGTCCGTGACCGTCACGTAGATCACAAAGCACTTGAGCGCGTCCCAGTTGTACGACGTGCCGCTGATCTCAACGCTCTCCACATGTCGCAGAAAGCGCAGACACTCGCGGAGCCGCTCGAGAGTCTTCTGCGGAGACGCGGCGCTCGCGCGTGGCTGGTCCAGCGCCGACACAAACGACGCCATCGCGGCGAGAACACTAGTGGCGTCTCTCCCACCGCATCTCTCTCGCTCTCATGTGAGCAGCTCCGGCTAGTATTCGAATCATTCATGATCTTGACTACCAGGAAGCCGCGTAATCATCAAACATTCGAAAAAGAATGAACAAGTTTATGCTGGTGATACAACAATCTTCTTTTTACTACGTAGCAGCTGCTATCCTGTCTAGTTGCCGAGCTTGGCGGCCGTGGCGTTGTAGTAGAGCGTGTTCTTAAACTCGTCGTGGCAGAACGGGAACGCGTTCGGGTTGGGAGCGCCCGGGTTGAAGAGGTTCTTGCCCGTCTTGATGGTCACGTACGTGCCGAGCGTGAGGCACACGATGATCACAAACACGCCGGCAAACTTCTCCCAGATCGGGATCGAGGTCCAGAGCTTCTTGAAGTAAAACACGATCGGCAGCGTGATGCAGCTCACCGAGATGGCCGATGCGCCGACGAAATCGGCGAGGTCGAGGAAGTGGTCCTTGAGCGCGATCGACGCGATCACGAGCAGCACCATGACAGCGAGACGCATCGGGATGTACTTGAGCTCGTGGCCCTTGTACTCGGCCGACTCATCGGCCTCGTTATCGTGGGTCTTCTCAAGGTCGGCCATCGAGACAACTGAGCCCTTGGAGTTGCGGAGCTTGATCTCCTCAGCAGGCGTATCAGCCGCGGCGTAGTTGATGGCCTCAATGTCGTCAGCCTGGCGCTTGTGCATGCCCAGCGCGAGTCGCTCGAAGATGTAGAAAGCCGGGTGCAGGATCACGGCAAACGCGATGGAGATGTGAAGCTGCATGAAGAGGTAGGCGAGCACAACAGCGCCCCTATCCGACTTGAAGCCGAGCGCCGAGAGGCCCGTGGCCGGGCTGGCGTAGATCGTGAAGAGCAGGTTGCCCGAGATCTGGCAGCCAACCGCCGAGTAACCCGTGCTGGCCAACACGAGGAATAGAACCGAGATAAACGTAAGCGTGACGCCGATGACACGCGGCATACGCTCGGGTTGGCTGTGCTGACGCTGCAGCGCCGGGATCACAATGCCTGCCCCGTACGCGAGCGAGAGGTTTCCGAACGTCAGCGCGACCTGCTCGAACGAAACGTCCGACGACGGCACGCTCGGATGGCCGCTCATGCCGTGGAGCAGCACAGCGACGCCGATCACATCGGCGATGATCGTACCGAGGCAGCCGGCGAACGCAGCACCAGCACCTTCCTTCATGGTCGGCGTGAGGCACACGGGGATTGCGCTCGCGGCCATGAGCGCGATCCACGTCTTGTCCTGGAAAGCTCCCGGGAAGAGGCGGCCCAACAAGATGCCGCCGAGCACGAGAAACGCACAGGGAACCAGAAGGCAGACGCCCATCTGCGAGATCACGACGAGCCAGCGGCCCGTCTTGCCCATGCACCACTCGCCGAGATCACCAAAGGTGCGCACGCTCTTAGGCGCGAGCAGCATGACCTTGGAGCAGACGACCGAGGCGTAGACGTTGGCGAAGGCCATGAAGAGCATGGCCAGCACGGCGAGCACGGGGCCGGCGCGCGAGAAGTTGGCCGGCATGCCGAGCGTGCCGATGCCGTAGACGCAGCAGAAGAGGTTGAACGCGATCTTGGCATCTTCCGCCGTGAACCACTTGCCCGCCATGGCTGTGGAGATCGAGAGAGAAGAAGAGGAGACTTGGTCTTGAGCTGGCGAATCGACGAGTGAACGACTCGAGACCCTGGCCGCTCACGTTGGGTCTACGCGGCAGACGGAGACCAACAACCAGCGCCAGCCGCCGGGATGGGGGGGGGGGGGGGGGGGGGGGGGGGAGGGTCTCTGGGTTAATCCCGGTTTCTGAATGCGGGATGGGAGGGGGGGGGGGGGGGTGTCAAGTCGCTTTTGGTTGGGGATCCATCCAGTGAGGAACACCGCGTCACGGGAGCCTCGCTCGAAACCTGACAAGATCCTCTCGGAAAACACGGCTTTCTATTTGCCGTCGCATCGGCTTGATGCGAAGGCGAGTGGATGGGAACGACCCACACTTGGGGTGATGGGGGTGATCGAACTTGTCACGATTGTGCCGATGAATTCATTTCTACAGGTTGCCTTCTCATGCGTTGTGCGGTTGGGAGGAGCTCTCCGTTCTTGGGCTTGACAGCTCATATTCGATATGGCAGGTTTGCAGTCCATGCTCTGCCAATCAACCGACCAACAGCGGATTTCCTCCACGGCCAATCGCAAGCAACGAGGTCGAAAAAAGATCCGGAGCCAGTGCGCAAAGCTGGGAAGAGAAGGGCGACTTGTCTGAAGTTGGCGCCTTCCATTCTCCACGGGCCATCTCGCCCCTCTCAGTCGGTACTGTAGCTCTCCCGATACATAGCGTTCCATAGCGAGTCTAATGAGGCAAGGAGTCCCTTGCAGCAGAGAGAGTGGATGATGGCAATCCGAATGGCAAGTCTCTAGTATTTTTTGTGGTGCGGATGAAGCTCGAGTGCGAGTCGTCACTGGCTGCAGTGGGAATGGACGTCATGGATGCGCACCTCGAAGTGAACTCTCCACATATGAAGACACCTAGTCGCTGAACGCGGAAAACTGTCTTCGTGTTTGGGTTCCTCGTGTATGCTTCCAGTTCAGTGAAAACTTTGAAGATATGACTTAGTTGAGCCCAGAGCCGTTAATCTGCGGCTTCTTTTGGGAAAGAGCTCGTGCTGAGTGTACGTTGCGTAAACTGGCAGTGAGCTGAATGTGACAAGGTTCCCGTTTGATTGTTGTTGGGAATGCTGTTACTTGTGCTCTACGCTATCATTCCTTGACAACTGCGCAGCACCATCTCGCTCAAGCTGAAGCTGGGGCATTTCCTAGACGGCGCGGCTGGGAACTCTCGTTGAAGAAGAGACCTGAGTTGAGAGATCCGGGAGCCCGTCGCTCTTAACCCAACTCACTCAACTTCCTTTTGTTCTTCAACCAACGGAATCACTTCTCCACGCGTCACGCTGACGTGAGGAACCGTCGTCTCCCCAGTGTCTCCAAGAGGCTCTCCCCGGGCTTCTCTCCATCGACCGTCTGGAGCACACCTCAAGGGTCTTCAGATCGAGCTCTCTCACAAAAAAAAGAACCCTCTCTCAAGACAAATCACAAATCACAAAACATGTATTTGTGACTCTGATCGGGATCAGATTTCTCCAACTCAGGTGTAACCATGTACCCCCCCCTGCAGGGGCAACAACCAGCGAACCCAAGAGATCACATGCCTCGCCGACGAGCTCGCCACGACGACGCCGCGTCTTTGCGCGAGAGCGGCGCGTCCTCGTGCGACGCCGTGTGGACGCGTCTCCACGAGCAGCTCAGCGGACTGCTCGCGCTCGAGGTCGACTCGCGCTTCGTCCACGAGCCGCGCCACGCCCACGCCTCGTGGCTCGTGTTCCACGTCACGCGCGTCGAGAGCCCGTCGCCAGCGCGCAAGAATGCGCTGCCTGCGCGCATTGGCGAGGCGCTCGGCGCGCTCGCGACGCTCTGTGCGGCGGCCGAGCGGCTCCGGCTCCGCGAACAGGACCAGCTCGCGTTCTGGACGCGCGTGCTCACGTCGCAGATGATGGCGCGGCCGCTGGACCGCGGCGACGTGTCGATCTGGCGCTTTGCACAGCATGTGCGCGAGCGCGAACTGCGCGTCAAGCTCCAGTGGGCCGAGCGCAAGCTCGAGAGAGCGATTCTCGCGCCGATCAAGCAGTTCCTCGACGCTGTCTGGACGGGTTTTGATCAACTCGAGGTCGGCGATCGCACGGCGCTGCTGCGAGCGATGCGAGTGGCGATCTGCGTGACCAAGACCCAGTTGACAGCCAAAGACGTGGAGTTATTGGGTAGTGTGATCGAACAAACCGAACCAGACAGGATGAAACGCGGAAGACGCGTGTTCGAAGACGCGGTCGGCTCGCTCGAGATTAGTGAGACGGTGCTCTCTGCCGACGCGCTCCGCGCACTGGCATCTCGCGTGTACCCTGTGGCGAGGCGTATCGACGAGCTGAGAATGGAAGCGATCTTCCCCTCCGGACCACTGGGAGACGCGAGTAAAATGGTGACACCAGAGTACGCTGCTGCGTTCAAGAGTGTTCTGACGGCTGCTCTCGACGCCTCTCATTGCAAAGGCAGCGTGCGACCCGTGGGGATCTCGCTAGCATACAATAGCCTTCAAGTCAGCCATCTTCAGGCATTGTACGACTCGTTGCGCCGAGCAACACGAGATCTTCGGTCACTGTCCCTCAAATATTCCCTCGGATCTACCCAGTTCTGGACACGGCGATTGGCACCTGGACTTGTGAAGGCCCTGGAAGCGATTATCTTTACGACTTCCAACCCTAGCGGAAACATCGACAGTGATTGCGAGCTCGATCTCACAGGTCGTCCATTCGAGCGCGAGGAGATCGAGTTGTTGGATTCATCACTCACTGATCGAGTGGTGAAAAACCTCCCAGCGGTACGCCAGGCATTGGCGAGAGGAAAAAGTGTTACCTGCCGTGTTGGAGGCCCGCACCTGGTGTTGGGAGATGATGAAGACGGCACGTGGTTCGACCCGAAACAAGAACATGTCGTGCGATCAGTGAATGACTCGGGAGACATCGAGCTTGCCATCCTCGCGACTGAGCAAACCGCGGAAGTGACTGGAGTCATTCCTGCACGGGACTTCAACGAAATCAGCGTGGATGGGAAGTCTCTCTTTCGAGCTCGCTTCAACCGACTTGTGCTCGACGGGGATGTTGAAGGGAGATTCCTCGTGGACGATCCGTCATTTTCGCGTGGAGCCGACCGCCGCAGTTTGCTGCTGAACGTATGTGGTTGCGAATACTCGCAACTGCTCTGGACCATTGGGTATCGTCTCACATTCCTCTCAATGCGGTGGTTCAGATGCAGAGATCACCACTCTCTGGAGTCAATACTGTCACCCTGCTCGCACATAAAGCATCTGAACATTGAAGGCTCATCGCCATTCTTGGATATTGACACAAACTGGCAAGGCCTTGCGACTCGACTGTACGCACTGGAAACGCTCAACCTGACGTCAACGCAGATGAAGCCTTGGATGATGGACGCTTTTGTCCGTGGACTCGCAAGGGCCCCACGCTGGCATCTCAAAAGGCTCTCTGTCGCGCAGAATCTAATCAGCGCGGAGAATGTGCAGCAGCTCGAGTTTCTCCTTGACATCGCGCAGGACCTGCATCTGCTTGAAGTCAACAGCATCGGCCACTCGATCGAAGTCGAAGCCTACATCAACGCGCGACGTAATCTCACGAAAAACTACCAGGGCATCGTGATCGACTCGCGGCCGATGGATCCGCGATCCAAGCTCGCATTCCTGAGCGTCGCCGCCCGATTCTGCGGAGGGACTGTTCTGGAGGCGACCGTCGCCGGCAGCATCTTCGCTATGGCCGAGCAAGCGACCGTGCGACAGATTTTGTGGCATGGGTCCAAGTGACAATCGGCAACACTAGGTTGTTTTGTGTCAACTGTTGTCTTTCGCATCGATTTTACTTCGGCAGCATGGTCGGCGAATTTAAACGTGCAAGTTAGTTGGTCATGACGATGTGCAGTGCGCTACCCTCCACGACCCACAGACTCGAATGAGTAGAGAGAGAGAGATATGGGGAAAGAAGATAGAGCTCTGGAGGACCGTGGTCAGGCTCGCATGAGCGGTTACGGATAGCTCAATTGCACAGTCTAGGGAAATTTACAGGCTTCACGACAGTCAGACGGAGAACCAACTGGAAGTTGCTGCCAGCAAACGTACCGAAATCTTGGGAGTTGTGCTGTCTCTCCGAGCGCAGCTGCCCCATCAATCGCAATCCTCACAAGTGAGCAGAGGTTAGTCTGTAAAGGATTGGGTAGGAGTACGCGGCGAGGCCTTACCGAGTGAATCACGGACAGCTGCCCAATGAATACATCTTGTCGTTTGTGCTGCGTGCTGCCCAGTTCAGGATTTGGCCTCCAGCTCCACTGCAGACCCCACAGTGCCCGAATAAGTAGAGGATGGAAGGTTGGGGGGGGGGGGGGGGGTTAAGCAAGGCACTGTGGGGCAGGTGACGAGGCCTGGATGGATGGGTACGGACAGCTCCCATCAAAATGGTTTGGTGCGGGGAGGCTCTGCTGGCAGAGCTTCCTACGATCAAACCAAGTTTAGCTGATCCGGGAGAAAGCGGTTTGTGGAGCACAGGCGCCGAGCGCGATGCATCCGTTAAACTAACCAACGGGCAATGTCTCGGGCGGATCTTTTCCCAAGGAGAATGCAGCCTGTGTAGCCATGTTGATCCCACGAGAAGGTCCAAGTCGAACTTTGTCGACACATCTTCAACTTGAAGAGAAACCCCGTCTCTTCGATGGCCAGTTTGCCTTGTGCCCTCCGGGAAGCTAGGATTGGAGCGCTGCGGCAAATCTTCCCGTTATGCACGTCGACCACAACGAGATGGGGATAGCTTCAAGTCGGACTCGTTTGGTCGTCGGATATGGAGACCCATACAACTCTGACCACAACGCTGACACCACAGTACGATGGTGTATGTGCACATTGCAGAGGGGGTGTGGAAAGACTCGGATCGGCCGGAAAGATGGTCGTCGTTCCATCTCCAAGCAACGTCTCCCCACTTCCACCTGAGATGAGGCCCTCAGAGAACGCCAGCGAAGCTCTGCGACGGCGCAACGCTTGGCGACTGCATTGGATCCCAAAGCCACAAGGTGTGATTGCGTTTGTCTTGGCATATCGGTGGCAATCGTAGGCCATCCAGTTGGGACATGTCTCAAGCCGGTGAGGCACCGCCCTCGCGGGAGAGCAAGAATGAACACTCCATACTCCATCAGCGCTGAGGAGGAGGCGATGGTGTTGAGAAAACGCCTTCCTCGCTCGTTCTGCTCAACTCAGAATTGGTGGCACCACTTCGATCGACCGGCACATTGCACAGAGCTCATTGGACGCGTGGAGACGGCGTCCGTCTCCTCGTCTTCCTCGTTCTTGTTCTTCCAACGCAAGAAGAACGGCATTCGTTGCGTTACGAACCTGCCTCCATCCGAAACGCCAGCATGAGTGACGCTTCGAGCATATGGTGGGCATGGAGGATTCGTCAACGATGGATTTTCTACGGAAGCGAAAAACAAGTCACAACGGACACAGACCCGCCAGGGGCAACAGAGCAGCCAATGCCACACCTTGTTTCCCATTGATGTGTGTGTTTGTGGGGGCACAAGGTAGTCGAGTGAGCAAGCGAGAGAGAGAGAGAGAGAGAGAGAGAGAGAGAAAGAGAAAGAGATGAGGATACACAACGGATTTGACGCCATTTAACGCCTCACTGCTGCACTCCTGTCGCGGGAAAACGATCTTCCAGTCCTCTGGCTTCATCGGATCCATTCAAAGTCTCGCGATGCCAGTTTCGTCGTTTTCCACGAAGAACAAGCAGAAAATAGCGTCGGTCATCGTTGGAGCCAGAGGGCATGGCGTTCGTCGGCCCCTGGAATCTCGTGCTCGCACGTGGCGGCTTCTCGAACTTGCTCACGTGCTCCGCGCGCGTTCTCGCGTCGGCGGTTACTCGGTGGGGCACTTGAAGCCGGACCACGGCGGTGAGTTGCACCGCCTCACCAAGTAGGCGACTCGGTTCACGTTGTTCCACCGAACGACGCCGCATAGTTCCCCGCCGAAACAAAATGAGCTAAAAGACCGTTTATTTCCACTAAACGCAAAATGTCAAACGCGCGTGCTTCTGCGACTTATCGTTGCACTCGCCCACGGATCTTCCACCGTCTCCGCGTCGTCTGCTCGTCGAGCGAAAAAGATATGAAACCTGCCAACCTTGTCGAACGCTGCTCAGCGTGTGAGTTCAGATCGACAGGCTTATCCGATCCGTTCAACAAACCCGGCATTGGAAGGAACTGGACAGAACAGAGGCTTCATACACGAGCTTTTTGATTATGCGTCGTAGCTCAAGATGGTTGGCACCGAGATCATCCATGGACTCGTTCTGCACTTGTACAGGTGTGCGCGTCAGCACTACGAGGCAGCTGCGAAAATCTCGGCAGTTTTTTATTCCATGACTACAGAGCCGAACGCTGTTCTGCGAGCAACGGGTATCCAAACGATCCTTAATGGGAGAGAGACCGTCACACGACGACGACGCCGCTTGCAGCTGTTTCGAGGATGTTAAAGAAGAAAAGATGATTAACGTAAGACTATCCTCTACCACGCCACCACTCGTCTTCGCTTTCGCCCTTTCGTTGGTTCCGCAGTGCGTTTCCCCCATTCTCCAATCTTCCGTCTTCAGCCGAGAGAGCCTGCACTCATGGCGCCTGCGACGTTCACGAGTCCCTTCCCCAAGCTCGACCTCTCGCTCGACGAGAAGGAGAACCTCCACAACACGGCCACTTCGCTCGTGGATGAGGCCAAGTCGCTCTACGAGGACTACATGAGCAAGACGGGCAGCCACCTCGACGCCGCCAAGTGGGAATGCATCCGCGAGAGCGAGAACGTCAAGGTCTACCGCGATCGACGCCGTGGCGCCGGCACGGACAACAAGGATATGCACTTGCTGCTCACGGCCGGCACCATGCCGGGCACGCTCCACGACGCCATGTACGGTGTCATGTGCAACACGACCGACGATATCCGCGTCAAGGCTGCGTATGTGGGTGACCCTGTCGTCGACATGGCTGTGCTTGACACGATCATCGAACCGACGCCTGAGCAGCCGTTCGAGTCGATGATGGTGCGCTGGATGGCGCGCAAGATCCCGTTCCACGCGCGCGCGCTGCTCAAGCACCAGGATTGCATCTCGTTTGAGGCTACGGGCCTGCGCGCACTTACAAATGGCGAGACGGTCGGCTTCCACCTCGTGCACTCGGTCAAGTTCGCGAAGACGCCAGAGTTGCCCAATTACGGCCGCATTAACATCTCATTCTGCGGGCTTTATCGCCAGATCTCGTCGACCCGTGTGGAGGCGTTCATGGTCTCGTACTTCGAGATCAAAGATTCGCTGCTGGTGTCGACGAGGCTCAAGGCACTCGCCGACTCGATGGTTTCGATCTCCCACGTCATCGAATGCGGCCAGCAAAAGAAGCTCGCGTTCTTGGTGCAACACAAGGACACTTTCGTGTTGGACCACGATAACGACAGCCAAGGGGGAGCAGACGGATGTGCCGTGTGTGGTTCGAGGGATCGGTCGGCATACCGCGGCGTCAAGTCGGCATGCGCCATCTGCTCGCGCCACGTTTGCGACGGATGCAGGCTCAAGCGCGATCTCTGGATGTTCGCGCTCGACCGCGAGCTGCTCAAACACAATATGCGTCTGTGTGTGCCTTGCGTGGCGACGGCCCAGCGCATTGATGCTGCAACCATAGCTGGTACACAGGCCGAGCTCAAGCGCGGCCGAGACGTCACCAAGATCAAGAACGTTCACTGTGTGCGCGTGACGCGCGACGACAAGACCGCGGCCTCCTGGACCCGATCTTCGAGCCGCGGCTACACGTCAGCGACATCGTCGCTAGCGAGTCTGGACTTTTAAGTACTACCTTCTCTATTTGCAAGACCTGACAACTCCTGAGTGTGCATTAGCGTCAATTATTACGAAGTACAACCTACTATCCGTTCTTCCTGGCTTCCTTTCTCTGCCTCTACATGATCACATCGCTCAAGTATCCGTCGAGCAGGAAGCGCGCGAGTAGTGCCGGCACGTGCTGCACGCCGTCGCAGAGTTCACACGAGTCCGCGTCGATCGCGCTCGCGTGGACGATGCTCGCGTTCAGCCAGGTCGCCCAGTCCTCGGGCTCTTTGTCTGTCTTCTTGAAGATCGAGCGGAAGAACCCTTTCTTCTTCGCCTGCTCACTGCCGGCCTCGGCGTAATCTCTCTCCACTGCCTCGCAGAATGCACACGGTTCGGCGTGGTTCGCCTGCGCAGCTGCCGAGTGCGAGGAAGCCCACTGGCGCATCCGCGAACGCAGCTCCGCGAACTCTTTCTTCGTGCGCTGGACCTCGTACGGCTCGGTCGGACGCACGATCGTGAGCTGTGCCTTGTCGCTGGCGGGCTCGCTGCGCTCCACGTCGTCGTCCTTGACACCGACGCGCAATGCCAAACAACGGCGACCGTCGCCGTCGTAGGTCTCACCTGCGATCTCGACGCGATCGACGTGACGAAGGAACGCGAGACAGTCGCGTAGACGGGACACATCGCTTGAGGGCGACGCCGTCGGGCGATCGAGCGCTGACACGAAGGAGGTCATGAGTTTCTTCGCGAAGTGGAAACGCGAACGACTCGGAGTCCAGCATTGCACATGATTTCTCGCTGGACTCAGAGACTCAGATCTCAGTGGGTGCTCTGAGTCCGTGTTGGCATCAGAAATGAGTCCTCTATTTGGAGAGAAAGGCCGCATCTGCCTTTGCTGCCAAGGACTTCGCTCTTGCGTGGGCAAATTGCCAGCAGGAATGGGTTTCGCAGGAGGCTCCAGGTGCGAGCGTGTCGTTTCGACGATTGCTGACGTGATACGACGTATGGAACGCGTTGTCTCGTGAGACCTCGCGGCATTTCCGCACGAATTTCGCTCCTGCACAGCCAGGATCGATGTTTTCCTCAAGCGCGAGAACTCACTAACTCGGGAATCAGCGTCGTGAGTCCAAGGCAGACGGCGCGAATACGGTGGGAGAGGTCAGAAAAGCATGCACGGAGTGATTAGCACGCGACAGTTTGATCTGCGAGGCGACGAGCCGCCACGTCCCTAGCATCCCTGGCCACCGTTTCTATCTCTCATCCAGGCATGAATTTACCGTGGCCAGCAAGACCATGGAGGAACGAAACGCTGAAGTTGACGACATGGCGCAGTGGAAGTTTCTGACGCCTTGGCTCGAAGAAGCTTCCATTTTTGAACTCAAGCTGGATCGCTATCTCGATGACCACCTGCGTCGTGACCAGGCGTGGATGCATATCCGTGAAGGCCGCAGCATGGCGCGTCGGCAATGGATTCGGCTTGATGAAGAGTGCGGACGGCCGATAGACTTGGCTGTGTGGCTAGCTCGAGCTCTGGAAGTCGTGCTTCTCGCGCTTCGAGTGGATCCGAGAGTCTGGAGGATGGTACAGTTCCCGATCACAAGCAGTATCGCTCTGCTCCATCCTGATCAGCTCGACCCCCACGTGAAGCTTTGCTGTGATTGGGGCAGTTCGTTTGCAGACAGAATCCCTGACTCGAAGATGCTCTTCTTTCCGGATGCTGACGATCCTCACGAGTTAAACGAGAACGGCGATCTTTCGATGGCTTCGTACGAGGATGCCAAGCGCCAGATTGCCACTTTGGACGTTAATGGGCACCTGCATGGTTACTTGATCCCGCTAACTATCTCCTTTGAGGATCTCGATTATCACACCAGGACGATCGAGTATATTGAAGAGTTATTGGCAAATGGAACAGTCGTCGTGGGAAATTCGAAGCCAACGGCTCGTGCTGCTTATCAACTCAAAGCGATCCACCTCGCGATTGGTTGGCATACAGCAGACCTGAATAGACCCAGCAACCGCGTTCGCGAGTTTCACCGGCTCGCCGTCTGGGGTGTGCCAGTCACTTCGTTTAAAGGTCGAGCCGAAGACGACACAAGGTTCCTCAGCTGGCTGGGTGGGGACCATTCGGTTCGTCTCAAGCTTTTTATCGCAAGCCGGGAATCTGTGCGTGGCGCAAAGGCTGCGTGTCGTCGTTTCGGGGCAAGGCTTGCCACCCTTGCAGTGGACACGAGCTTGGTTGGCAAAGACTTTGAAACCGTCACCCAATTTATTATCGATTTGCGTTCAAGCTGTCCGAATCTTCGTCAACTCGAGTTCATTGGTGCTAGGATTGTAGGTCCGAGCAAGGTTGAACGTTTCGCTGCTCAATTGGCAACATCTCAGAGAAAGCATTGCACTGATGGCTACTGTTGCTCCTGGATTCGGTCACTGGCGTTCACCGAGACGTTTACAAGCGCGAAGACAACTATCCGTATCGTTGAGTTGATCGCTCAGTGCCTCCCTCGTCTCAAGTCTCTCGTTATTAGCGCGCGTTCAATTTCAGAAACGTGTCTGAATGTAATTCTGCGGTCTCTCCCGTGGTTGGAAACGTTGGATTTATCTATTGTGCATCTCAAGATGCTCCCCATCCTGCTTTCTGCGTACGAAAACGGAAGCTGCCACATCCGAAAGCTCAACCTCCATGCTCCTCGAGCGCGACCAAATCCATTATTTGAAGCGCTAACAAAACCCGACGCGCGAATCACTCACACACTGGTTGAGCTTGGGATACGATTCGTCAGCCCTCCCCGTGAATCCTTCCTGGACACCTTGGGTGTTATGCTCGACTCGAATCAATATTTGGAGTGTTTGCAATTCGTCAACTGCTACAGTGATGGAATAACTTGGGAATCGTATGATTTCTTGAAAGTGCACAACAACATGCCGCTTACGAACCAAGCTCGCGCGCAGAAGAGAGCGTTTCTAAGTGTTGGGCGACTAGTTCCAGCATGCGGAGCCTTGGGGAGTGATCTTTGTGCGACTATTTTCTCATTTGTTGGACCACCACCGCACCGATTCATTTGGATCGTCTAGGTTGTTCTCTGGATATTTATATCCAGAGTATAGGTGGGATCCTACTCGGGTCTACTTACTTCTATGAATACATTATTATTCGTAAAAGATAGTATCATATACTGACATTAGCCTATTTGACGTTATAAAGAACTCTTATAGCCGATATACTCTAAGAATCTTCAACGTAATTGGTGGATGTCTTCTCTACCGGCCTGGTGCAACATTCACGCTGGGAAATATGTCATGCACATTCGTTCAACAATCTTCGCATTTTGGGATTTGCGACTCGATTGGCCTGGTGCCAGTATGGGTGTTCATTTCGCTGTACGGTACGACGTGTGATGTTCAATTTCTGGGCAAAGTCGACTCGTGCTGATGGGTCAAACCGACGACGTTTTGGTGGGTTGAGATGTGCTTTTGATGGGGGACTGGATGCAGCAGCTGCCGTAGCTGATCAGCCGGAGGCGGCGAGCTGAGGCTGATCTGCATGGCAGATCCTGGCTGTGGGATGACGGACTTGAGTTGTGGCCATCGCATGGGAGGCCATCGTCGTGGCCATAGCGATCATCAACTGCGATGTGCCCACGGCCATCTGATGACAATGACAAGTTCAACCTCGCGCTGGTAGCTATCAGCTTAGGCGCTAGATACAGTGTCCAGAAGACCTTGCTCACGTACGCTCACGGACGTCTAACTGCCAGCACATCTTCGATTTCAGCCGCAGTATCAACACGTTCGTCACCACAGACAACAGGATTGCCAGCAGGAGCTGGTGTTTCGCGGACGCGTGAGCTTCAGCGCGTCGTCGCCTTACGCGCTGCCTGGGTCTTCTGGCGACTGTCTCCGATGTTGATGCACGCAAGCTCCCTTCAACATGGTCAGTAGCCCAGGCACTTGCCGCGCGCGCGTGTCGTCGGCGTGGCGCCAGACATTAATGAAGAAGCCCTTGCGCGCCAGCGCGAGCGAGCGAGCTGTATCTGTCCGAACGCGCGCAGCTACTGCAGCCGAAGGGTGCGATGTGGTCCGACAATCACTCGCTCATGGCCAGCGGGTTGCTCGCCAACTGTGCCACGCGCGCGCCGTGCGCCCCAATGCCTCGCCGATGAGCTGCGAGTCGTTCTCCACTTCAACGTGACCGAACGACAAGACCTGACGACACAGCACCAAAAGTACAGAAGTTTTACCGATAAATACAGAAATCGCACAAAAGATGCAGAAAATGCCTCGTCACAGGATGGGCGACAAGACTTAGTGACCGTTCCGGAGCTATCGCTCCGGCGTGTAGCGCTCGCGCCCGCTACGCTACGCTCCGCTAAACGCTCGGGAGATAGCACCCTTCGCTTCGCTTCGGGGCTATCGGCCTTTAGATCATGAATTCTGGACAGCGTGGGTCGCAATCGATCATGCTCCGGGGGGTACCCTACCCCCCCTCCGCATGGGCTCTTGCTCCAAGCCGAGCCAAAAAGGTCACTATATCGGGGGGAGAGTTGAACCGCCATCTGTATTTTCCGGTAGTTCCTCTGTATTTTTGGTATTATGCCAGACCTGACCTGGTCCTGACCCGGATCGGACCCTCCCATTTCCAATATCCAGACCTTCCCGTGCGAATGCGCGGCATTGTCGTACTATTTGTGTCTCCGTCTTCCCTCACGGGAATCGGTGTTTTTTGCGAAAATTTCCCTCCGAGTTTCGAATTCTCAGGTCATCAGTTTGGTCTTCCAGTCATTCATCAAGCCAATTAATGCCGGTTCGTTGATCATGATGGAAAAACAATAACAGGTTGTGCTGCTGTGAATGAGTTTTGTACTTCGCGAGATGCCCGAATTTGGGTCGCTTCAGACCTTTTCTAAACCCGAATGATTGGATCGATTGAACCAAACAACCGTGAGGCAAGATTTTCCACACGTTGTTCACCATCCATGATGCGAACGGTATTATCGATTTTTTGCAGCTCAGTTTTCACTCGACCCACATTTCCTTATTCAAAATATGAGGTCGCTTACACATCGAGGAAATGCAAAGTATGCAGATGGAGCACAGTCGCCCCCAACAGTCTTAGCTATCGCAATCAAAGCCGTTCAGCAGAGGCCGCTCGCACCAATGCGCTAAACGCGCTCTTTGGGTCTGCTAACAGCACACTCGGCTCGTCAAACTCGACCACGCGGCCCTGGTCGAGTACGAGGATCCTGTCGCTATCCATGACAGTGGCCAGTCGGTGCGCAATCGTGAATTGTGTGACATTGGCGAGCTCTCTTTCGATCATCCTCGCAAGTTTAGCCTCGGTTGCATGGTCCATAGCGGCCGTAGCTTCGTCCATGACAACAATTGCACAACGGCGCAGTAACGCTCGGGCCATGCACAACAACTGCCGTTCACCGACCGATAGATTCTCACCGTTGGCGTGGAGAGGCACTTCCAGCACACTAGTCGACGACTCAGTGGCCATGGCGTGAAGAGTTGGAAGCATTTCCACTTTAACTAGCATTTGCGTGATCTCGTCGTCGCTGTAGTCGTCGAACGGGTCGAGAAAGTGGCGTAAGGAGCCTTCGAGAAGCACGGGTGACTGAGGGATAATCGCTACACGACCTCGCAAGTCCGGAAGAGGCACGCCAGCGACATCAAGACCGTCGATGCGGATACTGCCGGACTGAAGCTCGTTCATTCGGAGCAGAGCCATTGAGAGACTCGACTTACCTGCTCCCGTACGACCGACGACGCCGATCTTTTCATGAGGCTTGATCGAGAATGTCACGTCATGCAGCACAGTAGGATCGTTAGGCTTGTACGCGAAGCTAACGCGATCGAATTCGATTGCACCATGCTCTGGCCAACTGGCTGGAGGCTCGATAATAATTGTTGAGGGAGAAGCATCGCCTTCACGCTCGAGAGAACCGTATTCAATGACGCGCTCAACGCACACCATTGCGTTCTCGGCTTTGGACCATGCCTTAATTAGTGTCTGCAGTGACGAGTCGATGCTCAGCGCGTACGTGAACGCGAGGCCGACAATACCGGGTGAGAACCAGTTGGAGAACGCGACGAAGGAACCCACAACCAAGAGTACGATGACGCACCCGAGCAATTGGAGACGTAGCGCGAACCACTGGATCATCACGATCTCAGTGTCCCACAACGCATTGTCGATATCGATGCGCCGGTGGTTTTCCTCGATCGCCCGGTCTACATAGTCTCGCCCGAAAGCTCGAAGAAGCGCAGCACCCGCCTCACTCTGCGTGATGTGGCTCAGGATCGGCGAGTTGACGACCTTCCACATGCGTCTCACGTCGCAGAATGTCCGCACATAGCCCTGCGCGATCCGTACGTACACGTAGACAATGGGCACGACGCAGAGGCCGACGTATTTGATCGTTACAGCCGCGGTGATCAGCGCGCCCACCGTGGAAAATACTGCGCTCAGCAATGTGCTGTATGCTGTCGGAATCACTACATCAATCGTCGCGATGTCATCTGAGTACCGATTGATGATGCGTCCGATCGGGTTCGTGTCGAAGAATCGGATCGGTGCATGGAGCAGGCCGTCTGTCATAGCTCGAAAGAGGTTCTCGGCGGCCTTGAGGCCGATCACGGCCACGAGGATTCCACGAACCAAAACCATGACAGCACCAGCGGTCGCAAGCGACGCGTAGACGCCCGTAAAATACGAGACGCGAGACTGGTCGATCTCGCTACTGGTCCAATGGCTCAGCCAAAAATCGCTGCTGATCTGGAAGCCCTGCCATGCGAGCTGAGCGATTAGAAGAAGCACGAAGAGCCGAACGCCACCGACTGCGTCACGGTATCCGCGCAGCACCGACGTCGCGATCTGGCCTTCTTGGCGTCCTTCCTCATGGACAAGAACACCGATCGCGGTCTGCGCTGCATCGAACTCTGCAGTGATACCGTACTTGATAGCAATGTCAGAGTCGACGGCCTGGATTCGACGGTCAGTAGAATCTACGACGCGCTGTGTGTTCATGACTTGGCCATTCGCAAGTGTGACTCGCACATTCACCACAGAGGACGCAAGGATGTCAGGATTATGAGTCACAAGCACGACGGTCTTGTCGTAGAGCAGCCCACATAGACAATTCTCAAAAATCCGCTTTTGAACAAGCGTGTCGACAGCGGCAAGAGGCGAGTCCAGTAAGTAAATATCGGCATCGGCGTAGCAGGCCCGAGCCAGAGCGACTCGAGCTTTCTGACCGCCCGAAAGGTTCACACCTTTCTCACCGATCTCTGTCGCATCGCCAGCTCCAAACAGCGCGAGATCTTCTACGAGGCAGCAGGCTTCTAATACTCGCGCATAGCGACTGGCGTTGAACGGCGTCCCAAATAGAATATTTTCTCGGATGGTCATGTTCTGGATCCACGGCTGCTGCGAGTAGTACGCGACTGAGCCGTTCACTCGAACGGCACCTGATGTCTTTGTCATCTCTCCGAGTATACCGCTCAGAAGTGACGACTTGCCAGCACCCACTGAACCTTCGACCACGACAAACTCGCCTCGTTGGATGCTTAGCTCAATATCTCTCAACACGGCACTGTCACCCCAAGCAAATGTCGCGTTGTCGATGTGGATCGCTGGTCCTTTGGTGTCGTTTGTCCGATCACGTCCGTCCAAGTCGAGATCCGGTGCCTCAAGGAAGCTCGTAAGACGCTGAACCGAGATACGCGACTGGATAAGTGCCTGGATCGTGGCCGGCAAGTCACGCAGCGGATCGCGGAGAGCGTTGAACAGCGCCATCGACGTGAAGACTTTTGCAGCCGTGAGTTGGCGATCGAGCACGAGTGCGTAGACCGCGAACGAGACCGTGGATACGAAGAAGGGCGAACTCCAGAGTACGAACATGCTCGCGGCACTCGCAAAGCTATATACTGAGAGGCGACTGACTTCACTAGCGCGCTGCTCCGTGAGCTTGGAGTGGAAGCGCGGTTCCCAGGCGTTGAATTTGACGATCTGGATGGCGCTGAAGACTTCCTTGACCGTCCGCATCCGGACGTCCTTGGCCTTCATGAGCTTGCTGTACGCGTTGCCCATGACACGCGCGATCCCGTAGTTGAGGCTCAAGCTCGCGATGACAACTCCGATCCCGGCGAATGCTGCGACATCCAGCTGCTGGTAAAGCAGGATCGTGATTACAACAATCTGCAGTGGCAAGATCCAGGCGTTGTGGGCCGCGAGGATTGCGTAGAGCACGCCGTTTGTGTCGGTCGTGACGAGGTTCGAGATCTCGGCAGGTTTCGCTTGTGAGGTCTCGAGGCGTTGAGCTCGCACTGCGTCGCGGCGAAGCGCTTTCTGGAAGAGCAGACTCTTCATGGCCCCCGTGATGCGCATCGCCGTGTGGTTGATAGCATTCTCGGTCTGCGTGATGACCGCGACATTTGCCACACGAAGACACACGAATGCCGAGAGCCACACGCTGAGATTCTCCACGTCGACGGTGCCTTGGTCCGTGTTGAAGGCCGAGACGACGTGGTGCACGACCACGGGCGCGACCACGGCGTTGGCCGCCACGAAGAGGTACCCGAGTCCGCAGAGCGCGAAGGTCTTCCCATACACAAAGAGCATGGCCTTGGAGATCGAACGTCCGTGGCGCAAATAGGCTCCATGGAGCAGGCGGTAGCACGTGGCTGTCGCATCCTGCTCGCGTAGCGGGAAGAGGTCCCCAAAGCCCAGCGCGCGTTGCTTGCTGATGGCGTAGATTGGGTCCCCACTTGAAAAGAGCAGCGTGCGAATCAGCGTCGCGTCGCCACGGGGCACATGGGGCAAGTCCTCAAGCGCGTAGAACGCGCCCGCCAATGGCTTGGCGGGTGAGTCGTCGGCCATTTTCGCCAAAACGCACTCTGTCGCAAGGGTCTCGTGGAGAGCTCCACCTTGGAGCTCCTCATGAGACCCTCACTCACAAATGTAGCCATTTCAACCAATGGCCTCGAACGAGATCAGCAACGGAGTGCTGGTGAGTCCCGCCTTTCGGTGAGTGTTCAAGGCGATGGAGCGCGCGAATCGGCACACACGAGATCGAAGGATCGTCGAGGCGTTCGGTTCTTGTGGTCATCTGGACTGTGATCACAGAAAGAGTCGAACGCATCGTTCGATTACACTGCTGTGTCCTAGATACATAAATTATACGTAGGACACTCCAAGAATCCACACAAAGGCTCTGCCATATGTGGATTCTCGAAAGATGCGAGGAGTGGACTGGATGTCGAATGCTTTCGTGGCAGCAGCAGTCGGCTAACGAATGAGATCTCGCCCGGTAACACTGGTCGCGAGCAAAATAGTCGCACACTGTCGTTTGATCGGAAACAGTCTTTGGGCACTACAGCATAATGCGAATTACTCAACGCCAGAGGGTATTAGAGCGAATGCTAACCTCGAGGATCGGGTCATTAGCACCAGATGAAGTGCTTAGACGACGACGATGGAACGAATGTACGGCGGTTTGCCCACGAAGTCGTAGATGCTCGCCAAGAGGAACGTATCAAGCCATCCACAGCACGACACGAGCCGCGTGAGGCTGAGAAACGCCAGATAAGACCGTCGGAATTGTTCGTCGCGTCGGGTTCGCTGGAACGGAAGCAGCACGGTTTCGGTGATGGCGCGCGATCGGTTCGAACCATCAAAGTTCTCCAATCGCAAGTACTCGAGGCGCCGGTTTGCTTTCAGCATGTCGCCCAATTGAGCGATAATCGAGTCTCGAGGTGGATTGACGCATCCGATCGAGAGCTCAGTGAGTGTGCGCGAAATCCTTGCTCCTGGGTCTGCGAGCGCTTGAAACAGCGGGGCCACTTTAGGCCGGAAAGCGTGGAGGCTCAGCTGGCGGATACAGCAGGTTCCATCCTCGTACGCCGAGAGTAACTTCGCCATCGACTTGAGGTGGACAACCGATAAATCTAGCGACAACAAGACCGGAAACGACTTGAGGATCATTGTAAAGCACCTATCGGTAATCACACCGGTTGAGGACGATCGAAGAGCGAGAGATCGAAGCCGGGGAACGCTCTGTGAGATAATCGCAATGGCTCGAAGGAAGCTCTTTGCGTCATTGAATGGTTCTCGGATTGCGAGCGACTCGATCCACGAGAGCCTATGCTCTGAGCTTCTCCAAGACTGTGTATAGTGACTGGCGAATTGTACAATTTCGCTCACATCCACCATATTGGCCCCACTCCGAAGCTCGAGATGCTGTAGCTCCGGACATGTGGATGGAATGTTTGTGAGGAACTGGGCAACGAGCCTCAAGTCCGATCCATTTAAGCTTGTGCCCACTAACAGTGTCTTTAGCCTCGCACCGAAATGCATGCAAGCTGCTTGCGCGCCGCGGAAAGAACCCGGGCTATCGATGTAGATCTCGACGCGGACGGGATAGTCACCAGTAATCCACGTGAGGAACTCTGGGTTGTCTTCGGCTAGGCCTCTAAACGAGGTGATAGGAACGCCGAGATCAGAGAGACGATTACAGGCAAGCACTGACGCGTCATCATCCGGCTGGCTGGTAGGTAGATTCGTTGGAGAGTTCTCGGTATGTTGCCTGATGGGAACATCGGTGCCGGGGCGCCAACCGTTTTACCAACACACAAAAGTGGATTTCTGTCAACCGATACACTGCTCCCGCTGTTGGTGGCGAATTCCCCACGATCACAGTCCCTGTGGATAGCAAACTTTCAAGGAACTCGACTGTTCTCGTTCGGTAACCAGCGTCTTCAAACTTGATCGAGAGCGGAATTAAGTAGCCTTCCAGCTTGCCCTTGACGTCCAAATCTGCAATACGCTCCTTGTGATCTTCATAGCTTGCAGAAATCGGCCAGGGGTAAATCCCATTAGTGTAGAATCTGTCGGGTGAGTCTCGAGCACGGGGAACGAAATAGTCTCGCGAGTCGGAGATCGATTTTGCATTCCCAGACACCCAGTTGCAGTAGAGCTTGACGCGTGGCTCGATATCGTCAAATCGGAATCGATTTGAAAACACATAGTTCTTCGACCGGCAGATCTCATGTCTCAACTGCCCCCATGCAGAGGAATCGACCCGGAATGCGAGCATTAGGAGTTCAAGCGCACGAGCCACTACCTCGTGACTGTGCTGGTGCGAAGAATCTGCGCGAATGCGGATCCAACGATTGGGCAGCATGCTACACCCTCGCTTAATAAGCTCCCAGGACCGATCTGTGTCTTCACGCTCTGCGTGGGTGGAGCTTTCGCGGTCCTCTTTGAACGCAAGAAGAGGTGCAAGCGCGATAGCCCATGGTGACAGAAAGCTCCATTCCTCCATGGCGAGATTTGGAGAATACGCATTCTTACACGGGATTGTATTGGATGGGCAACCTGGGACCAGACGAGATCTGAATGTTGAGGTCTCTCTCGATTCCACTGCAATTCTTGCGAAAATAGCCGCTTATATCCCATATCCACCTGATGAATCCGCCTGTACATCGCGCTGATAACTGGGTATACAAGACAGGGCTATGTGCATGTCGATTCGCACGAATATTTGTTGACCCAGACAATTGTCGGGCTTAAGCATTGACCATGTTGACGACAATATCACTAGTGCGTGCTAGCCACACCGGGTCTAGTTTACGTGGGGTTCTTTGTCATCCCCTTATCGCCGTGTTGATGATGGAATTCTCGTCCACCAATCCTCATAAAGTGTGTTGATGCCCAGCAGATCACAAGTGGAGGCCAAAACTTCAACAACCGCACTGGTGCATGACAAATCACTTTGACATTGTGAGATATCTGAGGAAAGCTGTGTTCTTTTCGTAGACAACTCTCGAGCCTGGAACTGATCGCAATCGAGTCCACTGGGGCGTTTGTGTGACACTGTTCGAAGTCAGCGGAATACCGCAGGCCTTGAAAATGCATGCGTACAAGACAGTACTTGGCGTAATTCCAGGCGAATCGCGAATGCGGCAATATTGTCTAGTACGTCTTGGCCGAGATGGCCACACACATCGCGCAATACGTGAAGCTGATTTTGCGAAAGTGGTCGAAAGCGAATGGCCCGCTTTAGGTGACATCTCTCGACGGCGTTTACCAGCTTGATGACTCTGTCCTGATTGTCGGTGACCACTCCCAATTCAACTATCTCCAACACGTTGGCTCGGTCGAGAAGGCGATTGATTATCTCCAACCCTTGTGGTCCATTGCAATCACCGAGAACAGACAGATAACGGAGCCGCGTTGAGCTCACGACTTGGAGCAGCGCCAAAAAATGCAAGCGCCACACTTCACTTCTGGATACGTTCAACGATTCAAGTTGATGGAGGCGTTCGAGTGAGTCGAGCGGCTGAGTTGTGTTGTATGTGTACAAGAGACTCGAATCCTGGATGTCGAGCTCTCGAAGGCTTGGACAGGAGTCGACAATTGATGGCAAGAATGTATCCAAATTCCACCCTCGAAGCGCGAGTTTGTCAATTTTCCGCCCACAGACTCGAATAAAGTCGCCCACGGGCCAGAATTCTGGTGAGTATGTAGTGACTTCTTCAATATCACCGTGAGAAACCAGTCCGCGAAAACGCATGCCGAATAAATTGAGAGACTCCGATCGAAATGAGGAGACTGAGGTTAGAGGGATCCAAAACGCGTGGAATCTTCTGTCAGAAATGGAAAGCACCGTCTCAATAAGCACCCAGCCGTCTCGTATATCGATCACACGAAGCGTTTGAGATAACTTCGTATCCCCACGGAATGAGAATGACGTAAAGTCTGGTTCGTGGTACATTTCGGGGGAAGAAGCGGTACATTCGACGCGTTTTCCACCTGTTAGTGCAACTTGAACGTCAGTTAGCACGCGAGGAACAACGTTGGCGATCAAATCGCGCCAGTTTGACGCATTTGACAGCAAATTGGTCGGCATTGTGACGTCGAGCACACAGTCATCAGTGAAGGATGCTGTCGGGCTTGCCATACAAATGGACAAGAACCATTTTTGGCCAAGCAACCGCTTATCGCACTGTCCTCGTTGTCGGGAACGTCTCAACTTTGTGTACGCCAACGATAATTCTCGAAGTGGTCGCTTTGCGGTCTCAAGCACTTCGTACAAGGCTTGCAGATGCATACCATCAAACATCACGTTTTGTGCAAGCGATAAAGACACGCCGAGATCACGTGTCAAGGTTGATTGGTGCGAGTTGGATGCGAACACCAGCGAGATCACACGCTTGAATTGGGCAATGTATTCTGGACGAGTGGCTTGATCTTCATCGGTGGGGAATGTGTTCCTGAATCCCAGTCCATCGATCTGCTTCGTCGTTGTCTCAAGATAGGATGCAACCGTCGAAAGTTCCTGTTTTTCGAGCCGATTTCCTTGAAAATCCAGCATCGCGAGGCGATTCGGGTCGCAGAATTTGCGGTCCTTGCCTTGTTTGTCTAAGAATACGGAGTCACAGATCGCGCGTACGCCACCGAGTGATAACTTGCAGTTTGCGAGGCGAACACCAACGAGAACCGATCGGACTGGCGAGAAATGTCGAGGATTATCGTCAGTAGCAAATGCAGCCTTCGCGAAATCGACGTACTTGGCGAGTTTGTCATCCAAAAACTCGCCAATCGACTTGGTCACCTCAGCTTGGAATGGTCTGTTATCCCAACTCAGCAGCAAACGCAATCCCTTGAACCGTGTGAAGCGTGCAAAGCGATGAATCGACACGTCGTTCGGCTCGACCGTACCCCTCGACATCTCGGAGGTGAGCACGCGGCGCCAGAACTCTTCGTAGCGTTTCCGACTAGATCGCACTCGTTCAGACTGAACACATAGTACAGCGAGCGCCTCCAGCGCTTGCTTGACAAGTCGCGAGAGTTGTCGATTGTACGGGTTCACATGGATGAGGTCGAGATGCAGCACCAGCCAAGCCTCACGTAGACATAGGTGCTTAAGGTCTTGGAACGGCGCGTTGGTCTGAACGCTCACGAGCCCGTGAAGTCGCGACACGAGCGACTGCCACGAAGATCCCGAGCCGCATTCATTGGCAGCGAGGCGACGGATCTTGGGCATCGAGAAATTTAAAAGTAAGTCAGAAGAGGGTCTCACTTGATCGCGACTCAGTTGGCGTGGGTTCACTCTCACCAACACTCACCTTGAAGGTTTTTAACATCCATCATTCCAGACGCTGAGATGAGACTTGCCAACCCAGATCATGTTCGACCAACGACAACACGATGGGCAAGTGTAATCTCTTCAGCAGGCAGTTCAGTTCGTGCGATACATAGTGTAGTGCAATTGGCCGTGGCGTGCAAAAAATGCAAAAGTTTAAACGGATAGAATTTCTCTGTCTTCTAGTCGGAGCTGGATATGGACGAGGTCGAGATCTTGGAGTGGCTTCCGTTCCGCACGAACGAGGGGTGCGCCGGGTCCTGCGAGATCTGCATGCGTTGGAAGTTGCTGATCTTGGTGAGCGGACGGCCTCGTCGACTCTCGGCGGCGTCTCTCGCGATCACGGCGGCGTCCACGCGTTGCGCCGTCGCGACGCACGGCACGCAGAATCGCATCTTGTGCTTGACGAGCTCGCGGTCGAGCGCGAACATCCACAGGTCGCGCTTGAGTCGGCAGCTGTCGCACGCATGGCGCGAGCAGATCGTGCAGACGGCCTTAGCACTTCGAACTGACTTGGACTGCGAGCCGCACACGGAGCAGCCCTCGCCGCCCGTGTCGTCGCTATCGTGGTCGAGCACGAAAGTGTCTTTGTGCTGCACGAGGTACGCGAGCTTCTTGAGCTGTCCGCACTCGGTCACGTGCGAGATCGAGACCATCGAGTCGGCGAGCGCCTTGAGCTTGGTGTGCACGAGCAGCGAATCTTTGATCTCAAAGTACGAGGCCTTGAACACCTCCACTCGAGCGGCCGACGACTGGCGGTACAGCCCACAGAGCGAGATGTTGATGCGCCCATAGCTCGGCAGTGCCGGCGTGTTGGGGAACTTGACCGACTGAATAAGATGGAATCCGACCGTCTCGCCGTTCGACAGCGTGCGCATACCCGTGGCCTCGACGGAGACGCAGTCCTGGTGCTTGAGCAGCACCCTTGCGTGGAACGGGATCCTGCGAGCCATCCAGCGTATCATCATCGACTCGAACGGCTCCTCGGACGACGGCTCGACGATGTTTTCAAGCACGGCCATGTCCACGAGCGGATCGCCCACATACGCGGCCTTGACGCGGATGTCGTCCGTCGTGTTGCACATCATACCATACATGGCGTCGTGGAGCGAGCCCGGCACGGTGCCGGCCGCCAGCAGCAAGTGCATGTCCTTGTTGCCCGTGCCGCCGCCAGGCCGCTGGTCGTGGAAGACCTTGACATTCTCACTCTCGCGCATGGTGACCCATCGAGCCGACTTGAGGTGGCTGTCAGCCTTGCGCAAGTAGTCTTCGTAGAGCGACTTGGACTCTTCCACGAGCGACGTGACCGTGTTGTAAAGCGTCTCTTTCTCGTCCAGCGAGAGCTCGAGCTTGGGGAACGGGCTCGTGTACGTCGGCATCGGGAAGGAGGACGGTGGAAATTCGCGAGTGAGGCAATTTGTGGGAGAATCATCGCGTCTTCCGTGTTATGCGATCGCCAGCTGCTTTCGGTCTCTGTGTCGTGCTGTTGGTTCCATCCCCCTTTCACCGTGTTCTGACGACGCGGAAAGGTGGCGCAACTGGACGGCGCAACTGCGCCCTCCCTGATCGGACAAACAGCTTGTGAGCTCTTCACCAGCGCAGCAGTAAGTACATGTTTGGTGGAGGGCACCGAGGGGGACCCTCTGGGCTATTTCAAAAAGATCTGAGTTGGATTTCAAGATGTGGGATATCCGCTTAATAAGTTGACTGCTTGATTTCGCCCGGAGGCGGTATTCTCGAGTTGATGGATGCTTTTTATTTATTTTTTTTTGGTCGCACTTTCAACGACATGGAACGACGAAGATCGTCCGGAATGTCGGGTGGCTCGCTGGATTTGAGGCCGATCAAAGTGCAAGGCGTGAAAGATTCACGTCGCGTCGCAGGATCGCGGGAAGTGCCCGATCAACTGGCTCGTTCTGTTTCCCGCTTGAGATCGGCACTCGAAGACGGACCTGGACTCAGGCACGTGACCAACGCGCGTTGGTCAGTTTGGCCTTCTTGGTGCGCTCTCGGCGGCAGAGCTGTTGACGCTCCTCTTTCGCTATCTAGGAGATTATCCGTCAAAGAGACTCTATGGCCTCGGACTGTTCCCATGTATCGTCCCAGACCTGGAACGGCGGAGATACAATCGACATTGGATGACAGACTCTACAGATGGCGTCCGGGTCAGTTGCTAGCGACTGCGAGTGGGGGTACGAGGAAGGCAGCCAATTGCCTCTTCGAGATCCGAGTCGCTGTTGTGAGAAGAATGTGAAACTTCGTGGATTTAGGTGTGTCCGGGAGAGGTTCTTGGTCCCATGTCCCCTCTAGCACAGTCGTCCCGTTGCCCACTGTCTTGAGCCAGCTGGACGTTTCGGGTTGCCGCATGGAGTGGCTCGCTCGCACCACCTTCAGATCTTCTTGCGCTGCAGTGGCACTGTTGTGTAAGTCGCTGCCTCGTTGGGAATCAGCTGATACGTTGTGAACTCCTGGTAAACGTGAGACGAGCGGCTGAAACCTTCTGGCGCTCTTTCTGCCTAAACCCTAAACCCTAAACCCTAAACCCTAATGAAGAGACTCGATTACACCGAGTCACTGTGGCGCTATCGTTGCCATAGAGGACGTTGACGCGTCAGAGTGTTTCGTGGTTCTTTGGGGCAAGCTTCCTTTTTATTCCCTCTAACAAAAAGGGACACGACCGGTTAGAGAATGAATTTGATTCTTCTTACAGCCTGCGGAAGCCATCGATCGAGAACTGGAAAGGAGTGAGGATGTCAATTTAAACACTTTTTTAGAGAAAGAGAGGCGATCTCATCAACCAAAGAACGGGTCGGACGACGACTGACCAGAATCCATTGAACAGACGACGCATGGACCGAGAGTTGAAGTTTGAGAAGCCACTCTGCGTCATTAAAGCATGCTTGCGCGGGTCAACTGAAGAGCGGAAACGGTTCGGTGCGTTAGGGACAAGTTAAAACGCATCAGACAATTACAGTTACTACAACTCCACGAAAAACGAGGCGCGTCATGACGACGCCGCTACCCGGCATCATGATAAACGAGACACGAAAGAGCGCCAGCCAGATCCCTGAAGAGAGCATTCTCGCTCGCTGTTGTAGGAAGAAGCTCAGGGGGGCCGTATTCTACAGTTCTTCACCTCCGGTCGTTTTAGACTGCGTTTCTTTGCATCATCGCAGCAGTGACTGAACTCCAGCTCCCAGGAGAAGAGATACCTTCAGCCTGGAGGCATCTCTTCTTCCGGAATAACGTTCCAGCCAATCAAGACTGCTCAAAGAACGCGTGTCCTAGCCCGAACGGTGAGAGGGGCGGGTTCTGGTGAAGTGTCGATCGGGAGCACCTGTGTCGTTACGTGCATCGAACCGCACGCATTCGCGGCCGCCTCCCACTGGTCACTTCGTTCCACACTCTCCGATCTGGAAACAAGATGGCGAAGTTACTCGCGACTCTGGCGATGGACCAGCTGCGCACGACCAGGTCGTCAACAGAATGGACTCAGACGGACGCCAGGCCTAATCGACTCCTACGCCCGCTACATACGGGTGTAGACTTATTGGAAGGAATTTAGCAAGTCTCCTTCCACCATGGACTGCATGCTCCATCTGCGAGAACGAGTCATACACCAGAGTAAAAACCCCAAGGAGCGGCTGCTCTGCTCTTGGTCGCAACCGCAACCGAGTCTCGCTTATCCGTTAGTGTAGCGGTGTTAAATGGTGAAAAAGAGAGGCGACACGATATCCGTCGCCTGGACAGACGATTTAGATACGACAGCACACCATTCACATAGGCGCTTCGCATGGAATTCAGTTGTCAGCACAACCCCCCCCCCCCCCCCCCCCCCCCCCCAAGCCGGGGCTCTGTCTCACCACAAATAGTGTAGCGCACACAAGGCGGATGGCATGAATGGGACTGTGTTGGTGGATTCTCAAAAATAGCGTTTTCGACTCCACCATTAGTGACAAAGCGCGTGGAAATGTCGACGTCTGGGACGAGGTGTAATTTGAATCGTGGACCCTCGTGATTGAAGTCACCTTCCCGACACAAACTTTCCCCACAGACGACTCTTTCGTGCGCCATCATGGACGACTGGGATTTCCTGAAGCCGTGGATCCACCTCGTACCGTTTCCTCGACCACGCACCCACTTACATCTAAGCAGAGGAACTGTTGCGAACAATCTCACCAATACGTTTAGCCTGGTGCCTCGCAACTGGCATCATGTTGACGTACGTGAAGTCGCAGACGTTGGAATCATTCACTCTAGCGCGTGCGCGTTGGAGCTCTTGATGCTGGCGCTTCGTGTGGACTACCGAGTATGGAAGATAATTTCGTGCGAGGCCGAGCTCGACACCTTTGGGATGATGCGTAGTCCCCTGTACCAGGTACCACGCGTCAAATTCGAAGTTTATTCCTTCAGGTTAAACGCCCGACCACCTCAAGTGAGTCTGTTCGAGCCGCGAGTTGCGCTAGAAAGGTGTGAAACGGTGACAAGAGCGTTGTACGATAGTGCAAAACGACGCATTCACGAATTGGATGCCCGCAGTCGTCTCAACGGTTTCCAGATCCCGCTCATCATCTCGATCCATCTGATCGAGAGCGAGGGACTTGTCCTGGACGTTGTCGAGTTTCTGAAAAGCGTTTGCATAGGCGGGGACATAGCGATTGGTTCTCTCGACAACGACCCTGACACCAACAAGTCGTATCGCCTTGACGAAATCCACATCGTGAACAAGATCCCGTTCGCAGAGCTCAACGTCAACGAACGCGAGCGTTATCTCGACTGCTTTGCCACGATCCAGTCGCTCGGTGCGTTCAACTTGCCGTTTGCATCCTATCAGGGCGCCTTCGATCCTGATCCGCGTGTACTGGCTTGGATGGGCGGCGCGAGCGACATGGCCTTGTGCTCGATGGTCCCGAATAGTGACGTGGGCCGAAACCGCAAAGTGAAGGAATGTGAGGTCCCCCTACGTGCGTCACTCGATGCAGCCATTTGCTTCCTCGGTAACCGACTCATCGCTCTCAAGTTTGCCGTCTTTCACGACCTCCTGCCATTCAAGGAGCTTCTTGGTCTCTTTCGCTGCCTACCTCGATCGCTCCGTCACCTGGACATGAAATACGATTTCACCAATTGTCAGCTCAACGTGGTGGGACAAGACTTAGAGTTGATCGTGAACGGTCCACCGCCCGTGGCAGGGTCACCCCCACCACTCGAGTCGTTCGCGCTGTCCATGGTTGCGGGCAACGCATACTTCATGCCTCTATCCGTCAGGCTGCTCGGCAAGTGGTTCCCTAGCCTGAAGTCTCTCGTCTTGGAAGGGGACAAACCAGGGGGCATCAACTGCACGTGTTTTGCGACAATTCTGATGTTGTTTCCTCGGCTCGAGGCACTGGATTTGTCGCCAACTCGACTCACATCAATTGACCATCTGCTCGCAGCCTACGAGCATCGACAATGTAAGATTCGGGTGCTCAAACTGCGGTTATATAACACGGATGTGGATCCGCTTTTGAACGCGCTCGCAGATCCAAGGTCGAGAGTTGCCAACACACTTCGCGAGATCTCGGTTGGATGGAGTCACAGACCAAAAGGGGATCCACTTGCGGCCGCGGAGACCATGCTCCAAATCAACCAGACGCTCGAGTATTGTCGAATCGCTCGATCTCGCCAGCCCACGATGCACCCGTGGTGGGGCGGCGCCTTGAGTAAATATCACAAGCAACAATTCGTGCGGAAGCTTGTGCCTGTGTGTAAGCTAGCGGTCCTGAGTGTTCCGCAGTGCGCAGCGCTCGGCAGCGATGTATTGGCTCGCATTTTTTCTTTCCACCATGGCGAGGAATTTGAGCGGATGGTATTCGAGTAGCCTTGAATTTCAGTAGGAAGCGGGGATTATTTTCATCTTGAATCGCGATAATTCGTCATCGGCGCCTTTGTTCTGCACTTTGACTTTGAAGTTCAGGTCTTTTGGATTGCAAGCTAATGGATATTATTGGGCGAAGCCCCATTATAATCAAACCGGCGTGTAACCACGAGTAACCGTGGGTTGTTCCTCAGCAAACTCACCGGTTTTAAGGACCCTATTCAAGGTGCGCATCGAACCTTACCGAAAGTGTCTCGAAGAAAAGACACAGATGTCAAAGCGACAGGGGTCAGAAGCAAGTTACGTTCCTGCGATCCGGGAGACATGAGAGCTTTTGGTAATTTCTTGAAACAGTTTTATCAGATCACGGTGGAGTACAGTGATAGAGTCAAAAAGAGGGAGACGTCTGATAGTTTGTGCAAGCTTTTTTCGTTAGGTACGATTGTTCTTCCGGGAAGGATGATTCATCGAACTTGAAGAACAACTGTGGATTTGCACCTGTTTGTGTCCGTCAAGTGGAGGGATGTAACCAGGTTACAATTCGTATACGTTGAGGCTTCCCTCGCTGTTGAACGTCTAAAATACAAAAAACCAAAGCCTGTGCCGGTGCCACTGCCTTTGCTGGTGCCAGTGCCGCAGCTAATCTCAGTCCAGACGATCAGTGTTTCTGCGTTCGCTCCCGTGCCCGAGCCGGAGACTCTGAAGGACGCGGCAACACCGCCTCCACAGCCTCCGCAGCCACCGCAGACGCCCGCGACAGTCTTCCTACGTTCTACATCCACGTTTCGAGCCAATGGTCTGCGAGGGGGGGGGGGGGGGGGGGGGTATCGACGTTTACCAGACAAACAAACCTGAAACCTAGACATGCAGACAGAGACATGAACAGAATCGACGCACCTCGTGTAACAAGTGACGAGCCGACCCGTCCTCTTCTCGGGATGATGATCCACACGGACCATCACGAGACGCGATGGTGATCCAGACACACCGTCATATGGTATGTCCAGGTGCTGGTTGCGATGCAAGTTTGCAAGTGAGTATATTTTGTCGCCACAAGTTTGGTCCTAGTTCCTACTGCCGCTGGGGTACATGGAAGAGGGCGCCCTCATGGGGACCATGGGGCGTCCTCTGTGGCGAGTTGATGAGTCGCGCCGTGATGATGCTGCTGCTGCCAGGCGCACTCGTGCTGCGGGCAAAATGATGCCGTTCATGATGGTGCTGATCATGATGGTGCTGATCATGATGGTGCTGATCATGATGATGCTGTTCCTGATGATGCTGACCCTGATAATGCTGTTCATGCTGTTGTAGTGTTCATGCTATTGGTTGTTGATGCTGTTGGTTGTTGCTGTTCATGCTGTTGGGAATGGTTGCTACGATAGTGGTTGCTGGCCGAGTGATCGGCTTGAACATGCTGAGTGAAGGTCGACACTCCACAACACCCCCCAAAGTCGATCACTCAAATCACCGAAATGTGTCCGTGTTCGTCACAGCTGATTTGTAACCATGGTGTTACAAGTGGGCAATGGCATTTTCAAGTGCGGGTACATCCCGAGCCGTGATGTAGGCGCGCACGAGCACAGGCACATCCGAGTACATGTCCTGGAGTGGCTCCCACGAGTCTTCGTCGGCTTCAAGGCCACGCCACGCCACCAAAAGCTCCCACTGGCGTGTGGTGTTGTTGCGGCGATGATCGCGGATCTCGCGGACGGCCATGGTGAGCCCCTGGTGGGCGACATGGCTCTTCTGTCTCGTTGAGACTCGCATCGTGGTAGAATTTGAGACGCGTCGCGTGGACCTCATAGCGCTCGTTGGTCAATATGTGTTGGATCACGTAAGAGTAAGGGAGCGTCTCAGCGACGCGGAAAGGGCCCACCCAGCGGACCATGAGCTTGTTGCCGTCCAGACGGCTGTCAACGCGTGACCAGAGTACATAGTCTCCGACATGGAAGTTGCTAGTGGTCCCGTGCTTCTTGCTGGCCATCGGTTGGAGGCGGCGCTTCTCCTTGGCGTCCACCGCGTCCCGGTGCCACCCTGCGAGGCTAGCTCGCAGTTTCTCCAGCGCGGGAGCCGCCACCACGACGTCGATCGCGCGTACGCTGAGCTCATCGCTCGCCACAGTCGGGCGGAGGATCGTGTCGAGCGCAGTCGCTGCGGACAGACCCGTGAAGAGCTCGACCGGAGCTCTGCCGGCCAGGCTTGCGACGGGAGCATGATTCAAATTCGCTTGCACTATAGGAAGGATGTAGCGCCAGCTCTTCGTGTCCAGTTGCGCCTCTAGAAGCAGTGCGCGGATCACCTGTAGTATATCGCGGTTGAGACGCTCAACCGTACCATTCAACCATGGGGAGTAGACTGGAGTGAACGCCTGGACCCCCTTTAGCCGCTCACTCAACGTAGCCATGAGGGCGTTTTTAAAATGGCTGCCTTGGTCGGATTGCCATTTCTTGGCTGCCCCGTAACGCTTGTACCAGTCAAGGATGGCTTCTGCAGCGGTGTCACTTGTTGGTGAGTCACAGGGCACCAGTTCACAAAAGTGGGTAAGTTCGTCCTTGAGGGCAAGGAGATATTTTTCGGTGCCGTATGATGGCCCCATGAACAGATAGTCCATGTGGAGCACCTCGTTGCGCTCAGTTGCTGCGTTGTGGTCGCCCCAATGGCGCTGCACGAGCTTCCCGCCCTTAATGTGCTTGCACAGCAAGCACTTCTGGTGGAACCGACGCACGTGCTGAGTTGCACGGTCTATAGAGTAGTGTTGATTCAGCTGGTTCAACATGATGTCCTCGCCGCGGTGGCCTTGGACACCGCAGTGTGCGACGATCAGAATGCGTTGGAGTAGCTCGTTGTCTGTCGTATGGATCCACAACTTGCCGTCAACTAGAATCATTTCGCCCTCTCGTGCATAATCGGTACCATCCAGGTCCCTGAGCTGTAGTTGCTGTGCGGCGGTCACGGCGGCCACGGTTGGCCACTCAAACGTGTCGTCCTGGAGCGGTCTGAGCTCAGAGACGTGGCCCTGCGCCCGGGTACGAACCACCCGCACCGCTACCTCACGCTCGTGCTCGTGCTCGCGTTCGGCACGGGGTCCCCACCTGGACACCATGTCCGCCCATACGTTGTCACTACCCCGAATGTGCTCGATCTCATACTTGAGGCCCACCAGTTTGAACGACCACCTCTGTAGCTTTCCTCGTACGTGTTGCTTCATCTCTGTGTCGTTGTCAAATACTTTGATCAAATTAGCGTGGTCGCAGAACATGCGAAAACCGTTCGGTCGTTGGAGCAAATATTCGAGATCACCGCATGCGCGCACTATTGGGTAGGATTCTTTCTCGATAACAGACCAGTTCACTTGCGCGCCACGGAAACATCCGCCTTTGCAGATTAACAGCTCGTGCTTTTGTTGCACAACGGGCTCACTCGCGTCCCACTGACGGACTTGAGTCACTATGGCAGCCCATCCTAGATCCGAGGCGTCTGTGAAAAGACAGACCTCCGCGTCTGCATGGGGAAACACTAGCTCGTTCGGGCTCGCCAGCACGCGTTTAGCGTTCTCATAGGAATCAATCTCTTCATCGGACCAGGATAGTGTCACCTTCTTAGCCTCCCGTGCCTTCTTACTGTGGTTCTTGAGCGACAGGTCAAGCTTGTGCTGGAGTGGCTCGAAGATGCGAGCGTAGTCGACGACAGACTCACGCATCCACCCAGCAGCACACAGGAAGTACTGCAATTCACCAGCGTTCGCCGGCAGTGGCAGACTGGTCAGTGCCTTGACGCGGTCGGGGTCTTGCTGCATGCCATCGCCACTAATCACACGTCCGCACCAGGTCACACTCTTCGCATAAACCGTGCTCTTCGGTGCGCTCAACCTCAGGTTGTATCGACGGAGTTTCAAAAAGAATGCGCGTAGGTTGTCAAGGTAATCCTCATCACTCGATCCGTATACTACGAGGTCATCAATCCAGATGATCACGCTGTGATAGAGTTCGTCCGCGAACACCGTCTGCATCTGGCTCTGGAAATGGAGCGGTGAGTCCATCGCGCCTTGCAGCACTCTTAATGGAGTGTAGACGCCGTTATCGGTCATAAAACTGAATTGCTCCTGGCAGCTAGGGTCCAAAGGGAACTGCCAAAAGCCTTTGAAGAGATCGAACTTTCCCAGCGCCTTGGCTCCCCGAACACGGTCCTTCGCTTTCGCAAGGTCAGGCATGGTGCCAGCTATCGGTACGGTCATAGCATTCACCGGTCGATAGTCGTTGACGATCCTGAAGTCGTTCTCTGATCCGCTCTTCTTCACCAATATAGTTGCTGACGCCCACTTGCTGTGATTATTCTTCTTGATCATGCCAAACCGCTCTAGGTCCTCAACATATTTCCGCATGAATTCGCTCTGCGCCTCAGGATAGCGCCTCTGGCGGCACCTATACGGTGGGGTGTCCTCCTTGAACGTCACACGGAGTGGATCAACGTCAGCCGCAGCGTCAGGGCCCAAGCGAACTCGGAAGATGTCACTAAACGACCACAGGAGGGTCTTCAGTCGCGGTAGGAGCCGCGGCGGAAATCCGTTGTTGATGGCGTCACTCAACATACCGTGCATCAGGGCTTCGATCTCGCCTTCGCGGTCCTCACCAATGATGACGCCATCAGGGATGTCGTCGCCATCGTCAGCTTGGCGACGGGCCAATTGCTCGAACATGCCATCAACATCGATGCCAAGGCTTTCCAGGGTCGGCCTGCCCATTAAGAAGGAGTCATCGTTGCCCTCGAGCACAAGGCAGGAGACGCGGCGGACGTTTACGTTGCCTGCCGGGGTCCCGATCTTCAGATCCACCTCACACTTATGTGAGCACAGGTCTCGCTTCCCTCCCGCTGTCTCTATGGTCACAGGCTCATCAAGCTTCTTGTAAGTTGGCAGGATATCTAAATCGCGCATCTCGTTCACTGCCTGCCGGGGAATCAAGTTGCACTCGGCGCCGGTGTCAGCGACAAAGGGAAGTTCGAACACGTCATTAATGATGACCATGCTGCGGCCCGGCTCACTGCCGGCCACTCGCAGGGTCTTGACCTGGACGTGGCGGGCAGCCTTGACCTTTCTCATAGCAGCAGTCGCTGCCTTCTTGTCTTCTTCGGACGCGGTCGGGCAATCACGAAGCCAGTGGTCACCTTTACAGTGCCAACACCCAGTGCGCGGCGCACGAGAAGCTTCTGTGAGAAAAGGGACGGTGCGCGGCGGTTGTGGTGTCGGCAGAGTAGCAGCGCCAGCGGGAGCCGCAGCACGCGGCGCACTTCGCCTCGACTCGACTTGGCGCCTCCCATTCGCCTCGGCGCTCATAACGTGGTAGTTCTGCTGCTCCCTGGCTCGCTCGAGCACCAGGTCGAACAGCGCAAGGTCGCTCGTCTTCGCAGCGCGGTGCTGGAATGCGACCAGGCGTTGGACCTCGGTTCTCAAGGCAGGCGGCTCTAGGTTGGCCGTCAAGATGCGGCAGCGGTCCTTCATCTTGTTCTTGTAGTCATCAGCAGTCGAGCTCGTAGTACCTAGTGGGTCCTTGAGACCCTTCTCCTCGATAATGCGATCGAAGTCACCGAAGTAGTTAACCAACCGTGCTTCAACGTCAGCCATGGACATGTTCATCTTCAGATGGCGACGGAACAGGTCGTCGATGTCCGGTACGTGGCGGTTCTGCAGCTCGTTACATCGCTGCTTGATCTTATTCATGATTTCCTCATCCGTCGCTAGCTCCTCATCCACTCGGAGGATATACTTGAAGAGCTGGTCGAGAAGGCGAGACTCGATTGACGAGCGCACGCTCGCCATCACGGCCTCGACGGCCTCGTTAGTGACGGCGCATCGCTCCACGATCCGGCGCTCATACTGTAGGCGATCACGGTGCCACTGCACCAGACTTGGTTGGTCCCACGAGGTCAAGCGAGGGGCCTTGATGAACTCGAACACAGGCGGCGCATTCATTTCGACGTCGCCGTCCTTGTCGACACGGCCAGGCGGCATCGCGCGGGCGAGGGTTGCTTCCACTTGCGAGACTAGTTTTGCTTGCTGGATTGCTTGCTGACTGGCGTAAGCCAAAGAATTCTTTATGGTATGTCCAGGTGCTGGTTGCGATGCAAGTTTGCAAGTGAGTATATTTTGTCGCCACAAGTTTGGTCCTAGTTCCTACTGCCGCTGGGGTACATGGAAGAGGGCGCCCTCATGGGGACCATGGGGCGTCCTCTGTGGCGAGTTGATGAGTCGCGCCGTGATGATGCTGCTGCTGCCAGGCGCACTCGTGCTGCGGGCAAAATGATGCCGTTCATGATGGTGCTGATCATGATGGTGCTGATCATGATGGTGCTGATCATGATGGTGCTGATCATGATGGTGCTGATCATGATGATGCTGTTCCTGATGATGCTGACCCTGATAATGCTGTTCATGCTGTTGTAGTGTTCATGCTATTGGTTGTTGATGCTGTTGGTTGTTGCTGTTCATGCTGTTGGGAATGGTTGCTACGATAGTGGTTGCTGGCCGAGTGGTCGGCTTGAACATGCTGAGTGAAGGTCGACACTCCACACGTCACAGGACGCGATGGTGGTCCAGACGCACCGTCACAGATGCACACCACACGGACCGATGATGGACAGAAAACAGACGACGTCAACGTTGGTCAGTGGACACTCGACAGAGAGCTTCGATTGACTGTGAGTCGCTACCATCGCAAACCCTTGGCGCCAACCAGATGAAGCGAGAATCACCACGATCCGAAAGCTCCTCCTCTCCTCTCGCACCTCCTCATTCTGCGATCTGCTTCGGTCCCACCACTACCGACAACCACCACCTCCACCACCTCCGCCACCTCCGCCACCTCATCGACCATTTCAACCATGGTCACTCCCCCCAAGAACCACAACATGACCTACCGCTTCCTCGGCGACTCGGGACTCCTCGTCTCCACCTTGTCGCTCGGGAACTGGATGACTTGCTACCCGAACTCGGCCAAGGACACCTGGTACGCCGTCATGAAGACCGCGTACGGTCTCGGCATCAACTTTTTTGACTCGGCCGAGATCTACAACGACGGCCGCGGCGACGAGTTCATGGAGTATGCCATCCAGCGCGGCATCAAGGAAGGCGTCTGGACCCGTGAAGACCTCGTGCTCACGGCCAAGATCTCGCTCGGGCGCAAGGGTGAGTACGACTCGGGGCCAAACGGCATCGGCAACTCGCGCAAGCACCTCGTGGAGGGCATCAAACGGACGCTCAAGGACATGCAGGTCAAGTACGTCGACGTCGTGTTCAGTCATCGAGGAGAGCAGTTCACTCCCATCGAGGAAGTCGTGCGCGCCATGAACTTCATCATCAACCAAGGATGGACCTTCTACTGGGGTACCAGCGAGTGGTCCTCCAGAGATATCGAGAAGGCGGGCGACATCGCCGACCGTCTCGCATGATCCGTCCCATCACGGAGCAGCCACAGTACAACATATTCGAGCGCGACAAGGTCGAGCATGAGTTGATGGACCTCTTCACCAAGTTCAAGCTGGGTACGACCGTGTGGTCTCCACTCGCCGGTGGTGTGCTCACGGGCAAGTACAGCCAGGGGATTCCGAGCGACTCGCGCATGACCGCGGCTGCTCTTCGTGAGTTCGCGGGCGAGTTCGAGGTCAAGGTCGAGAAGTCTCGCGACTTGCCGAAGATCGCCCACCGCCTCGGATGCACGTTGGCGCAACTGTCGATCGCCTGGGCCGCCTCCAACCCGAACGTGTCGACGGTCATGCTGGGTGCTCGTAACGCTGAGCAGCTCATCGGGACCGTCAAATCGATCGAGTTTGTGGACAAGATTACTCCAGAAACCCGGGGACCATCACGTTATGCTGCCGAGAGGCAAAGGCTCGCTAAACAAAGGACTTCCTCAACATCTCTGGTATGACTGAAAAAAAGGGAAAGAGGAAAAAGATTTATGGGTCATTGTGCTGCGCATAAATAAAAATTAATTTTGCTATAATACAGAAGTGGAGAATGGGGCTTCGACCAGTTAGCAGCCCAGCGCAGCGGTGATGCTCTCTAGTAGTCAGATAAAGCCACCCGGTTGGTTACCGCGGAAGGTGGGTATGTCGTGCGATTGCCATTCGTGAAAGTCCGAGGGAGGTGCAAGTGTTTGTATTCGCATGATAGCTAATATTACCATGGAGTGCGAGGCTTAGCCCCAAGGCCGGTATGCCAATCCTACATGATCACCATATGCGAGCTTCAATATGGTACGTGCAATGCGCTCCTTTTTTCCCTTTTCGTTGTTGTACGGCATCGACTTACAGGGTGGGTGGGGGCTTTTTCACGACAACTACAGTGAATAATCGACGCCTGACATCGACGACACTGTTGAAACAGAGGACTGAGGCTCTCGACTGACGAACGATTCCTTCGATCGGCGTGTCTCCCCAAACGCGAGCGTGTGCATGTCCAGCAGCTTGATTGGTCTGTGCGCCGTATTCATCATGACTTCGCTTCTTGCAACGCGAGCTCCATCGAGGCGCTCCGCAGTCTTGATGCACGGTATGCAGAAGCGCATTTTGTAGCGCACAAGCCGGTGGTCGGGTGCAAAGAAGCTGAGCTTTCGCTTGATCCGACATCGACCACAAGTACTTTTGCTGCAGATAGAGCATTGGGACTTGACGCCTCGACGAGAGGACCTCGAGAAGGAATTGCACACATAGCAGCTCTCTCCGTCTTGAGCACTTGTGTCGGGAGTCACGAACGATTCTTTGCTACGCACGAGGTACGCGAGCTTCTTTTGCTGGCCGCACTCGATGACTCGTACTTTGGAGATCACGGCCTCCGCGATCGATTTGAGTGCCATGGGCAAGATGAAAGACTCTTTGATCTCAAAGTACGACGTCATGAAGAGCTGCACTTTAGCCGGAGTAGCCTGGCGAAAGAGCCCACAGAGCGAGAGATTGACGCGATCGTAGTTGGATAGTGGGGGTGTCTTGTCAAAGCTAACTGAATGAAGAAGATAAAAGCCGTGTGTCTTCGTACCAGTTGCCTGTAAGACGACGTAGTCTTGGTGCTTGGCGATCGCTCGCACGTGGAGTCGTACAGCTTTCACGAACCATCGCACCGTCAGCGATTGGAACGGTTCCTCCAGAGTGGGCTCCTGGATTGACTCGAGGACTGCGATGTCTGTCAGGGTATCGTGGACGTAGGAAGTCTTGATGCGGCTCTCTTCAGCCTTGTGATTGAGGATACCGTACATCGCGTCGTTTAGCGTGCCCACTACCATCCCGGCCGTGCGAATCAGGTGCATATCCTTATTGCCAGTACCGGCACCAGGGCGGCGATCGTGGTAGACCTTCATTTCCTCTCGCTCCTTCATGGTCTCCCATCGCGCGTTGTCGATGGTGCTCTTAAACTCCCACAAATAGCTCTCGAACATAGTTTGTGCCTCTTCGATGAGAACCTTTGCTGAGCTTAAGAGGTCCTCCTTCTCCTCTATCGTGAGCTGCAGATTGGGGAACGGACTCGCGTATGCAGGTGGTGCCATAGTGTCTGCGTCGTTGTTGTCGAAATTATCAATGATCGGTGCTAGCAAGAGCGTTTTATGTGTCATCGTTTCCTTCCGATGAAGAGCTCGTCCACGGGAGCTCATCCACGCTGAAATCGTGTCGTCTTTCAAAATCAGATGATCGGCAGGCATGAGACTTGCCGATCTAGCGGCAGCTGCAGCACTTGTTATGTAGCTTATCATCATATAATATGCAACATATACAACATTTGTAATGTTGTCAACTCCATGTGACCTTCAAGGTGAGCACGTGGCTGGGAGTAAACCCCATCTCCACTGGCGGCAAATTGTCAAAACAAATTGTCTGATTCTACTGGATTTGTACGGGCATTGTTGGATGCGCGAAAAGGCGTAGATGTGCCAGGGGGGGGGTTGGCGTGGGTCTCTCTGGCCACGAGAGCGGGCAACTGTCGCCACCGAATCCGGTGCGTGGGGATGGTGCCTGTTGACGCAATTCAGCAAGTCCCCGCTCGCTATTCCGGTCCGTAATCCCATAAGTTAGCCAAAAATGCCTCAAGCTTGCATCAGAGCAAACCAACTTAGACAGGACTGAACTCCAACAAGCCAACTCCTCGATAATTGTGAGGTTGCATAATTCGGTCTAGTTTTCTCCGTCAGCCAACCGAACAGGTACAGTAGCTTCAAACGCGAGTGATATGATCAGACACGAGTGAACACTACAGTGTAGAGTATGTATTCCCCATATTACGTCAATCTGCATAAAAGAGCCAATGCATCTAGCTCGCGGCCGCACATTTCTCCATTGCGATTGGCCGTGTCACACGAGACCGTTCCCACGGAAGTCAATGACGTACTCGTTACTGGGCATGTGGTCAACGAAGGGTTCGAACACAGAATTTGGTTGAGCTCAGACTAGACCACGACGGGAAAAAGCGATGAGCTGAGCAACGACAGTGGATTCGGTAGAACCATTCGCGAGTATTTTGTCGTGGTTGAGGGACGTGGAGAAACTCCGGGAAATCTGGTCCGAGTACGCACAACGTGCGTGCGTGCTTTATCGTACCATGCGTGGGTGCCTCGGGGTGTCTCTACGCAAGGTCTCTCGTCGACTCCTGCTTGCCAAGACACTAGTACCGTAGTACTGTCTTCTTGGGCCAGCATGAGGATGTCGTGTACTGTATAGTGCTTCTCCTTCACCACAAAGCGGTCTTATTCGTTGCATTCATGCCAACAGCAACGGGTATAGTAATTGCAGGGAGTGATAGCTGGTGTTAGCCAGACCCGAGTGTGTAGTATGGAGTCGATAGAACGCAGTGTCGCGTGCTCTTATTCGTCCAGGACCAGCCAGAGCAGACCCAGTCATTGTTGCAATCAATCCCGACGAAATAGAAGCAGAGATCGTCAAGAGTGTGTGCAAGTCCTATGTACGACCCGAATTGTCTAGAGTTTCTTCCCCTTCATCGTCGTCACAGTCTAACTTTAAAATCAAGAGATCCAAACTTGGAATTGGGTAGACGTTACTGTAGCCACGTTACGGGGATGTGATCATACATATTGTGGGCAACTACCAATCGCGTCGAAGGCGGTATCATTCGAGAACTCTTGTGATGGATCCTTATCGAGGGTCCCTCATAAAGAGTCCTCAAGGGCGCGCTGGAGGTAGGGTTGGAAACTCTGTATCGGGGGCTTCTGGTGAATTCGAGAAGCGAGAACGGATTCAACGGGTCGGGGTGAGCCGCATAGCACACCCCTAACAGCCACAGAATCCGATGTGTTGAGGGAAGTAACCTTAAGTAGGATAGGGTCTGGCAGACCGAGGGGTGCGACACCCGAAAAGGGAGTCTCAGGCTGAGACTCACTATTCGGGTGTCGCGGAGTCAGACGTCGAGCTGAGAGTCTCAGCTCGACGTCAGACTCCAACATTTACTGAACTTGATTGGAGAGAAGTTCGATATATGCTCGCGCACTCCGATTTACGACTAGCCAACTTAACCCACGGTAAAGATATAGACACGACAGTGTCGTCTCCAATACGATGTCGATTGAGCTCATGCGCTGAATCTGTGTCGTCACGACACAGAGCCCCAGCTCATACGCTCAATCGACTTCGTATTCATCATCATTATCTACTCAATCAAACTGGCACGCAAGTTTTGGACTTGAAGCTTTGCGCATATCGAAAACCACAAGTGATCACGATTTCTGTCCGTCTTGCGCTTGAATGCGCCATTGCGGAAGCGGAGACAACGTGCAAGAACGGACTCGCAGCGACACCGAGACGCCGTTCGTCTGGGAAATAATGTTCTCAATCACTTCTGGCGGGAATCTTCTCGCCTTGCTCACCACCTCGCGGAGAATCTCGGTCTCACACGCAGAGACGCTGCTATATCCGAATCCAACTTCACTGATCGCCTTGATCGTGGCAATCGAGTCGGCGTCAACGAGAACCAAGTTCGTGAACCGTTCGATCGCTTTTTGAAGCAATGGCAGCTGAGCGTCATCTAGTTTCGTATCGAGGAGTGACAGGTATCGATGCCGAAAGAGAGTATTCTCATCGCATTCGAGTAGATCTTCAAAGAAATTTGAGCTTAACTCGCATCCCGACAAGTTGATCACCGTCGCAGCCGAGACATTCAATGGATAGTTATCAATCTTGGATCCCTGGACGTCAAACTCTTGTAGTTGAGGGCACCGGTCAACTATTCGTCCCAAATAATATCGTTTGTGATTCCATTGGCGAAGACAAAGTCGAGTTACGATTGGAACACACGATTCGGTCAGCTCTCGGAGGAGCTCAAGATGGTTAGAACGGTGGCTACGACCATCGCCGTTGCTATTGCAGATTATTCCACGAAAGCGCATTCCGAGGATATCCAACGAGTGCGAGTACAACGCTGAAAGCTTCGAGACTTGGATCCACAGAATTCGAATGGTTGGCGTGCTGCTGGTTGACTCCTCGCCGTTATCATCACACTGAGGAACTTCAACTTGGAGCCAGCCATCACTTCGAATGGATACTACCTTCATTGCAGTGCTTGGATCAACCCAAACACCCGATGCCCTTGTGTTTTGCTCCAGCGAAGGCTCGATATAGTATGCGTATTTTGCCCACCACCTCGGGTCATTGAAGCGAACCCGGCACCAAACTGTCTCTCCGCTCTCCAATGCTGCTTGGACGAGTGGTATCATACGCAAAATCGGATCTTGAAGCGACTCGTGCAAGACATCCATGCTTTTGAAGATAAAGTCCGATTTAGTGGCGGACATGTCGAGAGTGCTGTCCTCAGTGAAAGACGTAGCTGGCGACAAGAAGCAAAGCTTCGCAAATATCTTCTGAGTGACGAGGTCTGCGATCGAACCGGCCGGACTCACTGTATGTGTCGTCCCAGCAAGCGATAACGCGCGGAGCGGCCGAGACGCTCCCTGAAGTACTTCATACAACACCTGCAGGTGAACGCCATCACAAAGCGTATTCCCAGCCAATGACAATGCAACACCCTCATCAATTCTGGATACCGGGTCATTTCTTGTTGAAGCCTTCTTCGACTTGAACGCCTCAGCCAAGAAACCCTTGAATGCCTGGATGTACTTCGGGCTCGTCGACTTCACAGGATCATCTGGGACCGTGTCCTTGAGACCGATACCGTTCACCTGTCGCACAGATTTCTCCAGAAGACTGGCCAACGAAGACAACTCCTCTGGCCCCAAGCGATTGCCTTCCAGATCCAAGCACCCGAGCGATTCTTGGTCACACAACAATGAACAATCCACAGAACTCGGACGAGCCACCAGTAGCTCCTGGATCGCAGCCACATCCTTCGTCGCGAGGTTACATTCTGCTAGCCGCAGTCCCACCAACACACATCGAGACTTCAGAGACAAGCGCGACGGAGGCAAAAAATACTCGCGATACTTCTCGCGTCGTGAACACAAAAAGTTCGACAGCGCCTTGATCGTACTTGCTTGGAGCTTCTTTCGTCGCCAACTCAGCAGAACACGCACACCTTTGCACCTCGCGAAGCGAGCAAACTTGTACACCAGCGGATCGGTCTTCGAAAGAGGCTCTTTCATCATATCACAACTCAGGACACGCTGCCAATACCCTTCGTACTCGGCTTCGTCTACCCGAAGGCTCTCGGACTGGACGCACAACACTGCCAGGGCGTCCAATGCTCGTTCAACGAGAAGGCTGAGTGGTTGCGCAGGCTGCGTGGGCAATATCAGGTCCATATGAAGCACAAGCCACGCGCTGCGCGGGCAGAGGTGGTCTAGATCTGTGAAAGGATCGTCGATCTCAACGCTCAGTAGACCATACAGAGACTCCTGTAGCCGCGTCCATTGATCTGGTGTCGATGGCAAAGACGACTCGCTGGTCTTGGCCTTGCTCTTCCGCGTTGACTTGGGCATCACACTTCACGATGAATAGTGTTAGTTGAGGGGCCATGACCCAGACCTCTGCACGTCAGATCTGGCAGGTGAAGCTGGTGACGGCTGCCTTGTGCTGGAACGGCCAATGAGCGCTCGAATCTGCTGGAAGATTAGTCAGAGATCGAAAAACATCCGTTCCCATGGTCGGCTCATTCCAAAGTACCTTCACTCACCCAGGACTACACATCACTCACTCTGGCAAATCTGATTTTGCTACTTTCACTGGTGCTCGAGGTCTGGCATGATGACCATAAGCCTGGAAAAAACATCGAATACCGTCATTTCGACATCCAAAGACAAGATCCTCATCAGAGCTGCAGGTCCGTAGCACCTTTCTAACATGAATGAGCAAACTCAGGATCGTCGACCGGTCCCCTTCGTAGATCTTCGCACGGCGTCGAAAAAAGTGAAGCGGTAGCCTCTACAAGAGAATATTTGGTTGTCTAAAAATGCTAGTCCATTAGAGTGAGCGAACCTTTTTATGCTGTAAGACATCGAAGGCCTTGTCGATATTATGAAGAGCATTAGCTCTGGCGACCTTCTGGTCTCGACAAACTCCTTCTATGCAACGCATATGCTCGAGTTTCTCCACGATCGAGCACAACAATACTCCAGATCTGAACTCTTCAAAGCTTGACTTCGGATCCTGTCATTGGAGGCAAGCCAATTAGCAAACCACTTCCCTTGATGGTTGCCGTAGACACTCACGAGGAGAATGGCAGGGTTAACAAGCTCAACGCCCAGAGATTTCAGCCATTGGATCACTTGTATGACTTTTGTTCTGCTGAAATCCGTGTAATCGACTGTTTGGCATGAATGCACTCTGGACTCTACACTCGTCCCAGATTGGTCCTCAACTTCGCTTCGTGGTCGGGACTCGGAAGTGGTTTCCGCTAATATTTGTGAAGCAATTGGGCTTCTGGATTCTCGTGGCAGTTCGAGAACATCAACACTGGGTTGATCTATCTTCCGAAAATCTTCGAGTGCTTGTTTATCACTTTCCCTGACAGTTTGATGCAGAATTCCACAATTTTCCGCCGTTCGCTGGTCATTGGATTTGGGACAAAATCTGGGTGACAACCCACGGAAATCCCGTGGTGGGTTTTGCGGAGTGATCTCCTCGTCTGATTCTCCAACTTCAAATCTTCGCGGCTTTGGCCTTCGACATCGTGGATATATGTCCTCCAAAATATCAGCTTCATTCCAAGGCGTCGCCACTTTAGCTTCTGACATGCACGGCCCATGAGTGAGCAACCTATCCTCAACCAGTTCATGAGCAGGCACATCGAGTGATATTGGCGACACTGTAAGAGGTTTTCGTTGGGGCCTGAGAGACAATGGTTTTTGCTCCACGATAGTTGGACTCCGTGGGTTAATGTTCGACGTACTCTCATCCAAACCAGCAAAATGGGATTGCCTCACTTCGGCATCTTTACTGGACTGCATCAAATGCCACACGAGGCCGTAGATATACTGTGTATCACCCAATATCATTCCTTCCATGGCTTGCCTGGTGAGATAAACACGAGGTATCTTATCCTCGCCAAGTGTGGCGAGTACATTGATTGCCTCGTAGTGATTCCTCCTATATATCGGGGAAGTATGATAACATATACTTGAGCATTCTACAGTAACAAACAAAACCTACCGAACTTCAAGAAGTGTCTTGGGTGGATTTTTGAATACGGGCTTCAACAAAAGCAATTCGTTGACCTGTATGAGCAGTTGACTAAATTCGAAAGCGATTGGTTTGAAAGTGAATCATCAATCCATCATCGACATAAAATCTCACCAGAGGGCTACGCCACTACGAAGGGGGTCATCGAGGACTCCAGATGAATTCTGCTACGGAGGAGCCAATCAGTATATTCAAAGTATCACCAAGTTGAACGTGGCTACTCACTTCAAACGGGTCGACACCAACTGACTTCATCCAGCGTCTCGCCGCATCAATTTGCTCTGCTGTGATGTACGGTCTTCGGCTTTCCGTCGTGCCCTTTGCTAGTAGGGGCTTCCGTGTTAGCGACGTAGACATTTTATGAACTTCATTCCGCTGACACTGAGCCTTGATATGCTCAAGAATTGTCAATACCTGTTCACCTTCTTTCTCGGAAACGAGCTCAACGAATCCTTCCACATCGATGGATGCTGCACTCGAGGTCAGCACGCCGCAGTCTTTCAGTAAAGTCCACGCTGTCGCCAAGTTGTGACGCTTCTCAGCTTTTGTTCGAGGATTCAACGTCGCACCTCTCGGAAATAGAACTCCTCGAGGATGTTGCTCAGTACGGATAGTGTGCAATTTGTGTCGGATGGCGATACTTCCTCGGCGGCGCGCTACTACTGCTGCCAAAGCACAGAGCAAGACCCCATCCTTAAAGGTCGGAGTTGCAGGGGATGTCGTTGCGGCGCTCGCATGAGACTGTAACGAAATACCCAACGAGGACATCCATCCCAGGATTGATTGAGTGGTCTTGCACTTGGAATCAATGACCACAGTGCTTGTAGTTGACGGTGTAACTCGTTGGCTGAGAGTTGCATTAGACGTGTCGATATTCTCCTTCTTCCTCACCACAGGAGCAACTCGGGCCAGGCTTTCAGTCAGAGGCGAGTGACCACGGCTTCCAGTTGGCTGAGTCTTCGTTGGCTTCTTCTCCCTCCTTCTTCGAGAAAGAGCTCGGTCGTTCGCTGCTCGCTGGGACTCTGGCGAGCGTGTCTCTTCTTGATTTCCATTTTGGAAGGCCCCATTGCGCTTATCGATGGCCTGCACGACGCTCTCTCGTCGTGATCGAGCTTCTGCCATCTCTCTCGACCGCTTGTCGCGCTGCATCTGCTCGACGACGCGTTTGAGCACGAGCACAACGGCTGCGATGGCCGCGACGTCGCCTCGGAGGACGTTTCGGACACACTCGGCGCTATTCACGACGTGGAGAGCGTCTCCATCGTCCGCGCGACACTTTTGCGCCGCGAACTGCACCACACGCGTCACACAGGCGCGCGCATCGTCGCCGACGAGCGCGTCGTGGCGCTCGGCAAGCCCCTCTTGAATCCACGCGACCACGGCCGCGAGCGCGTCGCCGAAGCGCAGCTCGTCGAGCTCGTCGACCAGCAGACACGCTGTGAGAGGAAGCGAGTTGAGCCAGTGGACCAGCTTGCGCTGGGTCGAGTGGGGCGCGGCCCCTTCAACGTGCATTCTCCATGTGGGGGGGAAAGGAGCCCAAGGGAAATTTGCCATTCGGAAAGCGGCGCCGGGAATGTATGGGTAAGTTCGATATAGCGGTTTTAGGGAGACAAGCGGATTTTGGAGAGAGTTCTAAGTGCGGTTTCTTCGCGTCGTTCGATTGCAGTGGCAATCGGAGACGCCTGACCATGCGCGAGGAGACCAGCCGGTGGCTCCGACAAGTCAGACCGCGAGTTTTTCTTGGACCCGAGTGTTCCCAATACGGAATTACCGGGGGACAGCAAATATGTGATACATATCGGTATACGTAGGTCATTGTTTTTCAAGTTTCAAGATCCCGACTTTTTATGATTAAATTACGGATATACATCATTTGTTTTGACAGGTATTACGTAAAATAGCCTCCTGTAAAATTGTGGCAGCTTCTCGGTTCTCAGGTGGTTGTCGCCGGTCTTTGCAAGGCTTTGGGGGTTGCTTGCTTGCGACAGGTGGTGGACGTGCCACTGTGCGACTTTCAACATTGTGGACCACTTCAAGTCCATATCCAGAAAAGTCCACAACTCGTCGCATCTCTCCTTCTCTGCGGTTCGCTTTGTGGACCTCCATGTGGACCTCCGCATTCTTTCCCCTCGATCGTCCCACCGTTCATCCGCGCTCCCTTTCCGACCCATCTGGAAGACTGCCTCATCCACCCGACGAGCCAGCGGCGGAATCAACGACCATGCCTCGCACGCCACCAGGCGCCACTCGCTGATCCTTGCGGGAAGCGAGGCCCCGCGCGCGCGCAGCCACAACGATCTGTCGGAGCGTCTGCCTGCATCTGACCCTAGCGCTTCTACACGGCCTCCCTCACCCACGGGCAGCGACCCCTTACCCACCGACACTCGTTCTTCGCATCGAGACGCTCTCGGCATTCGCCAAGTTGGAAGTCGCGGCAACATGAACGAGCTCGAGGTGCGCGCCAAGGACGCGGTCGTCGACGCGCTCCAGGAGATGGCCTTCCACGAGGTCAACGGCGAAGGACTCGCCTACGGCGCCGGCTGGCAGCTCGTGGGCGAGGCCGACTACCTCGTGACGTACAAGCAGCCGGACGCGAGCAACACCTCGATCACGGTCGCGCGCACGTTCGGCCGCGTGCGCGCCGACATTGACGACGTGCTCGGCTTCTTCTACGCCGACACCAACGACGACTTTGCCAAGGTCTGCCAGCTGCTCTACCCCAAAGTGCAGGACGCGCGCGTGCTCTCGACGCTCAAGACGCGAGGTCCAACGAACCCGTACAGCTTTCTCGGCGTCAAGTACGTCTGCGCGCCGCCGGCGCCGGGGATGCCCATGCGCGACCAGGTCTTCCTCGAGTACATGGGCTTCGCGCAGGACTCCAAGGGCCGCGCCGTCGGCTTCTACGCGACCATCCCGCTCGACGACCGCGACGCACCGGATCTCGGTGCGACCATCCGCGTGCCGCGCATCAAGGTCGCCAACGTGCTGCTCGTACGTCCGCTTGAACAGCACCCGGGCCACTGCGCCGTCTTCACGAACGGCTCGTTCGACCTGCGCGAGAGCAGCACCAACATGAACATTGTGCTTCGCAAGTACATGGAGAGCCTGCGCGACGTGACCGTGCTCATGGACTCGAAGCGCATTTCGAGCGAGGAGTTCCTCGAGAAGCACAACTGGGTGCCCGACTCGATGCGCAAGAGCTGCTACGTGTGCACGCGCGGCTTTGGCGCGACGCGCCACCGCCACCACTGCCGCCTCTGCGGCGAGGTCGTCTGCAAGAAATGCCTCGTGACACGAGAGGTGATGGCACCACTCCCAGGTGGCGTCAGGGGCATGACCAAGCTCAAGGTATGTATGTTTTGCGTACAAAAGACACGCGCCAAGGGCACGGGCTCGGACAAGGGCAGCTTCGGAGTGCCCAGCTTCGACGACTCGCGCTCGCCGATGAACCACACGGTCACATCGTCTGTGGACCGCGAGTCGTGCATGACCGACTCGAGCAGCGTCATCTCCTTTGATATCGGCTTCGACATTCGGTCACCATCCTGTCGGTACTCCCAGATGAGTGTGGCATCCACGATCTTTGAGAGGGAAGAAGCGGCTCCTCAGTCGTTCAAGGCCGACCTCTACATCGACACACGAGATATGGCCCCGACCTCCGCTGGCCGATACACGCCGCAGTACCAGACCCAGTTCCTGCCGCCACGGTCGGCGAACGGCTCGTCGTACTCGCCGTCATCGAGTCGCTCGAGCCAATCGAGCAACTCAAGCAACAACAGCCAGTTCTACATGCCTCGCCGAACGGGCGTCCCTCCTCCACCCCCTCCGCCGTACGCTGCACCCTCTCCGTACGGTGCGCCCCCTCCGTACGCCGTGTCGCCTGCGTACCCTGTTGGGACGCGCAGCCGCCAGGGCAGCTACCTCTTCGACAGTGAGGAGTTCAAGTTCAACGACATCGACCAGTCGCTCGCCGAGCAGCAGGAGATCTTGCG